>OZ007516.1:1855420-2005723 GCA_963931865.1 Axinella damicornis | reverse complement strand
TAATCGATTAGTGCTGAGTGTGTGTGGAGAGTAAACATGATGTGGAGGAAGTGAGCTGAGTGAGAAGTGTCTTGAGTCCTGTGGGTACACGCTACACACTAGCCTACGAGTAGCTGTAGTTTTTTTAATCATTTACAATATCAAAAACTGGAGGTGCAGAAGGCCTGGGAACGAGGCTAGGTTATCTCACTAGTGTCATGGAGGTGGGGGGGGGGGGGGGGGGGGGGGGGTGGTGGGTGGGGGGGGGGGGGGGGGGGGGGGGGGGGGTGGGTGGGGGGGGGGGGGGGGGGGGGGGGGGGGGGGGGGGGGGGGGGGGTAGCCTCGTTCCCAGGCTCTCGTTCTCAGAAGAGAGAGATCCTGGAGCAGTTTCACCTAGGTTCAAACACTCTGTGGCTGGTCAACATACGCAGACAATCTACACAACTTCCTTGGCCAGTTTTAATGAAGTTGCCCCCAGCCCCCCCCCCATTCACGTGACGGATGATACTGTTTTTCGCCATTCTTCTGCATTCGTGTATTAATTAATGTCAATGCAAACCGAAGAACAGAAAACGGGGTCGGCCTGGGAACGAGGCTAGTCTCAGATCCCTTCCCAATGTCAGAGCATCGTCTGGCTACGTAAATTATTCCGGTTAGTTACTGAACATGGTCCTCTGATTGCATGCAGCTGAAGCAGACCCAGTCGGGGAGCGCAGCAGCTCTGTGCAGAGAGCTACCCGACGCGCCAGATTGCTCGCATAGGCAACGGAGGAAGTAGCTGAGCGAGCAAAGTGAGCAAAGCTACTTGTTTTATTTATTGTTGACAAGTGCACTGTAAAATCAAAGATACAATAGCCCATACTGTAAACGTTTCCGTTGGTACTAACCTGGAAACCTGCTGAGTTGTTGTTGTGATGGTGTAGTGCTCTACTGGGCACTTGTTGTTGAATGTTGGATGGTGTGATGCTTACTTTGCTTGGCTCAATGGTGAACATTTAGCCTCGTTCCCAGTCCCACGCCCAGCTTTTCGTCGCTGCTTAGTACGGTAAAGCGGCTTTACCGTACTAAGCAGCGACGAAAAGCTGGGCGTGGGACTGGGAACGAGGCTAGTGAACATTGTGGTGAGCGTTCTTAATTTCTGCGGCAGCTGCTAGTGGTTATTTTATTGCCAACTACACACAATGTAGCCCACCTCCCTGTTGGAAGCTTGGTGGTAATCTGGAGGATGGTATCTCCTGAGTTGGGTGGTAGTGTAGTCTCGTTCCCAGACCATATTCACACACGGAGGGAAAAATAGTCTGGTGAACGGCCTATTCCATTTTAGTTCCTTGCGGTTGCAAAAATAGTGACGTAGCGTTTGTAGGAATGTATTGCCTGATGTCACATGAACCGTGGAACTATCGTAGCACACGATAATGCCGTCCTGAGGCAAAGGCTGTCTTCCTCAGAGGTTCTGAACGCCAAGGAGAGAAGATCTGCAAAAAGAAATACTTCTGTCTGTGTTAGAGAGACACTGGAGCAATCTTACTGGCATTCAAGCTTCCCACTGCCAATTGACATGCTCACTACCACATCCCAACCGTTCATGAACCTCCTGACAGCTGTAGTTCACATCTGCGTTTCCGAGTCTCCTGTACACTGCCATCGCTTAGGCCACTATTTGTTGAATGTTCTCATCCCCCGCCCGCATGAAATATTACCCCTGCATGAAACTCGCCATTATTTCTTACTGCGCATGTGCACATCTTGGACTCTACCTCGAGACAGTGCCACGGTCTCACAGATCGAGTAACAGAGATGTTGAACTTCACCATCTACAGAAAGACAGCTCGCAAAACGCTGGTGCCTTGGCGAATTCACAGTTAGTTAACTACCATAGGTCTGCAAAGTAGTAGCGGATTTCCTGTTGAACACTGATCTAATAATTATAATGGCATAATGGTAATATCCGCCCGCCCGCATACTATTCTTGGGAAGTCCCTGATGAGAAACTAATATGCAACAAATAGTGGCCTTAACTTTCACGGTCGCCATTATGTATTACTGTAGTCGCGCGTTATTAGGCGCATCTCACTTATAGGCACATATTCGCTGTTAGGCGCAGGTTCAACTCTCGTCCCAGGTACTCGCTGTTAAGCGCTGCAGTCTTCGTCCAGAAACTCTGCCATTTTCGATCCTACAGAGATGAAAACAGCTATAATTCGAATTGAAGTGCACTTCCTATTCGAGGAATGTTATATTCGTTATTAGGCGCATATTTCCTTCCTGTGGAGTTAATAACGCGCAACTACGGTATGTCGCTTTCACAGCTGATTGCTCCGCCAACATGAGAACCAGAAAGGAATATTCCGTTCACCGGACAATTTTTTCCCCTCCACGTGCAAAATATGTTCTAGGAACGAGACTAGTGGCAGTGCATCCGAACTGAGCATGTGGTGTGAGAATCTTGATTATATATGAGGCCAGTTGCAGACCTGGGAGTTGAAAGTGTGTGTATGGTGACCCAGTTGACAAATAACAGATTCATTGACCTAATAAGGAAATCCATAACTGTATTATGACAAGTTTCAAAACCCACAGAGAGCGAAAACTGTGCTCTTCATGTGACTGTCAATTCTGAGGTACGTAGAAGCCTTTTTTCCCATTTGTAACTTATACTAAATGCTGAAAGCGTTCCTATTTCACCTAAAATGCACATTTTTGTGATGTACCCACGGTACTGACAGACACAGCAATCATTCTACCCCTTGCTGCGCATACGTGCACGGGGTAACTACTGGCACATTGGGGGGTATTAACTACTGGCAGAGTTGGAGGGGGGGGGGGGGGGGGGGGGGGGGGGGGGGGGGGTATGGCTAACCCAATGAGAATGCTTCATCTCTCTGTGCGCACCTGCAGAGCACTTGCTGGATCAATGTGCAATATGCTGGGTCAACATTAGCCTTGAACCCAGGCTGTGTTAGCCTCAAACTGCAGCCTGGGTTTGAGGCTATGTGTAACATGTACCATTGAGATATTTTGAGTTAGGCCCACTTCCAGTTGGAATGGACCTTCCAAAAATTTCACTTTTAGACCAGTGCACTCTTGAACGTGTTACTTCACAGCAGGAGCTCCTGCCTTATAAAGTCCAGAGTGTTTGAAAAGATTATGGGTTTTGAAACTTGTCAGTATGACTCATAATACAGTTATGATTTCTCAATGAATCTGTTAATGTGTGAACTGGGTCACCATACACATACTCTCAACTGGCTTCATTCCCATGTCTGCAACTGGCCTGGGAATGAAACTAGTACATGCCCTGGTAGTTGTACACCAGTAATTTTGAGGGGCAAGATTCTCATGGCACATGCTCAGTTCAGCATTGGGAACATGGGTGCACTATCGCCCAACTCAGGAGATGCCATCCGCTACATTGTGTGTAGTTGGCAATAAAATAACGCCTTGCTCACCTTATGGATACTCGTGGATAGTTCAGCAGAATTTCATTGTGTCCACTAGCTCGTATGTACGGCTTGTGCCAATTAACACGTCTGATGTCAAGTACTGGCAGTGACAGTTGGAGTGAGCAATGGCGGCCGATGGGAACACAGAAGCGCTCACAACTCCACGATCAAGATGAGTGTCTGCACAATTAACAAATCCGTCAGAGCATGGCGGCAATCACGACGGTGTAGTCAGAATCTTCAAACTGATAGCATTATACAGAACAATTTTCCTCTACCAGCTGTGTACTAAGCTCCGATCTTAGTCTTGCGTGGCCAAACCGCATTCCACACGGGAGGAAGGGGTCTGGGACATGGCATGGAGGAACAGTTTGTTGTCCACACTGTGGAGTGTGTACCAATCACAGCACAGTATTCAGTCACATGCTATGTAATTGGAACATTGAGTGTTGTGAAATCTTGAGTATGAAGAGTAAACTTGATGTGGAGGAAGTGAGCTGAGCGAGAAGTAGCCTCGTTCCCAGGCCCGAGACGGCCTGGGAACGAGGCTAAGCGAGAAGTGTTATCTCCAGCCTCATTCCAGGCCTTCTACACCTCCAGTTTTTGATCGTTTACAATATCAAAAACTGGAGGTGCATAAGGCCTGGGAATGAGGCTAGGTTATCTCACTCGTGTCATGGAGTTAGGGGGGGGGGGGGGGGGGGGGGTGGAGGTAGCCTCGTTCCCAGGCTCTTGTTCTCAGAAGGGAGAGATCCTGGAGCAGTTCATCACCTAGGTTCAAACACTGTGGCTAGTTGACATACGCAGATGATCTACACAACTTCCTTGGCCAGTTTTAATGAAGTTACCCCCCCCCCATCCACCTGACATCATTCACGTGACGGATGATACTGTTTTTCGCCATTCTTCCGCATTCGTGTATTATTATTATTATTGTCAATGCAAACCGAAGAACAGAAAACGGGGTAGACCTGGGAACGAGGCTAGTCTCAGATCCCTTCCTATTGTCAGAGCATCGTCTGGCTACGTGAAATTATTCCGGTTAGTTACTGAATATGGTCCTCTGATTGCATGCGGCTGAAGCAGACCCAGTCGGGGAGCGCAGCACCTCTGTGCCAGATTGCTCGCATAGGCAACGGAGGAAGTAGCTGAGCGAGCAAAGTGAGCAAAGCTACTTGTTTTATTTATTGTTGACAAGTGCACTGTAAAATCAAAGATACAATAGCCCATACTGTAAACGTTTCCGTTGGTACTAACCTGGCAACCTGCTGAGTTGTTGTTGTGATGGTATAGTGCTCTACTGGGCACTTGTTGTTGAATGTTGGATGGTGTGATGCTTACTTTGCTCTGCTCAATGGTGAACATTGCGGTGAGCGTTCTTAATCTGCGGCAGCTGCTAGTGGTTATTTTATTGCCAACTACACACAATGTAGCCCACCTCCCTGTTGGTAGGCACAAGCACATTATGCTTTTCAAAAATCCCATTATTCCATTCCTGCATTCCTCAATATTTCCCTATAATTCTTTTAAAGTTTACCCATTATTCTCAATATTATTCTCTGACCACAGGAAAAAAAGAACAGCATGCATGCATGAAATAAAGCAAAGTGACAACTATTAACATGTTGGATGATTGTACTGCAACATAACACTAGCTTCAACGTAGTCTTCGAGGGAGTTGGTTTGGCTTTCATCGAAAGATCTGTTCAGTATAGAAAACACGCGTTCAGCTGCTGCAGATGATGGTTGTATTAGAAACATCTTTCGTGCAGCTGCAGACCAATGCGGAAGTTCAGGGCTATGCTGTTTCCACCACTTGAGTATGTCCATAGAGGGATCCACATTGCTTGCCTTTGCGAGGTAGGTAGGTAATTCTTCCTTTAATGAGCTAATCGTGCTGCTTGAAAAAAAAGAAAAAGTACTAAGGCTATCAATGTCCGCAGCTGTTGGTCGAAGTTCGTCAGCCTTGGAGGGGCTGAACACCCTGGCTGCTTTGAAAGCTGCAACTGGGTGGTCGCTGTCATTCCCAAATTTCTCATGAAAGTACTGTAGTCCGGGCTGCACACATGAGAGAGCATAGTCGATCAACTGCTGCTGATGAGCTGAACTACTAGGACTAGCCTGTCTCGCGACAGCGCCAACATTTGGGTAGTACCTAGTGTGTACTGCAGCTCGGATATTGAGAAGCTCTTCATAACAGTTTACCACCAACACACCATCTCCCTCCAAGTTGTAGGTACCTTTCACGAAATACGTACCAACATCAATTACGGCAGCTAGTTCCATTTTGAGTGCAATCAGTTGTTGTGGGTCACGGATAATGTCCCTAAGCTTGCTACCTGTAGCTGGACCAAGGTCAAGATGCCTGCTGAGAAACGGTTCAACATCACCAAACTGTTGGAGAACCTGATGCATGACCTCCCACCGACTCCACCACCTAGTTTGGGAATAAGACGACATCGCTCGGCCAGTTTCTTCTTTCCATAAGGCCCTAACTTTAGGACTATGTGAAAAAAGTGATATCCAAAGGGTGAAAAAGAGGTGCAGTGATGGACATTTAAATTTACCTCCAACCAGGTCAAGTGTGTGCGAAATACAGCCAATATCTAGTACATGTGGGTACATAACTCGAACGATACGCATTGCAGCGGAGTTGACACTTGCCCTATCATGCATGACACCTAGAAGCATATGGCTTTCCACTCCAAGTGTAACAGAAAGAATGCTTATCAGTTCTCTGGCAAGCTCCTCCCCGGTGACGCTTTTCAGTAAAAATTCTAGGCGCACCAAACGCTGTTCAATGCTCCATTCACTCATAAACCGCACCACGACTGCCAACACCTCCCCCAGCCGAGTGGTGCCATCAAATACGACCGACAGGTACTTGCCCTGCAGTTCTGCTCGTATGCGTTGGCGTTCTTCCCCGAGAACAAAAGGCACCATGTCCAACATGTGTCTGGTATCAGTGAGGCTATACCCATTTTCTTCTAGTAGCTGTCTCAAGTCAGGACAATTCAGTTTAGACATGGGAATGCCACTTTTCATAAAGGCCATGACGACTTTCACCCTATACACTTTATGTGGATCGGGCAAGGTCTCACCTTTGCGATGGGTTTCACTGTCATGCTTTTGCAATGCAGTAGCGATGTCCCTTTCTCTTGCTGTCTTCGTCTGGAGTCGCTCCTTGCTCTCTGCATGTTTTTTCGACTTGACATGATTGACCACAACGCTTCGTTTGACAGCTACATTCTCCCTGCAGGCTTTACAAAACAGTTTGCCCGCTGATTCAACTAAATCTTCGCCCGGAAACTCGCTTGCTCTCTGCGAAGGTTTTACGGAATGAGGGTCAAACTTTCCAGCCGTTTGTGCGAGCGATCGCTTCTTGCCGGTCGGTGGATTCGCGTGCACTTTCCTTTTTCTGCTGAGTTCCGAGAGTGCTGGAGCGCGCAGTCTGTCCAGCAGACTAACAGTAGCAGTGCGGCGAGAGTCAGAGTCACTGGGAACGGGCGAACTAGTAGAAGTAGAGCTACTGCAGCCTGGGTCTAGACTTTCAGCCATTTTGGCTACAAAATTGCTGCACGAGGGGAATCACGTGTAAAAGTATGACGTCACGTAGCTTTCGAGCCTATTATTCTTTTCCCGGAAGCGCTGCCTATTATTCCCAAAGAAATTCCCGCATAATGTGCGTGTCCCTACCTGTTGGAAGACTGGAGGATGGTATCTCCTGAGTTTAGTGGTAGTGTAGTCTCATTCCCAGACCGCATTCACACCCGGACGGAAAAATAGTCTGGTGAATGGTCTATTCGGTTTTCGTTCCTTGCCGTTGCAAAAATAGTGACGTAATGTTTGTAGGAATTTATTGTCTGATGTCACATGAACTGTGGAACTACATCATAGCACATGATATCGCCATCCTGAAGCACAAGTTGTCTTCTTCAGAGGTTCCAAACGCCAAGGACAGAAGATCCGCGGAAAGAACTACCTCTGTCCACGTCAAACTTTCTACTGGGTATTATGCAAGTTTCAAAACCCTCAGAGAGTGAGAACCGTGCTTTTCACACGACTGTCGTTTCTGAGGTATACGTACAAGCCTTTTATGCATTTAAGGCTGAAAGTGTTCCTATTTCACCCTGACGGACACAGCAATCATTACCCTTGCTGCACATGCGCACACCACGGGGTAACTAATGGCACATTTGGGGGGTATTTTACTGGCAGAGTAGGGGGTACGGCTTACCCAATGAGAAAATGCTTCATCTCTCAGTGCACAGCTGTCTGTCCTGCAGAGCACTTGCTGGATCACTGTGCAACGTACATTAGCCTCGAACCCAGGCACGATCCCAGCATATTGGCCTGGGTTCGAGGCTATTATGTGCAGCATGACCATGTACGTGGGTGTGGGTGTACCATTGAGACATTATTTTGAATTAGGCCCACTTCCAGTTGGAATGGTCCTTCCAAAAATTACACTTCGTCCAGTGAGTCTACCGTCTGCCGCTAACAGCATGCAGCAGGTTCTCCGGCCTTATAAAGCCCAGAGTGTTTGAAAAGATTATGGGTTTTGAAACTTGTCAGTATGACTCATAATACAGTTATGAATTTTCTTATTAGGTCACCCTACACATACTTTCAACTGACTTCATTCCCATGTCTGCAACTGGCCTTAGCCTCGTTCCCAGGCGCTCAGTAACTGGCCTGGGAATGAAACTAGTACATGCCCTGGTAGTTGTCCACCAGCGTCATATATAATTTTGAGGGACAAGATTCTCATTCCACATGCTCAGTTCAGCATTGGGAATGAGACTACACTACCACCCAACTCAGGAGATACCATCCTCCAGATTACCACCAAGCTTCCAACAGGGAGGTGGGCTACATTGTGTGTAGTTGGCAATAAAATTGCAGCTGCCACAGAAATTAAGAATGCTCACCACAATGTTTAGCCTCGTTCCCAACCTCCGGTCTTAGTCTCGCGTGGCCAGACCACATTCCACACAGGAGGAAGGGGTCTGGGACATTGCATGGAGGAGCAGTTTGTTACCCCTCACTGTGGAGCAATCACAGCACAGTATTCGGTCACATGCTATGTAATCGATTAATGGGAACATTGAGTGTTGTGAAATCTGAGTGTGTGTGCCAAGGAGTGAAGATCCGCGGAAAGAAATACCTCTACTGGAGCAATCTTAGTAGCATTCAAACTTCCACTGTTCATTGACATGCTCACAAACACATTCTAACCGTTCGTGAACCTCCTGACAGCCTTCTTGATGTGTAGATCACGTCTGTTCACGTCTGCGTTTCCGAGTCTCTTGTATACCACCATCGCTTAACTTTCACTGTCACCATTAATGTCACTTCCGCAGCTGATTGCTCCGCCAACATTCCAGCAGAAATGAACGAGACTAGTGGCAGTGCACCCTAACTGAGCATGTGGCATGAGAATCTTGTCCTTCAAATTATATATGATGCTGGTGTACAAATACTTGGGGCATGTACTAGTTTCATTCCAGTTGACTCATAACGGATTCATTGACCTAATAAGGATATCCATAACTGTATTACGAGTCATAACAAGTTTCAAAACCCATAGAGAGCGAAAACCATGCTTTCACAGCTCTTCATACAACTGTCGTTTCTGACGTACGTACAAGTCATTTGTAACTTGCAATAAAGGCTGAAAGCTATTTCACCCAAACTGCATTTTTGTGTTCACTGACTGACGTACCCCCGGTACTGACCGACACTGCAATCATTCTACCCCTTGCTGTGCATGCGCACACCACGGGGTAACTAATGGCACATTTGGGGGGTGAGTTGGGTATGGCTTACCCAATGAGAATACTTCATCTCTCCATGCACAGCTATCTGTCCTGCAGAGCACTTGCTAGATCACTGTGCAACATTAGCCTCGAACCCACGCGCGATCCAGCATATTGGCCTGGGTTCGAGGCTATGTGCAGCGTGACCATGTACGTGGGTGTGGGTGTACCATTGAGACATTATTTTGAATTAGGCCCACTTCCAGTTGGAATGGTCCTTCCAAAAATTTCACTTTAGAAGTGAGAACAAACCGATGATTGTATAGTCTATATTATCCCAGGCGCTCCTGCCTTATAAAGCCCAGAGTGTTTGAAAAGATTATGGGTTTTGAAACTTGTCAGTATGACTCATAATACAGTTATGAATTTTCTTATTAGGTCACCCTACACATACTTTAACTGACTTCATTCCCATGTCTGCAACTGGCCTTAGCCTCGTTCCCAGGCGCTCGGTAACTGGCCTGGGAATGAAACTAGTACATGCCCTGGTAGTTGTCCACCAGCGTCATATATAATTTTGAGGGACAAGATTCTCATGCCACATGCTCAGTTCAGCATTGGGAACGAGACTACACTACCACCCAACTCAGGAGATACCATCCTCCAGATTACCACCAAGCTTCCAACAGGGAGGTGGGCTACATTGTGTGTAGTTGGCAATAAAATTGCAGCTGCCGCAGAAATTAAGAATGCTCACCACAATGTTTAGCCTCGTTCCCAACCGGTCTTAGTCTCGCGTGGCCAGACCACATTCCACACGGGAGGAAGGAGTCTGGGACATTGCATGGAGGAGCAGTTTGTTACCCCTCACTGTGGAGTGTGTACCAATCACAGCACAGTATTCGGTCACATGCTATGTAATCGATTAATGGGAACATTGAGTGTTGTGAAATCTGAGTGTGTGTGCCAAGGAGTGAAGATCCGCGGAAAGAAATACCTCTACTGGAGCAATCTTAGTAGCATTCAAACTCTCCACTGTTCATTGACATGCTCACAAACACATTCCAACTGTTCATGACCCTCCTGACAGCCTTCTTGATGTGTAGATCACGTCTGTTCACGTCTGCATTTCCGAGTCTCTTGTATACCACCATCGCTTAACTTTCACTGTCGCCATTAACGTCACTTCCGCAGCTGATTGCTCCGCCAACATTCCAGCAGAAATGAACGAGACTAGTGGCAGTGCACCCTAACTGAGCATGTGGCATGAGAATCTTGTCCCTCAAATTATATATGATGCTGGTGTACAAATACTTGGGGCATGTACTAGTTTCATTCCAGTTGACACATAACGGATTCATTGACCTCATAACTGTATTACGAGTCATAACGAGTTTCAAAACCCATAGAGAGCGAAAACCATGCTTTCACAGCTCTTCATACGACTGTCGTTTCTGACGTACGTACAAGTCATTTGTAACTTGCAATAAAGGCTGAAAGCTATTTCACCCAAACTGTGCATTTTTGTTCACTGGCTGACGTACCCCCGGTACTGACCGACACTGCAATCATTCTACCCCTTGCTGTGCACGCGCGCACCACGGGGTAACTAATGGCACATTTGGGGGGTGAGTTGGGTATGGCTCACCCAATGAGAATACTTCATCTCTCCATGCACAGCTATCTGTCCTGCAGAGCACTTGCTAGATCACTGTGCAACATTAGCCTCGAACCCACGCGCGATCCAGCATATTGGCCTGGGTTCGAGGCTATGTGCAGCATGACCATGTACGTGGGTGTGGGTGTACCATTGAGACATTATTTTGAATTAGGCCCACTTCCAATTGGAATGGTCCTTCCAAAAATTTCACTTTTTTGAGAAGTGAGAACAAACTTTTACTAGTAGTGTATTATCCCAGGCGCTCCTGCCTTATAAAGCCCAGAGTGTTTGAAGAGATTATGGGTTTTGAAACTTGTCAGTATGACTCATAATACAGTTATGAATTTTCTTATTAGGTCACCCTACACATACTTTCAACTGACTTCATTCCCATGTCTGCAACTGGCCTTAGCCTCGTTCCCAGGTGCTCGTAACTGGCCTGGGAATGAAACTAGTACATGCCCCAGTAGTTGTACACCAGTGTCATAATTATATAGTTTTGAGGGACAAGATTCTCATGCCACATGCTCAGTTCAGCATTGTGAAAACGGGGAAGGCCTGGTATCATTTATCACATGTGTGACGTCAGGTTGATGTGAGGTGGACGTTGGGGGGGACGTAGTCGTTTTAGCAGGTCCTGGATCAGTTCATCATCCAGTCGGCTAGGTTCAAACGCTCCGCGGCTAGTCAGGACTCGAGGCAATCTACACAACAACTTTGTCAGCCAATGTTTAAGCGATTGCCCCCCACCCCTACATCCACCTGACATCATTCACTTGATGGATGATACTGGACCTTCCCCATTTTTGCCGCTCTTCCGCATTCGTGTATTATTGTCAATGCAAACTGAAGAGCAGAAAACGGGGTAGGCCTGGGAATGAGGCTAGTCTCAGGTCCCTTCCCAATGTCAGAGCATCGTCTGGCTACGTGAAATTATTCCAGCCAAGGGCGCATCGGCGGCTTGATGCGCCCTTGTTCCTGCTAGTTACTGAATGTGGTCCTCTGATTGGATAAATCTCAACAAACAATCTCCTTTTAATGGATGGTACCATAAAATTGAGTGTTGTCAAAATTTAATGTTTAGGATGGCCAGATTGATCCAGCGGAGCTACAGACCTGTCTGACGCAGTCAGGCATTGCTGGCACCTACCAGCCGTTCAGCAGGGAGACCTGTCGGATCATGATTGCCATGTTGGACCGTGACTACAGTGGCAAGATGGGGTTCTCAGAGTTCAAGGAACTGTGGGGTGCTCTCAACCAGTGGAAGGTGAGTCTGCATGTTTGTCTCTGTTGCTTAGCAACAAACACTTAGAACTTGAAGTGGGTGATGAGGTTGCTGTGATAACACGAATTACCCCTAGAGATGCAACAGGTGTATGATGGAGATGGGGATTGTGCCATTGTCGTCAGCATTAAAAGAGCTTTGAAATGATGTCCACAAAATGATTTTTTATCTCGGTCACAAAAATTGCAGTCGGCCAAAGGCTTTAATCCATGGTTTTTCATTATTTTTGGGTCAAAATTCAACCTACAGCAAAATGGACATCATTTGAAAGCTCCATTGATGCTGATCACAATGGTGTAAATCCTAGCCTCATATCTCATTCCTAGCCCAAGATTCCCAGGCCTTCTACACTGCTCGCTTACAGTATTTTTTTTTTGCGTACTGTAAGCAATCAAAACTGGAGGTGTTGAAGGTCTGGGAGGGAGAATATAGTCTAAAATGTCCTGGTGTAATTACTGTGTTCGCTCTATCGTTTGGGTTGTAGCTAATTTCTCACACCCCCACACAGACCTCCTTCATGAACTTTGACCGGGATCGCTCAGGAACGGTGGAACCCCACGAGCTACAACAAGCCATGGTTGCTTTTGGCTACAACCTCAGCCCTCAGGCCATGGGTGTCCTAGTGAGGAGGTACTCCACCAATGGCAGGACAGGGTTTGACGACTTCGTGGCCTGCTGCATCCGCCTCAGGGCACTCACTGGTGAGGGGGTGTGGCACGACAAACTGTCTGCATAATTGTTTGAGAAGTGAGAACACATTTTGTCCTGTGTTCGGTTATCTCCTTGTCCCATACAATACTTTCATCACACAACAACACTCACTCTCTCTTGTGCACACACACACATGCACACCCACACACACAACACACGCACACATGCACACACACACACACACACACACACACAGCGATGTTCCAGCAGAGGGACATGCAGAGGAATGGCACAGCCACCTTCAGATATGACGACTTCATCCAGGTGGCCATGTCCTTCTGAGCTGCGGGGCCTTGTCCTAGTGATACGAGTAGGGACTTGAATTTGAGACCATAATTCGCACATTGTTTCATAGTTGTGTAACTTTGTATGCTCCCAGCACTAGAAAGATGGATTTACTTTTTCAAACTCAAATTCAAGAGTGCTAGCTAGCTACTGTATATATGGTGATCAGCCAACTAGGCAACTATATACATGTACATGCTCATCCTCAGTTAGCCTTGCTCCCAGGCCGCATGGGACGCGGCCTGCATGGGAACGAGGCTAATCCTCAGTAGGACGTGTGTGTAGGACATATACGTGCAGTGTTCAATTTTCTTCACGGTAGAAATTACTGAATTATTGGCCTGTGGTTTGATCTTGTAGTGTTCAACACGAGAGTGCTGAGTGGCGAAACTCCCATCAAGCCAATAGCTATGTTTCAACTGTCAGTACTAACGTTATTCCCACAGCCTGGGAACAAGGCTAGGACTATACGGTAATATTAGCCTTGTTCCCAGGCCGTGTATGAGAAACGTTCTCCTACACATACGGCCTGGGAACAAGGCTAGGACTAACTGCATGTATATATGTGGCTCATTTTCATCACTATCAGGTGTTTAATACTTCCAAGTGTTACAACAGGCCCCACCTACCAATCACATTGTGGTAAGGTACCAAGCTGATGATTCAGAGACACCAATGGAGCAATCTGATAGTATGAAATGAATTATAGGTAATTAGAATTGTTATGTAGATGCCTCCATTGCTATAGTGTGTACGTTCTCAGCTTGCTGTCAGTCCCACCACTTGCTAGCACCTACACAATGCAAACACAGGGAGAGTCACAATATTGCACTTTACTACTTGGACAACATGCACATGTACTAACACATGGATCTCATTCACAGAGAAGCAATAACCTCACTACAGGACTTTCTAGCATGAGCAGTTCTAGACTATCCCATTCTCTCACTGTACAGAAAGTTTGGGGCGGGGCATAGGGAATTTCCTGTGCAGTGAGAGAACAGTCTTGCTCAGTAGATTAGTACAATGACCAGAGTAGAGGTTACCAAGGCAACCAGATCGATGCTAAGATGTGTACAGGATCTGCTCTACGTACAGTGTGAAACAGCAGGAGAGAGCATGGGAACGAGGCTAGCCAAACTCCTGCTGTCTCCCCCGGTTTTGAGGAGAGAGCCTGGGACAGAGGCTAGAGTTTGGCTACCTTTGGCAGTGTCCAGTCTACACACAGCGCCTTCCCCTCGTGTGCTGCAATGGTGAACAGCGGTAGCTTGGTGTTGCGGGTGTCCCACAGCCTGAGGGTGCTGTCGTAGGAGCCGGAGAGCAGCTGGTGCTCGCTGTCTGGGGACCAGTGCACAGCCACTACCCAGCCCTGGTGGGAGGCAAGGGTGGACTGCACCATGGATGTTTCTGTGTGGGGTGCGTGCTGTGTGTGTGTGTGTGTGTGTGTGTGTGTGTGTGTGTGTGTGTGTGTGTGTGTGTGTGTGTGTGTGAATGTGTGTGTGTGTGTGTGTGTGTGTGTGTGGTGAATGTGTGTGTGTGTGTGTGTGTGTGTGTGTGTGTGTGTTAAGCTTGAGGCTGTACTAATACCAAAAAGAAGCCTCCCAATTCCAAGATTTCAAGGTTATGACCTGCCGATAATAAGGTGGTACTGATACTAGAGTTTTAAGCTGATCAAGCTGACATCCGATCAGCTAGGGCTTGCTGTCGTTCTTCCTTGGCATACCAGCTTGTCTGGTATCCCAGATCCTGATGAGCTTGTCCGAGTTGGCGGAGGCCACCAGGCCTGAGAGGCAGCTCCAGTCAATGCTGTGGAACACTTTCGAACCAGTCTGTGTGTGAGAAGAGAGGCAGACAATGGAGGTCACTTGTAATGTATGCACACATCAGGATGGTGTCCAATCCAAGAGATCTACATGATTCAGGGCCCTGGGACCCGGCCCCACGGCTGTAGCATCCTGAGCAAAGAGAGTGTGCTACACATACTAAAGGCCATATTCTTTCTCCTTGGGCTATACTGTCCCCAGGCTCCTCCCCAAAAGCTGGGGAGGAGCCTGGGAACGAGGCTATGGATAGCCACTGTACAATGGAACCTGTCAGAGAGGACACCTGTATTAAGGACATCACAACACACGGGAACAAGGCTGGTAATCTCCTCAATGACATGAGCTATATACAACAGTCATGTATGACAATCTGATGTGCAGCCTACTTCGCCTTACCAGGGTGGCCGTGTTGACCCCACTGGCCACGTCCCACAGTCGTATGCAGTGGTCCCACCCGGCCGTGATCACCCCGTCCTCCCGATTGCTGGGCCACACTACAGCAGTCACCGGCTGTGTATGGCCTGAGAGAGTCACAAGGGGTGTCCTGGTGGTGGGTCTGTGTTTTGGTGCCTGAGGCTTTCTCTTCTTTGATGGAAGTTCGCTATCTTCTTCTGCCTCTTCCACCGGGCTGGGATCAGCAGCTGCAGATCAAAGAGCACCACAATGCCAAGTTGGTAGCCACCATTCTCTGTGCAGTAATACCCTACCTAATGTGTTCACTCACCCGCTGACCAAACCTTCAAATATTTGTCCCAAGAGACGCTACAGAACTGCAAAGAATAAATGGCCAATCTAACTTAGAAACAGTCGGATAGTAGCACAGTATCATCTGAGTACCAACTCCAAGCCAAGTTGACGGTTATAGTATTCCTAGTAATCTCTAGCATTCTCTAGTAATCTGCTGCAGCAGTCTGACGGAAACAGTCTGATGGAAGCTAAACAGTGTTCAGAAGGATCTGACATTCTATTTGTACATGATACAGTGACTACATACATGTAGCTGCTCACCTTTGACCTATCAGGGCTAACTGCAGCTGCCTCAACAGAGCGGGCGTGTCCCTTGCACTGGTGGAGGAGTGTCACTTCTAGGTCGGCAGGGGAGAACCTCCAAATATGAACATTCTGGTCCTGGGATGCACTTAGAAATAAACATTCCTCTGTGGAGTCACCTAGTGTGTGTATAGTGTGTATAGGATGGTTGTGACTGTAGTGACCAAGAAGCACATTTGAAGAGGGTCGTGAATAGGATTCACTTAGTGTGCAAATCCAGAATCAATTCATGAGTTGATGCAGTGCATACCTGCCGATATCCAGCACACATCTTTGATGGGAGCACTGTGACCTTCAGCAGTACACAGCAGCCGTCCTGAGTATGCAAATGCATGAATCACCTCACGTTGACTCTGCACAGTCCGTAGAGTGTACCAGTGTGGTTCACTTACCATCATAATTCCAAATTCTGATGTTGTTGTCATAGCAACCAGTTACAATGCTGCAAGTTAGAGGAAATGATCCTCAATATGACATACAGGGTCAGGTGTGCACGAGGTTGTGCCAGAATCTAGTCAATTGACTATAGCAATCCAAAACGGGCTTCCTGGTCCTGGTAGACCAACATAATTTGCTGATGGAATCAACGTTTAAAAATCCATCCATTTATCTATGTATGTATCTATCTATCTACTAGCTTGGAGTTGCACTATCTTATACTGGACAATACAGTGGGCCTACACGGAAGGGCACTGTGCCCTTTGAGCTTCTAATGTGCTCTTCCCAGTCTGGTCTATAAGCAAAATGTGCCCTTAGCAACTACTTGACATCAAAAGGTTTCTCAGTGGTATGAATCTCATTATGCACCCTCTTAAACAAAAGAACACTGTGCCACATGATGATGGGACACCTGGTAAGGTCATTAGTGTCTATGGCTAACTGAACATGCCTGTGGAAACTGCCTTGCACACAGCGGTAACACCAGCATGTACTCACAATTTACTACTGCAGTGGACACTGCTGACCCAGTCTCTGTGGTCAAACACCTTGGAGAGGGAGGGTGGAGGGTTGCGCTCAACATACTCAATCTGGATCACGTTTTCCTGCAGCAAAACAATGGCAGCATAAATATTCAGCCTCCTTCCCCGGCCTCCATGCTAATTTCAATACAGAAACCACTCGGGAAAGTCTGATACATTATCTCATGTGTGATGATGTAATTGGCAACAAGCAGCAAAAAAGAAAGGTGTTCGTTTGTGTGTATGCTGCTAGAGTGACAGTACATGGTACCCTAAACATTCATTTGGTTCTCCTGGTACCCATGACAAATACACTCTTTCTACTGCCATTGATATCCCACATAAGAGTGTGTGCTAGGTCCTTCCTACTTCTCACAAGCAGCAAAAAGCTGGTGAAAGCCTGGGAACAAATCATTTGACTCACAACTGGGATGCTTCTCTCGGAGATGTGTGCTGCAAGAGTACTCCGCAACAGCTCTCCGTTGATGAGGAAATCAAACTGTTTGCTGCTCACCACGCCTTCATCTGTGGGCGCTGAAGAGAGAATGAAGCATAATTCAACAGCGGACTACCTTGCAGGGCATAAAAAAGAGGTGGTATATTCCTACACTTGGATTTGAAAACAAAGGTTGCTGAAGCTTGCGTTCAGTGGTAATGCCATATTGCACTACTTCCATTACTAAAACTACATACCAATAAGAAATGAAGGTCTAAATTAAAAGTAAACCTTTCGAAGTTTGCAACCTTTATGCCCTGTTGCCTTGCAAGATTAGATTTAATAGTTGACGGTGGGTGGGTGTGTCTTGAAATATATCTCACCTTCCAGCAGCTGATTAATGAGAGTGGTCAGCTCTTCTCTTGTGACTATTACTGGAATCGAGAATGGAGTCTCTGGAACTGCATACCTGGAACAGAATGGATAGCAGACACATCACCAAACCAACACAGTACATACAGTCGACTTTGCCGAAGGAACCTAACCAGGAGCCTGAAACACAACGCACATCATACCTCTCATCTTTTGTGAAGAAAGAAGCTTGAACATGGGCTGTCTCTGAGTCGCTGCCATCTAACTTCCATGCATCACACTTCCCTGCCATCTCCAGTATCGCGTTCCACGTGGGCCACGTGAGCAGCTAGTAGTAACAGGCACGCATGCGCAGTCGATGAACCAGAATATGAAAAAATGGCGGAGAACAAAGTGCGCAAGATTCAAGGCTCTCCCGCCGAATTCGACTCAGGTACATTTACTGTTGGTATGTCGTGATGCTGTGGAGTTGTGGACGAAGTTCCTCCTCCAAGAGGTGCCAGTAAGAGGGAATAGCCCAACTTGACATGGCTGGGGTTGCTTAGAGCGTGTATAAAGCCAGGAACCTTTAGCTCGCTTCAAAGAGAAGAGCGCGTAGGGCCTAGGGAAGTATAACATGTATAAGGCTCCGGGCAAGCCCATCAAAGAGCCTCGAGTAGTGCCCTGGGAGCTATGAAATAGATAGCAAATAATTTGGTTGTAGGCAGTCTACTTCATAATTTGTAATTGTGTTGATAATATTTATCAAGTATCTGCACCTGTGAATTCATGATGTCGGCTCACCTCTCCCTTCCTCCTGTTACTAGACACACCAGTGCCTGCAGCTGAAGTTCTCATTGATCTGAAAGGTGGGTTTACGGTACACTTTGTGAACATCGGGTCACTGGCACTCTTGTGTGTATATGCACACAAGTTGGAAGCAGAGAACCTTTTTCATGGTACTTCACATTTGCTGCATTCCTATAGTGTGATTAGTCTTGTTCCCGGACCCAAACAAAACGCTTGCAGTGTCACTCGCGGGGAAGGAGGGTTTGGTGACTTGAGCGCGGATCTACAATCAAATCAATCAATCAAACTTTTTTGTCACCTGCCAGGAGCAGCCAGCTCATGAGAGCTTATGAGACATTTTACAAAAACACACCAATAACGATAACGGAAACGACACAGTACAGTAAATGAAGACTTAGATATATAGAGGAACTTCAGTCCATATGGAATGCAGGCATATTCAATTATTGGTTAGTTTTAAAATTCTACCGTAAATTTTTTAGAAGCACTCTCAAACTGACTGGGATGTTGATGGACTAGTGAAACGATTAATGTCGCTACAGCATACGGCAAGTAGCTCTTGGACTTGATACTGTTCAAAGTGGCTAAACAAAATGATGGCTAGTACTGGAAGGTGCTTGGTGGTGTCACTGTGCAGAATCTGATGATCACGACAGTCAGACGTCTCATCAAGCAGTACTGTAGTGCCATAGAGTCACCATGCAGTGACAATGCTCGAGCGCTAACCATGAACAAAGAAACAGCAGTGCCACTATCTACATGGAACGAAATTTTATACTACGTAAATGATGTCATGTCGTAAACAAAATTGTCAATATTCCGAAGATGCGTGTAACCCCGCTCAAGTCACCAGACGTTCCTTCGCTGCAAGTGATACTGCAAGCGATCCTCGCTGGTCTGGGAATGAGACTGTAATGTGACTTGCACCAGGAATGCAAACTACAACGACATCACCGGTTACTACTGTCCAGTGTTGGCCACCCCACGTGTACTGTAGGGAGAGTTTGATCATGAGTAATTTATTGTGCAGTCAGCATATCGGCTATGTCTGTGGAGCGTTAGCATACTAGCCGTGGGTGACCTGCTCTCGTCTGCAATGGAATCTTTAATACGGTTGTATGCGCAGTAGTATCATTGACCATGCCTTTACGTTTCCATAATACCGAGTTCCTTTACGATTGTGTGATCATCTGCTTGTGGTTGCCATGGTGCCATGGGTTGCAACACGACCGTCTTGTGAACTGAACGAGGCATGGTGCAGGGCTGGTTGACGGGAGGGGTTGCCGGCCAAGTTGGATGTTTCTGTTGCTAGGCACATCCTGCTAGTAGGCATAATTATGTTATGCTCAGTATGCTGGCAGAACCGGCTTAGTGTCATGCACAACGTTAGACTTCTTGTCAGACACGATGACCTTGTATGCTGATGAACAAAACTATGGACTCAGACCAAAGGTGTTGGTAACAGAGTCGTAGCTGACTATACATACAGAATGCTAGGGAACTCGGTGCATTTGCCACTCCAACGTACAGTATTTTGCACATGTGGTCTCTCCTCGTGAATTTGATTATTGAATGCATACATGCAGCGCTTCACGAAAAAAAATTTAGTATCTACCATACGCTGGCATACACAGGAGTAATTTTTTAATGGTATGGGCATTGGGCATGTTACACAGCTGAAGGACTCGTGCTATTTTCAGTTGGACTATAAGTCTATAGTATCAAACTACAGTACAGTGATTGTTGCTTAGTAACCATTTTGCGATAGCATACATGTTCTGGTGAATTATCGTTGTCTCTGCAGAGTCAGCTAGGAGAAGGCGGACCCTACAGAAGCTGAGATCGTCACCAAGGAGATCGTCACCAAGGAGATCGTCACCAAGAAGGAAGAAGCCGTTCTCCGAATCACCCAGAAAAACACCCAACGTAAGCCATCAACAACCACACCGTACACAGTACCATACTATGTGTGACTACACTGACTAGCTGGCCCATTTCACTGCAGACGTGTGTCTAATGTAGCTGTAGAAAATGCTTTGTTTGGGACACACCCACGTTGCATGTTCATGCAGGAAACACTGCTGCTCCCTTCCTGTAATCAGTCTATGAAAAGTATTCATTAGCATTATTGTGCATGTTGAAGATGCTGTAGACCCCACAACCCCCAAGTTGTGTCTTGGGAAAGCAGGTGTGCTTGTGTAAGGTGTAACATGTTTGAAGAGATGTGCATTACAAAAGTTGATGGCCAATACATGTACCGTAGTCGCACATTATTAGGCACAGCTCACTTATAGGCACATATTCGCTGTTAGGCGCAGGTTCAACTCTCGTACCAGGTACTCGCTGTTAAGCGCTGCAGTCTTCTTCCAGAAACTCTGCCATTTTCGATCCTACAGAGTGGAAAACCGCTATAATTCGAGTTGAAGCGCACTCCTATTCGAGGAATGTCATTATTAAAATATTCATTATTACGTTATTAGGTGCATATTTTCCTCCTGTGGAGGTATAGGCGCATGCGCCTAATAACATGCGACTACGGTAGTTGTCAGGTATTTTTGAGAATGGTATGACGCAAGAGTACATGATGAAAACAATGATGTCATCGTGCGCTCTTGTATGGGGCTACCCCATCTGACCTGTAGTTCAGCCGTTGAAAAAGTTAGGTCCTGGTACGGTAGGTAGTAGCACACATATGCAATCCTCATCCCACTGTTCAGTTGCATACTGGAAGGCCTGGGAATGAGGCTGATGTTTGTATGCATACCATGACTGCAAGTGATAAGCATGATAGGTGTCCATAGGTTCCTTGTCTGATTGGTGCAGTCAGATTATTTATACACTGTACTAGTGGTGTGAACGTCCACTGGGAAGTGTGTGAATGAAAGATAGCCTCAATAGGGGAGCCAGTTAATGAGTTACCAGCTGACTGCAGTATAATGTTATCAGTTGAGATTGATCAATCAGAGAGTCACATTCAGCTCCTAGACAGGAAGTGTAAACCATTAGAAGAAGCCCTAGTAGAAAATGCGTTTAGTAGCCAGGAAAGGGTATGAGTTATGACTCCTACAGCTACTGCTGGGGATACCAGCAAGTGTGAAATACACTGCGATATATGTATTCTCCGTCCATCTCTGCATTTAGCCATCCATTTATGACACATGTTCATTTCTCACAGCATCGCAGCAGTAGCCGCCGCCTGGACTTCTCCCATGACTCCTCCAGCATTCAGAACAGTGTATCAGAGACCAGCGACGATGAAGAGGTGACACATACTCTCATAGTTACCTGGTTCTCATTATACATGTATGTACATACTTTTATGTATTTACGGCAAATCAGGAGATTTGCCGATATTCCAATAACCGATAATTGTTAGTGGCTGATACCGATAACTGATTCGTTATGTACTGTGTTAGGTTGTTTGTGCTTAAATGTTAGTCACCTAGCTTCCTGGGTAACTTACCGTCGTTTCTTCTTTCTGTACAGGAGGAAATATTTAAACCTCAAAAGAGACAAAGAAGGTATGCTTATTGAGTCATACCAATCGTTCTTTAATCCTTCCACGACATAGCCTGGTTCGCAGTTATTCACAATTGCATGTAAAGCTGGAATTCGATATACATGTAGCTGTCACCAGAAGCTCCATATCACTCCTATAATATATGCAACAACTGTGTACTTGTCAGTTACATATAACCCCCAAGCTAACAGGAGGGGGTGGGGGGGTACACAGATGCTACTAGCCTGGGAGGCGTAAAAGAAGCCTTACTTGATAATGTGGACTTCACCCTGATTGCTGACTGTTTGTGCACCACGAGTACGAAGACAGCATCCATGCAACTACCTAGACCCCATTTTTGAACAGATTCCTTGCACCCTCAGAGCCCGGGGTAGCATGCTGGGCCCCTGGGCTTGCTCTAATTCTTCAGTGATTTGAACAGTGACAATGGCTGTACGTGCACATCAGGTTGTGTGAGAGCTGAAGTTGATATGCTCGTTCTTCCTTGTTCTCTGTGCAGGGAGACACCACTGGCTCATAACCAGGTGAGCATTGGGCATGTGTGCATGTATGAATGTACATGTACAATGCAGTATTGTGGCTGTGTGCTGCATGTGCATGGATATTGAGTATGTGCACTACAATGTACAGCGTGTAATATTGCGGACACACCCAGCTTTACTTCTAGTATGAATAGAGATATGTACAGGTAGTTGGAGGCTAGCCATCATATGCACATGCAGCACAATTAGCTGTCGTTGCTCGAGAATATATAACTACATACTTCACAGTATCCCCTTAAATACCTCAGACACTAACAATTGCACCTTTAGATGAGAGTAGTGATTTCCTGGGTACAACCCCATCGTTACAGTGTGTAATTATCATGGGTATGAGCAACAGTGAATGAATCTCTTCCTCTCCCCCAGCAAACAATGTTTACTTCTCCATCCAAGTCAAGAGCAGACCAAGCCATTCTGGTGAGTGCCCTATTGCAAGCTGCCCCAAACTCTCCCCATATTTCAAAGTAGCATGATAATTATGAGCAATAATTACCCGTATTAGTACTTGTATTGCAATAATTGTGATGATACACTATTGTGATATAAATAAGGCCACACCCACGTACTCAGAACGGCATGGCCTTCCAGCATCATGTTTAGGTCAATATTGGTCGTGGTATCACTGAGCCTTATTCACTGTCTCCCACCCTCCCCTCTCCCTCCCTCCCTCCCTCCCTCCCTCCCTCCCTCCCTCCCTTCCTTCCTCCCTGCAGCACTCTGTGAGCAGCAGGTTACGCAACGTGCTGAAGCTACCCAAGGCCCACAAGTGGTGCTACTATGAGTGGTTCTACTCTGATGTTGACCAGTGAGTCTACTTCCTGTTACGCTAGTGCATGCATGCCAACATGCAGATCCTGAGACCAGGGACCAAGTTTCGAGTCCCCCCCCCCCCCCCCCCCCCCCCCCCCCCCCCCCGGTAGTTTTGAAAATCGTTCAAGGGAGACAAAATCGTAGCATGGCAAAGTACACTGTAAGAGGTGGCGGCATTGTTTGCCTTGCATACATAGTAGGGCAGCAATGATTCTAGGATGAGCGAATACCCCCCCCCCCCCCCCCCCCCCCCCCCCCCCCCCCCCCCAACACACACACACACACACCTAAAATTAAATTGAAACCCTGGAATGGTTGCACATCCAGTAGGTATACATGACCTGGCCTGCATGTAGCAAGCAAACTCAGTGTGGCTGGTACACTTGAGCTCCAGTTACTGAGTAGCCTCTTTCCCGGGGAGAGGCTCCCCTACGCACCCAACATTTCTGCGCAGGGGAGAGCCTGGGAACGAGGCTAGTTACTGAGACCCTGGCCTAGTCCCAGCCGTGGCTGTTCAGTGGTTGTTCAATGTCATGTACGTTATTCATGAGTAGAGCCAGGAGTTGATTAACTGAAGTATGTACCCCCCCACATCTTGTATTGTGATAGAAGCCAGCTGGCTTCCTCAGACACATTAGCCTCATTCCCAGCCTATACCCCCCCCCCCCCCCCCCCCCCCCGCCAAGTGTGAGGCTGTTGATCAGACCCCATGTGACTGTAAGGCAAACACGCTGGTATGACACCATTAGTTATGCCATAGCTTACGTACATGTACCGTGTCTGCATCCTGAAGTTTAGCACTAGGAATGAGCCATCATCCTGGTGTCCATTCTTTTCCAGGCCTCTGTTTGAGGGAGAGAATGACTTCTGCAGGTGCCTCTCAGAGATGTTCCCAGAACTGAAGGTTTGGACGTGTGTGTCATGTGTAGAACTAACCTTAATACAGTACCAGTCAAAATAATATTGTTTGGTGCAATGACTGTGCAATGGGAGCCATGGAACAAAGGGGACTGTTTTGGGGTGGTTGGCTTCAGTGTAAAGGTTAAAGTTCAAAGTTCACGGATACTGATAGCCGCCTGATATAATGTGGTAATTTACACATAATTTACATACTACACACACACACACACACACACACGCATGCATGCAGACCCGCAAGCTGACCAGGGTACAATGGCATCAGTTGCGTCGACTGATGGGTAAACCTCGGAGATGCTCCCCAACCTTCTTCAAGGAGGAGAGGGCCCTCATGGAGTACAAGAGGAACAAGGCCAGGCAGATTCAGGAGCAAGTCCACCAGGGCGTCGTAAGCTCTCCACTTATTGCATTGTTTCTTGTACTTGTCATACCTTGGTAGCCTAACCTCATTCCCAGGTGCCAGTATTTGATCGCTTGCATTATGCAAATACGGCGGGGGGGAGGCCTGGGAGATCTGGTCACTTGTGATGATGTTAGGTAGACAGAGAGTAGACACACGGGGGGCCTGTTTCACACCGATCCGTCCCTGGCATTGTGACACACGGGGGGCCTGTTTCACACCGATCTGTCCCTGGCATATAGTGACACACGGGGGGCCTGTTTCACACCGATCCGTCCCTGGCATTGTGACAAATGGTATTGATCGTCTACCTTGTGAACGCTCTAACATCCAGCCTTTGGACGGACAGTACAAGGAAGGGCAGTGAGATTCTCCATTTGGCACCGCCCTCTGTGTGTCTACCATATGTCTTCCTGATGGCACCGTACGTGACCAGATCTCCCCAGGCCTTCCCCCACCATATTTGTGTACTGCAAGCAATCAAATACTGGTGATCAAAGGCAGTAGAGGAGTCAACCAGATAGCTATCAATGTTCAGCGACGGGCATGTAACCAGCTATGTATTTGCAGGTAGTGATGTTGGGGGTGGGGAGGGGGGGGGGGGGGGGGGGGGGGGGGATGATCCAAAGAGTATTCTTGGACCAGCTGGAATCAAAGTTATTAACCCAGTAAGTCACTAGGTTCTGAACATCTCTTTCTTTAGATCACCGTAGCCGACTTCTCCGACTACAAGGACATACCAGATGAGCTACCTGCTTTACTGGTTGTGGGCACGACTGTAACAGGTGAGGACAGTGAGAGACTTGTGCCCAGATTTGACCAACAACTTTGGATAAAAATCAGAAGAAAACCTGGAAATATTTCACACAATTGGTGCTGCCGTTGACATCGTGTCTTTCTGGTGCAAAGATAATGATGTCATGGGATCATTTGCATCATTGTCAGTGTACGAATTGGACAACCAGGAAGATGCAAGACCGGGATGACCATCCAGGAGCTACCAAAGCTTCCGGAGATGTCAGCAGTGGTACTGTATCACTGTATCACTGTTACTATCACATGTGAATTCCTTCCAGGGTTTCCTTCCGCATTTTTCTCCAAATACTACAAGCCTGGGATTAAAGCCTGGGTACAAAGCCAGGCAGACTCCTCCATTACCGTAAACACGTGAATTGTGTGGCCAAAAATGCAAGTGTATGCATTGAAGTACGGGTGTGGTTTCACTAACTTTTGACTAACAACTGGGTAACCCCAACACACACACACACAAATGTGTTCTTGAGTAGCTGCTCCTTGTCCCTCCCCCATAGCCCGCCTGCACACAGAACGGGAGCGAGGGTTCTTCACTGGGAGGATAGAGGCGGTGGACATTGAAAACCACAGTTACTGGGTCACTTTCGATCGGCCTGGCCTTGGCAAGCACGCCATCCCGGACACTGAGATCAAGGTACGTCTACGTGTAACAAGTCACTCGCGCATAAAACTGGTTTACAAAATCTCTAGGTTGATAGGCATGCTTGAAAGATGGGTGCTCCACTCTAACCCCTCCCCCACCCACAGAGTGCCGAACCGCCTGAGATGATCTCCATCTCTGCCCTAGAGACCTCTCAGAAGACACACTGGCCCCCACAGGACCAGACCATAAGACCAAGAACACCGTAAGATTACACGCATGAACGTGGATAGCCAAATCTGGTGCCCGCCAGAGAACTTGGACAAAAATATTATCATTTGTCTTTTTCACAGACCAAGACCTATTGTTCCGGATACTCCTGCAATGCACGCACTGTTGTCTCCAGACTCAGTGAGTTGTTTGTGTTAAGGCTAAATGATTCATGTACCATGTGTCAGCATGTCGTCGTCTCCTTTCTCTTCTAGCACTCGGACCCATTCTTAACATCTTCACCAGCAAGGTACGGAGATCTTGAATATAGCTACAGCCCAGGATAGCCCATCCCTGTTTAGGGTGAGGCAGTTCCATTCCCAGGCTCTTGTGGGTGGCCTCGGTATGAGACTAATGCGTAGAACAGCCTGCAACTTGCACATAGTAACATGCATCCATGATAAGCTAGCAAGCTAGATTTCTTTTAACGTTGAATCCTTTCCCACTCCCTCCTCCAGAAGAAAAATGTTGAATGAACTTCCCACTCAACCAGGTAGGTAATACTTTCATTTCTCAGCATTGAAGAGGATGTGTATGCCCCACGTGGCAGTAGGCTATACCCTAGCCTCGTTCCCAGGCCACGTGGGAACAAGGCTAGCTATACCCACACCACTGGATTGACTGGTAGTACAAGTTTCACCTTGTTTTGCAGGTGTTCTCAATGCTCAGATGCCTGACCATGTTGGAGGATTCCCAGTGGACTTCCTCAAACAAGTGGTAAGCAGCTACATATGTGCGTGTACTACCAGAAAGCAAGTTTGTGCTGAAACCAGGTCAACATTTTGAAAATTTCTATCACTGCAGACACAGCTGTCTAAACTGCTAGCTCTGAAGCAGCAGAGAGTGCAGAGACTTACCGACATGAACACGGAAGTTGAGAAAATGGTACATATAAAGCTATCAGTTCACCGAGATAGATATTATAAGTGTTCGTGTGAACTTCATATACATGAATGGCCTTAGGCTACTGGTTAAGGTGCTTGACTGCTTTTTCACTGGGGTTTACTGAGCTCTGTCTTCCTAATGAGAAGGCGTGTTTACCAGGTTGCTGATAAGTATTCATGTATGCCAACACCTTGCTCTCCGCTGGGCGTCTTCTATCTGATACGTACACTACTATATGTTGCAGAGCAACAACTAGTCTCGGTACCAGACTGCATGCGAGGGTCTGGTACCGAGACTAGAGGACAACTGGCAAAGTTCTCAGTATCCGCTACCACCTTATCTTGTGTTCTATCTATTTGTCAGCATGCTCGTCAGAAGCCGTTGCCTGTGGACTTCCAGAGACAGTATGCTACGGTCATCATCGAACTGGATGACATAAACAAGGTACGTTGAATTGCTAGGACTGCAGCTATACATGTCATTTGTTGAGTAAGCTATTGGCTATCAGGCACCTTGAAACTCCTGCACGGAGAGGTAGCCACGTAAAACTCCCTCTACTTCACAGCCAAGTGTTTGCTGCGCTAGCTGCTTCAAGCACTTAGTGGTGTGGCTGACTGTCAACGGAAGTCTCTCCATCATTAACCCACATTTTGTTGGCTGTTTCTTACTGCTGATATTGCGGCCGAATTCCTTATGATATATGCACTGTTGGAATCTACAGATCCCATTGGCAGTAGCTATAGTTTGTACGTTGTGCATTTCTCAAGATACTGCAAACAGGCTTATTTGGAGCACCAGGTATGGTAGTCTCGGCCCCAGACCCAAACCAACCCCAGCACAGATTTGCTTCCAGTATCCCTACGCATGATACTGGAACCGATCTGTGGTAGGTGTTTGATGTAGTCGTGATTTTGCTGCTATCCTGATTCCAGCAACTGAATATGCGACTGGAAGCCATCAAGAGCCACTGTGTTGCTCTGGGCTACAGTGCTGAGATAGGGCCTGTCAGTATGGATGTGCAAGAGCACGCCCAGAAGATCACGGAGAGTGCAAACACAAGTTTGGAAGCTTCTGGGAGGTAAGTCTTAATTGTAAGGTCCCTTATTGATCACAGATCACTGACAGTGTTCTGAGCATCCATGTTTACATGCAAGTGACCTCCCATGGTCAATGAAGTGGGAGAGGACCTTTAATCATGAGAGAGGGGGTCTACACTGGTTCTCATGACCAATCGTACATGTATATGCTGGAATAGTCACACATCTAAGCACTGTCAGCTGAAAACGATGTTTTGTGGTCCAGTATAACGCAATCCTCCGGCCTCTCACATCACAGTGAGGTGAAGGACACTGAATTGCTAGAGCTGATCTCCAGATTAACAAGTCTACTACTTCAAATAGAGGTCAGTGGCTATGCAACATCATCAGAATTCGTCCATCCAAAATGCCTGAACCCTAATTAGCCCTCTCTTACTACTTGTGTGTATATTGCTTGCAGGTGTTATCAGAGTCAGGCAACTCCATGGAAATGAATACTCTAACTGAATCCATTGACGACATTGAAGCCAAAATACACCCACAAAACAGAAAGTAAGTTCATGACAACGCACTAATATGGAAATCACGCATGTTACAATGTGGCAAGGTTAACCTCATGAATTGTTCGAAGGTGCTGAACAGCAGTGACATGCTAGTCATGTGAATATTCTTTATTTCAGCTGTTTCCGAGATAATGTGGAGACTCCGCTAACTCTCATCCAGTCTGGAATGAATCCTATTGGGACCCTTCATGCTTTCTCTGTCGGTACTCTCCCCAGAACTGCAACCAGCAACCATCCCAACTCCTAGCACAGCCCTATCATATTGTTATTTTTAAGTTCCTTCCTCTCTTCTTTCTTCTTGTGATTCATTTTTGTGGAGTAGAAGTACTACGCTTTGTTTTAGAGATCCCACCACCACGATGTATATCATTATGTAGGTCCATATGTTCCACGTCGGAAGTTTTCTATGACTTGTATGTGCTATTTTCAGCTTCTGCAACACAGATTAGAATAGATTCAGCAAAAAAACATGCTACATACATTGCAAGAGCACAAGATGACATCTTCATTCATCCTCCGCTGCATGCGCTGAAGTTGATGTCATTATATGCACTTGTCGTCATGTGATCAAATACATTGGTGTACCATAGATGTAGTATCTATGGGTGCACCTGCAATTGAAAATAATTCTTGATGCAAGAGTTGATTACAAATTCCATATGGGACATCATGAGTATGCACAGAATCTGAATATAATCAATTGAGACAAACAAAATGGTATAAACGACAAACCGCCATACAATTAAAGTCAAAGTGTGTAAAAAGTAACACATCACACAATTGTACACATTTACCTCCAAGGCAATTTCACCTGCAGTTCTGATAGCTTGCAGTTTTTGCATGCAGTATACATACTGCAAACAATCAAATCCTGGGGGTGGGACAACGCTAGTGTAATGGGTGTGTCTGCACAGATACACGTACCTCCTCATTTGGCAGCAATAATGACTTTGTGGATTTGTTTCATGCCAGTAATTTCCCTTCCCTTTTGCGTCTGTCCATATGGTAGTAATGCAGCCAAAATATTTTTTAGAAGAGTGTCAATTTCTTCTCCAAATCGGTCTATCTCAGCTGGCAGACTTTGAAGCTCACTTTGGATTGAATTCAGTGTCTTTGAACGTAACTCAACACGCAACAGCTGCAAGTTCTGTTCCCGGATCGTCTTTTTCATGTCCTCTTTGTGTAGCCGAAAGTTGTGGCATGCGTCAAGAAGATTGTTCATGTGCTGGCCGGTTGCAATTTGCTCAGGAGTGAGATACTGTTGGTGCTTGCGTGCATGAATGGCCTTCAGCATGCATGTATTGTCACTTTCACTTACACAGTACTCGACAAGAAACGGTTCCTGCTCAGGCCACTTAGGAAACAATCCGTTCTTCCAGGAGACAAAGCATGCAGGCAGTGGGGCATTGATACCCTTGCCAAGAGACATCTTAAACTCTTTCAAATGGTTGTCTACTGCTCTGCGTCTTCTCAATACTTCGGTGGTGAACGTCTCTTTCACTGTGGCTGCAGTGTCATCTGCAACAGCATTTCTACTGATTGGAATTGTCGGTTTAGCATAGTCTTCTGGGAGATAGCTAAATATCCCAGCTGGCCGGGGATCCGGTCTCGCAGGGGGCGGATAAGTTTGGGCAACACCAGCATATGTATCGTCATGAGGTTTGGGTCTTTCTTCCACTATTAAGGACAGGTGTCGTACATCAGGATCAGGGTTGGGAGGGTTTTCTCGAATTGGTTGAGGTTGGGGTTGCTGTCCTGGGTTAATATGAGGATGCATGATATGCTACAGGGAGATATGCATGTATCAGTTGGTGAACTGCAGACAAGATGAGGAGCATGATTATACATTATACATCAACTTGAAGACCAGTCAATGAGATTAGCTATTTAAGGTCCATGTTGAAAACAGCAACTGATTGATGCACTCACATACAGTTGGATAATTATATATAGTAATTGCAGGTGGGATGAGAACAAAGAGGACCCACACAACCCGGCCCTCAAAATGGGATCATTGTCCTCTTCAGCTGTAGTTGCTCTCCCACAAGACTTAATTAAGCATACATAGTTTACCTTTTCTAATACTATATATATCGTGGCTGTGAACAATGTGTATGCCTTCAGCACTTTGACCTGCCAAAAAGCAACTTCCTCTAATTACACTCCTGGTAGGGGAAAAATTGTGCCGCGTAATTAATTAATCTAATTAATGTAAATAATCAAACCTCATAGCTCGCAGGAAAGGTCTACAGAGATTCTGACTACACCGTTGTGATGGCTATCATGCAGTTAGACAAACGTATAATAATTGTGCTGAAACTCACCTTGGTGGTGGAGAAACAAGCGCTTTTGTCGTGCCGTCGGCCGCCATTGCTCGATCGCTCTTCGACGTTGGTTGCCAGTAGTCATACGAAGGGCCCACAAAGATTCTGACCACACAGCCGTAATCGCCATTGTTCACTGACACTTAATACATGCCAAAACTCACCGTGCTGGCAAGGTTGTAAGTGCTGTTATAATTTCGTGTCTTCCCTTTGGTCGCCTAGCATTCGACTGAGCGTGGTTGCCACGTGGCATGTGCGTTAATTGGAACTAACGGCGATACTTAACTTGCGCTACGGCGAGTCGCAGCCGGCGTTGCAACGGCTACCAGGAGTGCGGTTGCCCCTCGATCCTGAAAACACAAAAATGTGCTTTATGCCTCGCCAAAAAATGTCATACATGGGAGAATATATCCGGCTGTACACTATTAATTAGGTTGGCTGTGGAATAATTTCTTCCCCTTATGGGTAGCATGATCACTCACTCACCCCACCCTTTCTGTAACAGTACCCGGGATCATATGTATAGTATCGACGAAGGCTGAGAAGCCCTACCACTACGCACCGGGTCTGGAACTGCCCGTCGAAACATTGCCAAAAGAGCACCCATCACTGCGTCACTCAAATTATCAGTGTATCACCAACATGTGTAAATAAACATAGTACACTAGGTACCAGGCAAAACTGTCTCGATCTAGCAGACTACTAGCTAGCTGCTGGAGCGGAGCTCAGAGATCAGATGCAGAGCTCATTTATATAGTAGCTAGCTAGCTTAGGCCTATCTAGGATCATGTGATTATGACGTCATCATGCTGTATTTTGTTTTCTAATTTTGCTAGGCTAGCTAGCTGTAGGTGTGCCCGGGCCCTGCTAGCGCTATAGCGTCCACAGAACTGAGCCATGGGACAATTTGTAAGTGTACCTCTTAGGGGCTTTTTAGCATCCAAAACGTGATACCATAGAGCCGTACAACATAAGCTATACAATCCGACCGCTACAACATCATTTCCGTAGCTATGTCCACTTAGTCTCGCGGGGCCAGACTAGACCCACACGGAAGGGAGGTGTGGGTCTGGCTCCGCGAGACTAATGTCCACTAGTGATGTGATGTGCAAGCCATAACTCTCGGAACCAGACCATCGGAAAGAGGGTCTGGTCTGGGAGATAGCCTGGCCCACACCAGAGGGTCTGATTAGAAAGCCAGTGCTTCAGTCCGACCATAGATTTATATAGCCTCTTCCTAATCAAGGTCATAAAGAACAAGCCTGCAGCAGATGCCGATTATGGGTTCAGACACCCACTGCCCCTGGGTGTTTGTAGGTGGAGAAACTCCTGTACAAATGGCCTGCAGGGAGCAAGGTTAATAATGGGCGTTCCCAGATATCCAACTTACCGACGCATGATGTTTTTCTTCTGTGTCTATTATTCTATTATTACTATAGTTTCGAAGGTTGTGGCACCCAGAACCGAGACCTGTTCCCGCCAACAATGGTCAGCTGGAACAAAGACTCAACGGCATCTCTAATGACTGGGTCATTGTTGATTGCCCTCAAGATGAAGCCAGGGAATATCATGTTAGACATGAAGGTACTCCGGTAGGCCCACCAGGAGGTGGCCTGCTGACAGACAAACCTCAATCCAGTCAGCCACAGACAGTCTTTCCGTGTGGCTTTCAACAAGAATCAAGCTCGATACCTTGTGGAAGCCACCACTACTCACTTGAGGCTTCCCACAAACCCAATCTACCTGAAGCTTCCTCAAACCATGTTAAAACAGCAGTGACAAGAATTATGCAGAAATACGAAAATCTGATGCAGATGCGTGAAGCAGTGAGGACCTCCCTTTCCGAATTCAAGAAAGCTCTCCGCGAGCCTGAAACTTCAGACATCTCAGCCTGTTTCTATGTCATTAAAAATATTGTGGGCAAGGGTGTGCGGATTGACATTGTTCATGATGAAAACCCACCTGTGAGAATTGACGACAAGGTGTGCGCTGCTCTCCCAGAGGAATGCAGACGTGCCATCGAGCACTTCAACGTGGTGCTGATTAATTGCCATCAATTTCTGGAGGGAGAGCAGGAGGTAAGAACGTTCATCGATGATGAACTCAATCAACTACGTCATGAACAGCACATCAACACGCAAGCCGATGCTGACACCTGCCGTAAAATCGAAAACTTGTCAGAAAAAATAAAAAAGAATGCAGTCGAACTGAAGTGCTTCCTTCACGATGTTGGTGTAGCAAAGAGCAGGTTTGAAGATCCAGAGACCACTGGCTTGCTGTTTGAACTCCAGCCAGAAGACATGATACAGGACTGAGTCGATAAAAAATAATTTTGTTGTCCCCCTTATTACAATCTCATGTAGATTAAATTTTGTATCCCACTTTCTTGTTCATTTTGAGTCGATTTTTAAAATTTTTCAGCTCAATAGAAGAACCAGTGTGCATAATACTCACGTTGATAACTGTCACTTATGCAGCCATGTACACTCACTATCTTCTCCACACCTTTTGTTATGTCGCCAACTTGCGAGGAAGTGTATGGGCATCATACTAACGTTAACGTTGTGTCCATGTGAAGTTTGGGTGATGATGTGCCACACAACCAGGCCAGGTACAGAAACATATGATTGGGCTGCATTCTGATGTATAATTATACGGAATACATTAATCCAATATTCCCAAGGTCAATCATAGCTCAATTAAATTTAGCCTGGCCCACATATACTGCTGTCAATGCAGGAGCTGTTAGCTTGCTTTCACTCATATAAAATTATGCTCACATGTGATGGAGATCAATAATATAATTATACCCCCTGTATACATAAATGTAGACTACTACTGCTTATTAGCCTCATTATAACAAAATACTGTCAACCCTCTGCTACATTGTTTGGACAAAATAGCCGCACTTTGGAGTTCCTCTACATGCACAGTGCCAGCTCAGTCTATATGATTATTGAGCCACTAATCTAGGGTGGGGACAAACATGGTCGCTACCCTGTGTAATCTTGCCAAGTTGCCACTTTCTTCCAAGGCTTCCTATTATATAGGCTCGTGTTCTATAGCCAGTTCAACTGAGGACAGCTTCCATGCTGACCTTGCATGCGAGTAAGTCTGTGCTGAATTTCCATGGGGGGCCGGGGCTACAGCAATTCCTGCTGGCTTATTAGGGAGGGAAGGGTGGGCAGTTGACTTGCACCATAAGGTAACGGAGGGGGTTTCCGGACAGTAGGGGATTTCCGGACAGTAGGGGATTTCCGGACACTGCCCCAGCTTTCGCTCTCTAGGAGCCGTTTTTGCCAACAACTGCACAGCGTTGGAAAGTTCGAAGGTAGGGTATGCATGCGCACTAACCATGAATTGCTAACGGAGCGAATGTGAGGGGCATGAATGCCGTGTCCGGAATTAAAAGACTGTCCGGAAACCCCCTCCGTTACCTTATCTCAGCCGCGCCGCGCGCCCCACCCGTCATCAGTAGGATACCACGAGCGTGCACCGAACCCGTACCCGGAAATTGTCTGAGAACAAGACTTGAGCTAGCTATCATGGCATAAACACAAGGACGATGTCGTTGGCGAGCTTATCGGAGTCCTTGCGGCAGGGCTCGGCACGACTGGGCTTCCTGATGACCACCATTCCCTATGAGGGACAAGTAGAGACTCACACAGCTCAACTGAACCAGTATCTGAGCGAGTTCGAACAGACGGGACAGCCAGTGGAAAAGCTGATCAACCACCGCATCCAGCGTTACAACGGGCGTACGTCAGTCCATCTGGCAGCCAGCAACGGCCTCTGGGAGAGCCTGGAGATACTGCTGAAGAATGGAGGTGGGCTGAGCCCGAGGATATCGACCCTGTGGGCACGCCCGCTCTCTCTGGATCTCTGTATATATACAGAGATCCAGAGAGAGCGGGCGTGACCACAGGGTTGATATCAACTTTTCCACCCCTTTCGCCTTACTCCTGTCCGTTTTGGCTTCGGTCCCTGCATCTACTTGCACTGTCAGCTGTACCTGGGGTTGAAATGCTTGGCCACTTATAAGTTTTGACCTCTTGTCCGATGCACCAGTTTCGGGGAAGCTCAGCAAAATAGCTGAATGGGACTACCCCGGCCTGAGTTTCATATATGCAATGGGAGATTGCTCCTGGCAAGGGTCCGAGAGACTTCCCGCATGCAGGCTTGTTGGACAAGAGGTCAAACAAATTTGAAATTTGCACTTGAAGATCATTGACAAGTGGATCAGAGGGAGCTACATTGATTTATTTGTATTACCTTTCTCCAGGTAATCCAAATGCAGTTTCGTCACAGCCAGATCTGTGCCAGGTACAATGAACTGTAAAACAACATTACTATATCAGTAACTTGCACTAGCACTTTGTAGCACTGGCGTAGCCAATCCCAAGCCTGATATGGCCTGGGCCCTACTAAGCTAGGCCCAGGCAATCAAAATGGCAATCGTACACTATATGGAATGTGATTGTTGCCATAGCTACTATTTAAATACACTGAAATGGAACAAGAGCACTTCCTGATAGCTATTGCCCACCATGTTTTCGCCACATTTCATGTGGATAATCAGCAAAGTACCTCATGCCCATGGAATTTACTTTGTTTTAACTACACCACTGCTTTGTAGCTTCGTCCCAGGCCTGCAAATACTGGAGGTGGGGGAAGGCCTGGGAACGAGCCGAAGCTCTTAGCTCACTTCATGACATGTTACAGAACTGAGAATTGCCCTCTTCCTCTTGACTCACTTCCACATCATGGAATCCATACAAGTTACAGAACTGAAATCTGCCAGAATCGAAACTGACTGTACTCTATGCTCTGTAGTGGTTTGAGTGCTAATCGGCAGAGAATTAAATGTTGAATTATAGTGACATGACTCTCTGCAGATGGGATTCATGCTGTATCGTAAGAATGGAGCTGGCCTCACTAGGTCTTAGTTATTACAGATGTGAATGGATGTACTACATAAGTTAGCACACCATCGCTTGCACTGACAAAGCTGACAAAGCTGACATAATTATTCATTGCACAATATTCACTTTTGGTTGGGAAGATAGTAAACCTCCACCACTCTCAGGCAGAAACTAAGATTTCCCAGGCCCCACCCAGCTTTTAGTCGCTTGCATGTTCCGTACTGCAAGCGACAAAAAACTGGACGGGGCCTGGGAACGAGGCTATGTTTGTATCTGTGTGTGTGTGTGTATCAGATGGCTCGCACTTATGCCTACGACATACAGTTGTCAACAGGAGCATAAGTGTGTCCTAGCACAAACAACAAGTTGGGCCTTCTTTCTTCTTGTTTACCAACCATCCACCTCAGCTGTCCAAACAGAGGAGGTTTGTACGATGTTTAGATAGTGACTTTCATCTCTCTCCTAAACTACTTGTAATTTGACTCTACTGTAGTGCTCTTCAGTACTGTATAACTGTGTTGCCGTGGCAACAGATCATAATGAAAGCCTGGCCATCATAGTTGAGGATATTAAGCAACTACTACCTGAAGTATAAAACGTTGGTGCCAGAATTGATATACCTGAAACTTGCAGACCGTATATTTCCGCCAGATCTAGTCTTATTGGCAGGGCTCACAGTAACAGCCAGAGAAAGGACCATTCTGATCAATTGTGTTGTATGTCCGACCACTTTAGTTGAATATGTATTGATACTGCTCAATTTTGGCCTGAATTTCACTATTTAAGCTGATGTCCGAACACCTGTCATGGCTTATCGTGAGCGTGAGCACTGATATGATTGGGCGTGGCTATCTAGTTAGCATGTTGAAAATATACACGAGCATCTGTTCCCCATGTATTCTCAAGTGAGCATGTTTGTATCGAGTATGTTCCCCATGTGAGCATGTTTGTATCGAGTATGTTCCCCATGTGAGCATGTTTGTATCGAGTATGTTCCCCATGTGAGCATGTTTGTATCGAGTATGTTCCCCATGTGAGCATGTTTGTATCGAGTATGTTCCCCATGTGAGCATGTTTGTATCGAGTATGTTCCCCATGTGAGCATGTTTGTATCGAGTATGTTCCCCATGTGAGCATGTTTGTTTATGCGTGCATAGTAATAGCCTCAAGTGAGACTCATCAAAAATGTTTAGCACAGACCAGTCTTGCATGACTAACTGGTTGAAGGTGGACCTTATACCTGTGGATAATACCTGCTGACCTCTACAGCAAATTGCTTGAAGGGTATTTCCGTCCATTTTAAGTAGATTCATAATCTGCTCCACTCATGATGTTCACTGTTCACTGGCAGGATGCCACCTACTGGTTAACCCACCTACTTCCTACATGACTACTTTCACTAAGTGATCATCATATCATTAGCGCTTTAGGGCCTATCCATGATGAGACTTTCAGCTTCATGATGTCACTTGTCCTTGGGAGAGTTCTGCATGAGCACAAGGAATGGGACAGGGGGAGGTGGGTGAGTGCACTTGAAGGGTGCAAACAGCACGGCCATGCCTGGGCCGTGTGTACGAAGGCCTTGGTTGGCCAACACTGGGAGGGCCGTTTCAGTTGTTTTGGCTTAAATGGACTTAGAAACGAGCCATCTTGCCTTATAGGGCCTCCATTTCCAGTGTTCAAGCCCACGTTTTTTACGATTATGGCAAGTTGGTGATTCCCAGGAGACTTGACTGGAAGTTTGTGGTGGGTGTTGTTAGAGCCATGTATTTGCATGTGGCTGAAGTTACCTGTGAGAGCAGTTTCGAGCCCAGCAATGCAAGGGAACTGATCTGATTACCGTAACAACCTTACTAGCCGGCTACCCTACAAGTCAGTATTGTATGTGCATACTTCACTTAGTTCTTGGAATTCCAGTATATACTCTCCCTACTCTCCCTGTACTCACCACTGTCACACTAGTCACTACTGTCACACCGTCACCACTGTCACTGACAACTGTCACTGTGGTAGTCACCACTGTCACACTGATCACTATTGTCACAACTGTCCCTCTCACACGCACATATGCACACGCACGCACACACACACACACGCACACATGCACACACACACACGCATGCATGCACATGCGCACACACACACACGCATGCACACACACCACACACACACACACACACACACACACACACACACACACAGACTCCCCTCCATCTGGCAGCCACCAAGGGCTATCAAATGTGCCTGCAGATCCTGCTGCAATATAATGCGGACATGGACATAGAGAACACACATCGTGTGACTGCACTGGACCTAGTGCGGGGGAAGAAAAAGTGTGAGAGAGTGTTCCAGCACGCAATTGCAAAAGTGCAGATCCCATCCCGCACTCGAGAGCAGCAGCTGAAAGTAGAGAGTAAGTCTGTCATGTGCTCACAGCTGCACATGTGAGCTAACTTGTTTACAATCCCATGCTTGTTTACAAGTGTGTAATCCTATATATATCTGTAGCCGAGCTGCTAGTGAGCTTGGCATGCTAGACTGCACTGATGAGGCTTAGCTACACAAACATTTACACTTGCACAATCCCTCCCTCCCTCCCCCTCCCTCCCTCCCTCCCTCCCTCCCTCCCTCCCTCCCTCCCTCCCTCCCTCCCTCCCTCCCTCCCTCCCTCCCTCCATCCCTCCTCCCTCCCTTCCTCCTCCCTCCCTCCCTCCCTCCCTCCATCCCTCCTCCCTCCCTTCCTCCTACCTCCCCTCCCCCTCTCTCACAGAGCTCCACAGTTTAGTGGAGGACGGTGAGAACCTGATTGAGTTCTACGAAGTGTACGAGACTCTACCTGTTGAGCACATGGACCTCGCAACACGGTGGACAGACTGGTACCAACAGACCCTTCTGTACAGGTGTGTTCTGTTACTCGCGGGACTGAGTTAGCAAGACATACCAGATTGCTATCCTCATTCCTGGGCTCTCCTTTGTCGCCACACCAGGGGGAACCTGGGAACGAGGCTGGCAGATTGCTCCTAGGACTGAGTTAGCTGACAGTTCACGTTGTATCTCTTCCTGTCCATAGGGCTGCTTCTGTTGACTCTGTTGATGTAGTGCGGTTCATGCTCTCCAAGTCAGACAGCCAGCCACTGCACAACCTTACTACTGAAGACACCCCTCTGCACAAAGCCTGCAAGAAGAGCAACCACTCGCTGGCCCAGTCACTTCTGGAACACTCTCCTAAGTTGCTGTTTCAGCTTGACAGCCACGACAAGCTCTCTCCTCTCCATATTGCTTGCTCCAGAGGTGACCTTAAAATGGTTGGTCTGATTGTAGGCTGTATTAGAGATCTTATACAAGATCCGAGTGGAGAGTTCAACGAAAACTACCCACTCAGCCTCGACTTCCGTGATCGCATAGACCGCACCCCTCTCTTCAATGCCTGCTACTATGGTTACGAGTCCATTGTGGAGATGCTTGTCAATTTCCAGGCAGAATCCAAGAACTGTGTATACATGAACGTGAACGCTGGTGTGAAGCAAACAGAACGTACCCCATTGCACGCAGCTGTCCGAAGGGACAATATCCAGATTGTAAAAATTCTGCTGTCACACAAAGATGCTGACATCAACAAGGAGGCAAGACCGTCAGGAAAGACACACAAATGTCTGATTCGCATTCTCCAGAAGATGCTTCACGGTCGGGTCATGCCTCAGGATAGCCTTGATGACGAGAGTGTTAGTGCCTCTCCCGACACACAATTGTTGTCCTCTGACTACCCAACGTCCCCCACGTCTTGGTCAGGTTCACCTTCCATACTATCAACTGCATCTTCCGGAACAATAGATGAGTCCCTCGGCAAGTACTATCCCTCCCCAAGAAGAACACCCGATCATCGCTTCTCTACTTCTCTAGCTCCCAAAAGTCCGACTGAGAAAAACACCTTCTTCACACAGCAGCAGCCGCGCAAGATGAAGGCACCAGCAGTTGCAAAGAAGCGGGCTGTCACGGATGCAGTTGGATCAGAAAACACCACGATAGGTGTGTTTGAGAATCACAACGGGAGACTTGAAGTTCTTGGCAAGAATCAGGGGGGCGGAAACCTGAAGAGTTTTGACCAGCTGTTCATTACCCCACTCGCAGAAGCGTGTGCCTGGGGGTACGAAGAAATGGTGAAAGTCTTGCTGATGTACGGAGCCCAGGATGACTCTGGTCTCGCATGCAGGATAACCCAGCTGCTGCACAAGTTTGATCTCCAGCTGCTCATCCTGTCCCACCACTGCATGCTGGCAGAGAGGAGAGGGGAGCAGAGGAAGCCACTCGAACTGAGGAGGAGCAAGGGACTGCAGCTGAACTGGAGCGGTAAAAGGATTCCGTCTGTCCGCGAAGAGTGGTTCAGCGAGGCCACCGTCTTCTACCCACGCAGTAGAAACGAGGAAGATGCAACCCCGGAAACTGGATACGACACAGGTAACTCCAGTGGGCTATACTCCCTCCCGAGGTCCAGACATCTGGCCAGTCTTACGATGGTGGACTTTACGACCGTGCGAGTGGTTCACCTTGACCACAACCAGCTTGAGAGCGTACCGCTGAGTCTTTTCTGCCTCCCGAACGTAGCTGAAATCAATCTCGCCTATAACAAGATCACCAAGCTGCCAGAGGAAGAGGCAGAATTCAGCATCCCGTCTGCAAAAAAGGAGTTTTGTGGATGGCACTGTGCGGAGCTTGAGGAGCTTAACCTGGGCCACAACATCCTTGTGAAGGTGCCCTCTTGCATCTGGGTACTGCCTTCCATAAGAAAGATTTTGGCCAGCCACAACAACCTTCAGACACTTCTTCCTGATCGTGGGAGAGAGATCCGCGAGGAGATGCTGTCACCGAGGCTTGAAGTTATCGATTTCTCGTACAACCAACTGAAAGTTTTGCCCCGCTTTGTGTTTGAGTTCTCTGCACTCAGAAAGGTCGTGCTGCATTCGAACGTATTGGAAAGCCTCCCGGAAACATTGTGGAATTGTATCACGCTGCAGGAACTGATCGCAAACGACAACAAGCTTACCTCCCTCCCATGGTGCGAGCCAGAAGAGACGATGATCGACTCACGTGCTGAGGCTGGTACCGGGCCAAGCAACCTAATCCGACAGTCCGAGAGAGCACTCATGGGAAAGGTTGAAGTTCGGCCAGGATTCGATCGAAATCAGTCCTTTTTCAAACGCCAACAGTCAGTCACACTACACGGGATTAAACCCCTTGCAACCTTTCAAGGTCTGGCCTGGAGCAACTATTCAGCAGCCGGGACGGAAGGATGTGACTACTCCTCTCTGTACAAGTTGATTCTTGCCCGCAACAAACTGAATCACTTCCCAGAAGCGCTCCCTTGTCTCGCTCCCAACCTGGGAGAGCTGGACGTGTCCGATAACACCTTTGAGACCATTGATATCCACTTTATCCCTCAGACCATGAAGAAGTTTACCGCCAGACGATGCACGATCGAGAAGTTTGGAAATGTCCTTCGGAAGAAGCTCCACACACAAGTCGTGAAAAACTGTCGCCATGGAAAGACGTTCGGTCTACCCTGCCAGCATCGCAGTCACCCATGTCTGTCCAACCTCACGACCCTCACCCTCTCTGGAAACAAGCTGCAGCACTTTCAACTCATTCAGTACCCTCCTCTGGAGGAGGACTCCACGGAGGACCCCAGCATCACCGAGGCTGAGTTCTGTGGCCATGCCTCGTCACTTGAGCTACTCTATCCTGCACTAGAAGGCCTTGATCTCTCCTCCAATGATCTTCAGGGGCAGTTCAACCCAAACATCGGCCACCTGTCCCACCTGAAGTGGATCTGGCTGAGGAAGAACCACGAACTACAGGGGATCCCGATGGAGTTTGCCTACCTCAAAAATGCACGACAGTTCACTGAGCTGTCAATAGACGACCTGCCAAACCTTATTGAGCCCCCGAAGGAGTACCAGTCGGTCAGCCTGACACACCTTCTCACCTACATGAGGTCTCGACTGAAGGAGTGAGTCACCTGTGGTGTCAGTACAATCATGGAAGAGTGCATGGTGACATCACTGCAATGATGATGATGTCATCATGTGCACAGTGATGTCATCATATGCTCAGTGGTACTGACGATCATGCAGTCCTGTGGTGTCAGTACAATCATGTGTACGTACTGGCAAGAGTGCATGATGACATATGCTTAGTTGCCACAGTGTCTGATTGTGGAAATACTAGAATGGTAGTATAAACTTGTAGAAAATTTGTGTGATTACATGTGCCTGATCATGCTGAGGCACCACACACACACACACACACACACACACACACACACACACACACACACACACACACACACACACACAGGTCAGTGTACTATCGTACCATCAAACTGTTCTTCATTGGAAGCGGAGAGCGGGGCAAGACAACCCTCCTCCGGAGGCTGAGGAGTATGCCAGAAGAGAGGTTAGACAGAACCACGGGCATTGACATTGAGGACTGGGAGTACCCTGAGGCCAAGAGGTTCTCCTTCAAGCAGCCCAGAAACCCAGTCCACTTCCTCGCCTGGGATTTTGCTGGACAGGTGTGTGTTGTCGACATGAGTGGTTGTGGCCTCGTTCCCAGGCCACGTGGAGTAGGGCCTGGGTACGAGGCTAGAGTGGTTGAGATTTTAGTTGCTATGTCAGTTTGAATCGTGAATCATGTGACTGCTATGCTACTGTATAGTGGGTACTCCAGTATTGACTGTATAGGTCATGACACTACTTTAGCTTTGTTCTCTTGGGTCATGTGACTTCTACACTACAGCTTTTTCAGGCAGTCTCTTGAGTCATGTGACTTCTACACTACTTGAGCTATCCCGGAGTGGTTTTCAAAGCTTCAATTCTATTGGCTAATATAACAATATAAACCACACCCTAACCTGCCATAATATACCCTAAGTATGCACTGTATGACGTAAGTGACCAAAGTGAACCAATCAGAAGCGAGCTTAGAAAACTACTCCGGTACTGTAGCACTACTTGTGTGTGCATCCATTTGCAGCAGTATTTTCATATTGCGTGTGCGTACTAATATGTTTGTTTATTATGATTGAACATGTGGCACACGCAAAGTGATCGCTGCGTGACGCATGCCCTTATTTTGAATGGCATTCCTTGAATAGGAAGTTCAGTCATTATAGCTTTCCACTCTGTGGTATAGTGGTTTGCACAAGGCATTGTTGAGGTGAGGGTGTGGTTTCTACCCGCAGGGAGTGTACCACACAACTCACCAGTGTTTCTACTCCCGGAGATCCCTCTACCTGGCCATGTTCAGACTCTCAGACGACATGGAAGGAGTCTGCGAACTGGAACCGTGGCTGCGGAATGTGCAGGTGTGAGTCTGTCTGTGTGTGTGAATCTGTCTGTGTGTGTGTGTGTGTGTGTGTGTGTGTGCGTGCTTTCGTTCCCCTCCTTCCCTTGGTGGACCAGCCTTTATCTGAAAGGTTAAAACGAATCACCTTTTATCCTACCCTCGCTGATAGGTGTTCATGTGTATGAGTGTGTGTATGCATGTGCACGTGTGTGCGTGTGTGTGTGTACACATGTACATGTGTGTGTACGTGTGTGTGTGTACACGTACGTTTGTGTACACATCTACATGTGTGTGTGAATGTGTTTACTCATATCCCTATGTACATGGTGCTTAATTTTGCCACCTGAGAGTACCAACAGACTACATGCCTATGCAAACACATTGTGCTGGTCCTTTGTGGAGCAGGAGCTTGTGTCAGAGGTTGAACTAACAATTCCAGGGAGCACTATATATGGCTGTTGACTCACACAGCTGGCTGTTGTGTTGGTCTCATTCCCAGACCTGTTCTGGAATTGATTTTCCAGTGTTGTAGTCTGCCTCCCCTTCCCAAGTGCTGTGCAAGTGATTAACATTAACTCAAATGTCAGGGTGATTGTGAATGTGGCCATCAGGGGCGGGTTAACGTCGACAGGAAGGGCTCTCATGGCAACCTTGTGCTTTCCAATGAACACACACACACACACACACACACACACACACACACACACACACACACACACACACACACACACACACACACACACACACACACATGCACATCCACTCTCCCAGCTCCGAGCTCCTGGTTGTCCAGTCATCATTGTGGGCACCCACCTGGACCTTGTCTCTGAGCAGAAATCCAAGGATCTTGAGAAGGCAGCTTACAACAAGTATGCCAACTGTCCGGTGTATCCGAAGGTGGTGGGTGTGGTCAGCATCAGCTCCACACGCAGATCTGTGTTCTTCTCCAACAACATGGAGAAGCTGAGGAACCTCGTGTACGATGTTGCCTGCCACCTTCAGCTCTCCACAGATGGATTCACACGTGGGTTCTGGCAAGAGTTCATACTCTTAGTTTAGCCAATGAGTAGTTTCCAGAAGTATATTGTATGATTGAAGCTAAAGTGCTCGGCAATGATTGAAGTAGAGCTTTGTAGTAAGTTATAGTCATGTAGAGCTAGTGCACCACAAATTGGCCGGCCAAGGGCATCCCCCCCCCCCCCCGTACACACATCCTCTCTCCTCCTACATACATGTGTGCACACACCCTTCTTCCTCCCCTCTTCCTTTCCCAAACGTACATATCTTGTCTCTCATCTATACATCCATCTCCTATATGTCTCTCATCCCTCCTCTCACCCACACCTCCCCTCATCCCTCCTCCCACCCACACCTCCCCTCATCCCTCCTCCCACCCACACCTCCCCTCATCCCTCCTCCCACCCACACCTCCCCTCATCCCTCCTCCCACCCACACCTCCCCTCATCCCTCCTCCCACCCACACCTCCCCCTCTTCCCTCCTCCCACACACACACAGTGGAATACAAGCCTGATATGAAGGAGACGGATCCAAAGGCGCTGTTCCAGCAGCAGATTCCCAAGAGTTTCCTGGACCTGCAGGATGCCATACGACATGCAGTGTCCAGCTGTGACAAGAGCCAAGTCACCCCGATCATGGAGGAGGACGAGTTTAGGTGTGTGTGTGTGCGTGTGTGTGTGTGTGTGTGTGTGTGTGTGTGTGTGTGTGTGTGTGTGTGTGCGTGTGTGTGTGTGTGTTGGGGGTGGATGTGTGCATGTCTACCATTGCACACCTGGGTTGCCTTCTGGGCAACCATGTGCGATCCTTGGGTTGTTGAGGCTGAGTTATGACATAGTTACAGTGACCCGATAGTAATGGCACATGTCAATAGCGAGGTGCGCTTAATAACGGCTCTTGGTGATCCTCTTGTCTAATACATGTAGGAACACCTTCAAGCACCTTTTTGATGACGAGGAGGAAATGAATGAGGCTGTCTACTGTCTCAATTTGCAGGGTAAGTTGTTGGATGAAAAGGTCCGGCATGCTGAGGAAGTCATATGAGCTGTAGTGTGAGCCTCGTTCCCAGGCTCTCGGTCTCGAGAACGAGAGCTTGGGAACAAGGCTACTGTAGTGTATGGTTTCTGGTTGCACTGAGTTAGCTCTCAGACTGTGCTTGGCTACGCTGCAATGCAAGTCACACCACATTATGGGAAACTGCTGGGCATATCTTGGCTAGCCCTCCGTGAGAAGATGTCGTCATAGCTGGGAATTTACATGTTTGTCACTCGGCAGCTCTTTGGAGTCATGGCTTCTAGCCTGGGTATGCTTCATACGCTTGGTGTAGCTCTTGGTTAGCACTTGTCCCATCTTCGTAACTAGCGCAGAATGCAAGATCGGTCTCGTTCATGACTTGACTGTTGAGATGAGGCGTGACGACACATGACGGTCATGCCGCAGATCACGTGCTCAGGCCTTCTTCCTCCGTATTTACATACTGCATACTGCAAGCAATCAAAAACTGGAGGTGTAGAAGGCCTGGGAACGAGGCTACATCTTGGCTGCTGTAGCAAGACTGCCCAACCCATGGCCAGGAGTAAACTATCCAGAATTAAGCTCTCTCTCAACTCTTCTCTGTGCCTGCAGGTACTCTGCTTCACTTTGAGGACCATGGTCTGAGGAACGTGTATTTCCTGGACCCCCAGTGGCTGTCCAAGCTCATGGCAAACGTCATCCACCCCTCTGCCGAGGAGGAAGGCTCACCCATCAAGAATGGTGTGTGTGTGAGAGAGAGAGTTTTTATGAAATCGCTGTTACTTGGCTTGTGAGATTAGCTACAAGCTGACCTAACCTCTGGAGGTCGCTGAGCAATTCGATATAAGACTAAGCAAGTTTCGTCATCCAACATTGCAATAGGCTCATTATTAGATGCATGGCCAATAGCCTGAGATAACCGAAAGCCATTGTATGATCTTCCTGTAGGGGTTGCTGAGATCAGCCAGCTGTTCTTGCAGCAGGACATCCCCGACAAGCTCAAGCAGAAATATATCCAACTTCTGGAGAAGTTTGAAGTGGCCCTGAAGATCGACCGCCATCATGTCATCATCCCGTCCCTCATGCCTGACAGCGTGCGCTACCCGAAGACCAATGATATCCTCAGTGACGTGACTTCCTCCTTTGACCATTACTACCAGCCTACCTTCAGACGATTCTGGTTCTCTAACTACATCCCCGATGGATTCTGGCCGCGACTGATATGTCGCATCGCCATGGACCAACACATAGGGAAGGTAAGACTTGGGGGAGATTCAAGTTTGTGTGTAGCAATGTAATATGTACAAGTAGCTTCGCTCGCTCAGCTTGGTATTGGGAATAGACTTGGAAGAGAACGTTGCTGGGTAGGTGAATGAGATATGAAGCTGGGAATTGTGCCATTGTGGTCAGCATAAAAAGAGCTTTCGAATGATGTCCTTAAAATGATTTTTAATGTTGGTCACATTTTTGTCATAATCGCACTCAACCAAAGGCTATAATCCATGGTTTTTCATGATTTTGGGTCAAAATTCAACCAAGACCAAAATGGACATCATTGGAATGCTCCATTCATGCTGATCACAGTGGTCCAACTCCCAGCCTCGTATCTCCTTCCTAGCCCGAGATAGCTAGTATAGAACTTAACTCCATATAATATGGCTTACTTTCTACTCTGTGTACCCAGAAAGTCGCATTGTATCTAGGTATGTGAATGAGATATGAAGCTGGGGATTGTACCATTGTGATCAGCATGCAGAGAGCTTTCAAATGATGTCCTAAAAATGTTTTTTATTGACAGTCACATTTTTGGCAAAAATCGCACTCAACCAAAGGCTATAATCCATGGTTTTTCATGATTTTGTGTCAAAATTCAACCTACAACAAAATGGACATCATTGGAATGCTCCATTCATGCTGATCACAATGGTGCAAATCCCAGCTTCATATCTCATTCCTAGCCCAAGATACCTAGCATAGTACTTCGTTGAAGAACCTTCAAGTGATGAGCTAAAATGACACTTAACGTTGGTCACACCAAAGGCTATAATCCATGTATTCTGGGTCAAAATTCAACCGATAGCAAAATGGACATCATTGGAATGCTCCGTTCATGCTGATCACAATGGCATTCATGCTGATCATAATGGTACAAATCCCAGCTTCGTATCTCATTCCTTACAGCATGGTGTAGAAGGCTGGGAATGAGCCTTGGGGCAGTTGTGATATCCTGCAAACTAACTCATCCCTAGGTTCTCCGTACCATCATCGGTGAGGAGTCTAACCCTGCCACCTCGGGGAACAGTGAGGTCCCTCCAGGTCGACACACGGACACCCTCGTCTGGCTACCGTGGAAGACCGGTATTGCATTTGCCTACCGTGGTCGCACCCTGCTGGTGGTGAAACAAGCTTACAATCGGGCGTTGGAGGCAGACGGAAGACCCCATCAGGTTCGATGTCTGGAAGGGTTTTTCAGAGTCGAGGTGCACGTGTACACCCCTGAATGGGTTGCCCTTGCAAACGAGCTCCTAATGTGTGACAGGCTGAACTACTCCCTGGACAACCCCTTCTGCTTGCCGGGTATGGCTACACGACTGCTGGTGATGATCTCCAAGCACGTCAAGTCGCTGGCCTACGACTGGTTTCCGGGGATATTTATTGCCCCCACTGGCCAGAAATTCCCCACGTACATGCCGTGCTGGAAGTGCTACGCGGAGATCGGATCAACCAAACTCCAGGAAAGTCATCTACCAGGTCTTTTCATGTACAAGGACCAGAACCCAGTCTACTGCTTCAACTTTGAGGACAGCATCATCCCAGCTGCCCGCGAGGAGGACCTGGACTGCAGCATCCACGACAAGATCAGAGTCTTGCACATCGCTCCAGATTTGGTAGGTGGCATATTGTTTTGTGGATGAAGTTGCTTGTGTGTGTGTGTGTGTGTGTGTGTGTGTGTGTGTGTGTGTGTGTGTGTGGGTGGGTGGGTGTGTGGGTGTGGGTGTGTGTGGACACTGACTACATTAAGAACCTCCCATTAATTCCATAGTGATGACATAGTAATGACCTTAATGCTCTATTCCATCCAGATCTTTTGGGACTTGAATACCTCCTATGAAGACTGCACGGTTCCCATGAGGATATGCGAGGACGAGGTGCTGGGGAAGGGAGGCTACGGCTTTGTCTGCAGGGGGGAACTTATACCTGAAGTGAGTGCATAAACTGCAGTAGCCGAAGTCCAAACGTATAGTCGAACCCAGGGCTTTCACTTCATCACTATGCATGTAGTGTCTCTCTGCTCAACTGCCGCCATTGCTCTCTTTGTGTAGCATGCCAGGAAGAATGTTGCGGTGAAGGTTTTCCTGAGTGATATTGATGGCTTGCTCGAGCAGTCCACCATCGCTGAGCTCCTGGACCTCTCCAAACAGCCCAAGCACCTGCTGTACGCCTACAGAGAGATCCGGCAGGAGGTCGCCTTCCTGTCCACTCTGGAGCACCCTAACCTCACCCAGCTGTTGGGAGTCCGCACCAACCCCTACATGTGCCTCCTGCTGGAATTGGCCCCCAAAAAGAGCCTCAGGGCCATGCTCAAAGAGTACAAGGAGGCCGCTGTTGTATTGGAGCCACTCACTCTAAAGAATACAACCATGCAGGTGTGTGTGTATATGTGTGTAGTGGGAGGAGTGCATTTGTGTGTGTGTGTGTGTGTGGGGGGGGGGGGGGGGGGGGGGGGGGTGCATGTGTGTGTATGTGTACGTGTGTGTTGGGGGGGGGGGGGGGGGGGGGGGTGCATGTGCACATGTGTGTGGGGGGTTCATATTGTAATCCGTCTTTCATCAACCATCAATGAAGCAGGTTGCCATAGTAACTATCTGTTGATCCTTGATTACAAATGGTGCGTAGTTTCATGGGAATGCTGGTAAAACCTTATCCTGCTCTCCCACGCAGATGTCCTCTGCGCTGGAGTACCTCCACAGACACCAGGTGGTCCACCTTGACATGAAGTCTTCCAACGTGCTTGTGTGGTACTTCCCCTCCCCAGAAGACAGACGGCAGTTGCGGGTCAGGCAGGCCGGAAACGTCTGGATAAAGCTTGCAGACTATGGCATCAGTCAGGTCTCAACTGGCTTCACACTTCGGGTGGGGAATTCCCCCGTGGGTACCCCAGGATTCATGGCTCCTGAGCTGTTTGAACGTGCTGGACAGGAGGTCTCTTCCGAGAAGGTCGGCTACCTTAAACATCAGATTAGTGTATATACATGCACTCCTTTTTCCCCTTCATTGAATATCACCCCCTTGTAAATCTTGAGGATGAATTCAAATGCAAATTAATATACCTTAAACATCAGATTAGTGTATATACATGCACTCCTTTTTCCCCTTCATTGAATATCACCCCCTTGTAAATCTTGAGGATGAATTCAAATGCAAATTAATGTAGCTACACGTAAGAATTGGAGCCAAGCAAGTTCACATCAACCTACTGTCTAACCTTTATCTTTCTTAATTTATTTCTCCTGCATCTACGATGTCCATTTTAACTGCAGGTGGATGTCTTTGCTTTTGGCATGACCCTTTTTGAGCTCCTCAGCTATCGGCCGCCCTTTGGTGATGTCCTGCCTGCTGTGAAGAGGAACCATGAGATACGTGACAAGCAGCGCCCTGTACTGAAGGCAAAGGAGACACGTTCCCTCGTCCTTTTGCAGGACCTAATGACGATGTGTTGGGACCACGAATCCGATGAACGGCCTCGCATGAGACAGGTCTATGAGTGGGCTTCCGCCCCGGAGTTTGAACGTCTCAGAGCAGAAATCAATCTCAAGGATGTTAGTTCGACATCTTGTGCCTGTGTTTGTCGTGTGTCTCCAGAAAATGAAGATGACTATCCCCAGTGTAATGGTTCAAAGTTCAACATTGGCCACATTCAAGATGAGGACGTGTTCTACGATATGGATGAGAGCATAGACTATATGCATGATGTCATGATGAATGGTATTGGGCCTGCACCACTAACTGGCAACTCCATGCCGTCTCTGTCCCAGCGAAACATCCTCCCTTCGGTTTCAGAAGACAGTGGCAACATAGAACACAGTGAGGGACATCTGCCCATTGCAACTCCCAAGTCAGTTGTTGTGGCCGATGGTGAGGATGAGGGGGAGGGAGACGTACAACAGGAGCTGGAGCCGTACACCCAGATCTGGCTTTGTGGTCGAGACCAGAGGAAGGGCCTGCTCCAGATATTCACCTATTACGATGGGCAAGCAGGAAGCTATGTACGTTATTGCCACTGTAATAGAATTGTGTTGTTCCGTCATCACTCTTACCTAATAGTTCCATCTCCTTATATTGGTTCCATTTCAGGAATCACCCTATGCCTCTGTGCTGTACAAAATACCCTCACCTAAAATAGAACTTCTAAACTGATTACGAGGGGCAACCGCACTCGCCGTTGCAACTGGTTGTCTAGCCGCAAAGCATTCGAACCGAGCCGACTGGATGATGAACTGCTTCAGAAACGACTACTCCCACGTCCACCTTGCGTCCACCTGATGTCACTCATGTGATGAATGATAGCAGGCCTTCCCCGTTCTTCGCCGCTTTTCCGCATCCATGTGTTATTGTCAACATAAACCGAGAACAGAACGAATGGGGTAGGCCTGGGAACGAGGCTAGTTGTGGGATGTCCACAAAACTGGTAAAGGTGTTTGTTTAGTTCTCAAAACAATTGCGTAATTACTATGAGATTATGTCCCTCGTTACTATGAGATTATGTCCTAGTCCTTCTCCTGTCACATGCCCTAAGATAATGAACAGCTGTGATTGAGCGGCTCTCTTCTGCAGGCCTTCTCTGGGTATTGTAGTAAGGAGGAGATCAGTGCATTGTGCCCTGTGCACAACAACATGTGGATGGGTACATCTACAGGGACCCTCAAGGTCTTCCATGCCCCAACCCTTAAAGCCAAGTTTGCCGGCAAGCTCGAGATCGGCAATGGACAAAGTGCAAGTCTGATACTCGATATCCTCCACGTGGAGGAGACATCAAGTGTGCTAGTTGTCAACACAATTGGCGAAATATGGTCTTTCTATGATAAGATTGTCCCAGGTGGCCTGAAGATACAGGATCGGATCCTCCTTCCAGATAACAACCCCTGCTTCCATCTCACAAAGGTGAATGTGCAGGGTTCGGTAGAGGTCTGGGGTACTATGGACAACAACCGTGTTCTGCTGCTAGAAAGGGTCGAGTGGGGATGGAAGAAACTCGAGTTTGAGTCGGACCCAAAGGATCCAAAACTTCGACTCTGCTCCTTCATTGCTCACGCTAGTTTCACCGCAAGAGATGGCAACCCAGCGAATCACATTTGGATCTCGTATCGACAGAGATCGTTGCTGGTGTCCTGGGATGCAAAAGAGAGAAAGCAGAGGGCAATTATCAACTGTGCTAGCAGCCTTAGAACTGGTGAGCATAATTTTTATTAGTCTCGTTCCCAGACCCTGGGCATGAGACGAAATTTTATCTAAGAGAAGCCAGTTTATGATGTGCAAGTTTATTTGCCAATCAGTATGGGACCACGCTCTGTCAGGTCTTGACATGTAACCCCTGTACACACACACACACACACACACACACACACACAACACAGACGATGATTCTAGGTTCCAAGTGTCAACACTGGTTGCACATGGTAGGAAGGTCATAGTTGGCACAACAAATGGAACAGTTGGAATCTTTGACTCAGAATCTTGTGCCCTCTTGAACTCCTTCACGTGGCACAGTGCTAAAGTACGCACATTGCTGGTCATGCCAAAAGAGATAGAGCCTTGTGTCTGCGCTGAAATTCCCCTGCCTACGAGGGAAGACCAGGAATTGTCTAGTTTGCCTTCCAATCATACCAGCAGATACCCTCGAAGGAACCCAGTGCCAACACCTCAGGGTGCATTATCCGTCTCCTTCATGAGCAACCCAATGTTCATCCCCAATCCTAACCCAGATTCCGTTATGGTTACCAGTATCGGCAACGGACGGAAGCGGTTTATCGTGAATGAACCCACAAAGGAGGAAAGACTCAAGATATTTGACAATGCCGTGAAAAATATGTCGCAAAGGACTACATTTTCCCAGCCCAGGAGTGGTGAAGATGTGTGCCTTCTGACATGGAGAACGTAGCGTCTTTATTTTATTGTGAAATTGTTGTAATTTTAACACTACCCTGGCATATCTTTCCATGTATGTGATGTCGGTGTTCTGGGATATGTCATGGGTCAAGATATTGCTCTGTCTTCCTCAAAACTGCACAATTACTTTTTGCACTGAAATGGTACGTGGAGTTAAATTGCCAAGTCTGCTAGCTGATGTGAACACATTTTGCTATAGGAATTTGGTTTTCGACGGGGCTATACTATATGCCATCTGAGAAGTCCGAGGTAGCCAGATAATTATGGTCTAGCCTTGATCGTTTCCACACCAGTGTCCCATGGCCAGTAGTCTATTCCATGCTGGCCGGTAATCCATTCCAGTGTTCCATATATATGGCCAGTATAGTCCATTCCAGTGTATATGTTCCGTGGCCGTGTAGTCCATTCCAGTACGTGTTCTGTGGTCAGTAGTCCATTCCATGAGTGTTCTGTGGCCATGCAGTAGTCCATTCCCAGTGTTCTGTGCATGGCCAGTATAGATCATGCAGCAGTGCAGTCCACTAAAATATAGACTCCCTTTGACTTTTTGTACAACTAGATTGTTACCCAATCTGGGGTAAACTTTATCCCAAGTATTACATGATTGTTTCCACATGATTAATTTTTAGTTGGTTTATGTAAGAGCCAACGATCCACTGTGGTTACTGTATGCTTATGAACTTGTCCTGATTACAGTGGTAACTGTAGCCTGTAGATGTCAGCTGACATGATGCACAATATTGTTCAAATCTGTGACCTGATTGGTCAACGTTCAACAGATATTATAGTATGGTACCATTACAACCATTGGGTGTCTGACCTGCATGGTACAAAATAATTTCTAACCTGATCGATCTAAAAAAAATTGCTACTGCTTTTTGCAGTTACTGTAAGACTTTTACCCATAACCAGGGAGATATATACAGGACATTCTACGTCATTGCTTCAGGCGACTACAACTTCTCTCCACTTGGGATCAATCACATTCTTGAGGATGTGTGGGCTCTGCTCAGTATCACGAATGCGAAGCTCCAAGGGACCCTTCATCATCTGCTCTCTGTCTTTCTCCCAGCTCCAGAGACCTGTGGATGCAGGAAAGACTATCTCGCCATCAAAAGGATTCACCTCCACAAGGTAGACGCGATCTTTTGTCCAAGCAAAGTCAATGATGTAGCGATCCAGCGCAATCTGATCTTTGATTTTGTGGAAGAAAGTCACTATATCAGATTTAACTGCAGTGACTAGCGCTTGCTCCTGAAGGATGGGAAACGTTACTGGATGGTTATATTGTCCAATAGATGTCAGGTTGCTGTTCCAAACAAACCCACGAAATTCGGCCCAAAGTGGGATTTCAACCCATTCACGGACGACAATTGAAATACGCTGGCCGAAACCGTCATCTCCAGTTTCTAGAGCATACTCCAGGTCCTCTCCAACTCTGTCGCTGGAAATCAACAGCTTGATGGCCTCTTCACCGCTGGTAACCTTCAGGCTCTCAATGACAACCTCACTCAACAAAATCAGCTTTTCGTTAATGGATGCACTGGCTCCTAGACTAGGGCATCTGGCTAAATAGGACGTATGAGCTTTTGCAAACGCCACATGAGAGTCCTTGGGCGATCGGGTCGACAGCTTCACAAATGCACCCTTTTTGGTTGGCAAACTGGTAATCACTGTTCCAATACGATCGCAAAGTGACTGTAGGAGTGCTGGAATTTCCATCTGCGACGGATCTGGGTCAGGGTCATCTCTTGTCCGATTTTGGAAATTCTTCTCCCAATACTGAACAATTGCCCTTGCTTCGTTCGGAGTAATTTCTACAAATTCAGTAAGAAATGTTTCGTCCTTCAAGGAGAGATACCATCTGTCCACACCTGTTTCAAAGAAGTAATGGCGCCGTGTTTCTTCTTTCTCCTTGGTTACACCTGTTACAAGTGTCAGATTTGGTGCACTCCTGTCCTTGCAAACTGCCTGGTTAGTGGTCTTGAGTTTCACTTGCTGTAGCGCTGAAGCACTGATCATCTTTACAAGCAGTTTGTATTCAGCTTAAGATCTATGAGTAAGAAGAGTGATGCATATGGTGGCATCTGCATGGGATTGACAGTGCTGGAATTCAAGGCCTTGCCTGGGGGAGTATTGGAGGTTATTGGACAACTACAAGGCTGTAGCCTCACTCCCACACTGTTCAACCTAAGATGGGTTGCTGCTTTTGTCACTTAAAAGTCCTGATTTATCCTATAGCCCCACAAAGCGCAACTACACAATACTGCTACCAGCCTCGTTCCCAGGTGCAAGGATTACTTGGTTTGCAACTATGCATAGCTGCAACTCTAAGGATTTTTTACTTAGCAACTTCTTAGTACTATAAGCAGTGGGGCTTGGAAGGTGCGGTCATGCTGGCATCTACTCGGTATATATATCTCCACCTGAACAACAGCTAGCTGAATGCTGCACACAAGCAGGGGGTAGTAGTAAACCGGCAGAGAGAGGCTCAAAAGATGTTCTACACTACAAAGGGACAGTGAGAGCTGATACTGGGATGAACATCACTAGCCCCCCACTGCATTCTTTGAATTAGCATGGGAAGGATAGTTATGCAACTTCGTAACCAAAATGGTTCGCTAAAACAGCAATCTGTTTTTGCAGTGCGGGATATTAAGCCACTGGCCATGGAATTCACTAGGTAGACACTGTATACTACACTACTGCATACCTTAGCTTCACCATCCCCACCTCCAGTCTCAGCTTACAGCAAGCATTCAAAGACGTACTGGAGGTGGGAATGGGCTGGGAACATTACTTACATCATGTATGCAAGAACTTGGTATGGAAAGTAGCTATACAATCATAGGCTTGCACAGTCTAGCCACTAGACCCTCTCCACCTTCGCTGCATGCAGAAGGTAGCAAACTTTTCACTAGTCCTTGATCATACTTTGACAAGTTCTGTACCCAGGGAGGTATCCAGGTTAGCTCCTTCTAGATGCTCTACGCTGGGTTGATCACATGTGTGCGGCCTGGTTTACAATCACGAGAACTATGAATCAAATTGAAACGAATCACTTCAGATTGGTCAGTGAAAGTTACTAGTGCAAAGTTTGCTAGACCTTGTCCGCCTGCTGCATGCCACTTCACCACACGCATGCATGACCGGCCAAGTGGAGAGGGACTAGCAGCTTGCCATAGTCCATTTCATGAATAAGTGTGTTTCCAGTACGTTTCAAACATAGTGGGTGTGGCTCAAAGTAACAACAACTAGCATGTAGCCTCATTCCCAGGCCTCTATGCCCAGCTTTTGTCGCTTGCACATTTTTCATACTGCAAGCGACAAAAGCTGGGTGTGGAGGCCTGGGAACGAGGGTAATTGATTAGCATGGCCCTGCTTAGCCATGTACCCAGGCCTCGCCCGCTCACTCCCATGCTCCCACTGTGCTCCGACTGGCTGTTGAGTAGTTGGAGGCGGGCGGGACCTGGGTATGAGGCTAGGCCCTGCTATGTTATTTTTCTATTCTTTGACAGCTTGGGAACGATAAAGGCAGTTCAGACAAACAGTGGGCATGTCGAGGTCAACTTCTCACAAAAGGTCCAGCCCACTTGTAAACAAGTACAATTAAGGAATAAATGTATATCAGGTGCATGAACCTACCGAAAATGAAGGCAGAGAAGAGTGACTGAGGCAATCCCTGAGTAGTCTCGCGTGGCCAGAAAACCCAAGCTGTACGATCCCACGACACAGTAGCAGCGGCTAGGAAACTAAGTCTACAACCTCATTCCCAGACTCCGTTCCATCACCGGTGGCGTGGGTACCAGACTAACTCCCAGTCAGAGCACAGCATCGCATGCATGGGGGTGGGGCTCGGTGGGGTGGGAGCATGGGAGGGAGGCTGAGGTGGGTGAGGCTGGGGTGGGAACACATGGGGGTGGGAGCATGGGGGTGGGGCTGGTAGTTTGGGGGTCTGGTACCGGTTACCAGACTAACAGCTGCAACCTGCTGAACAACGGCAGCAACAGAAGGAGAGGACCTAGCTAGCTACCAGAGGAGGTGAACAGTATCAGAGTCTACTATTAAAGCAACTGATTTCTGCAGAACCAAGTGGAGTTAATCTAGTCCGAGGCTCATGAATAACGTTTACACAAGTCACCCCATGCCCACCCATTGAATACTGTTGTAGTGCGGCTCGGGCGAGATGGCGATGCTAGCAGCGCTGTTGTTTATTCTGGCATTGGCATCTGGATCCTTCTCAAGTCCAGGAACAGAAACACCGTGCAGTAAACAATTTGACTCCCTTCACGCTGCAGTGGAAACCTCATCAGCGCAGCTGGCCAATCTGATAGTTCTTGCAGAACACAAAGGAGTCGACTGTACATACGAGTATATCACACTTAATACAACAACTCTTTTCCAGACGTTTGTTTGCTTCGATTACAATAACACTGAATATCTCTGCGAAGCATATAAGAATCAATACGGTCCGGATGGATGTGCCAAAGGGGAGGCACTTCCATGTCGGGAGCTGAACAAGACCTTAGATGTCTTGAACCGGGCTATTACTGATATCCAGCGTTTATTGAACACGCCAAGCCTTCACCGACGTCCAATTCCACCGCATTCCATGCTGGGATCAGTAGAGAAAAACGGCTACCTCTTCCGGAATGGAGATCCAGTATTTCCTGGAGGATATGACCATGGAAGTTATAAATACTTCTATGGCTTTCCATCGGAAGTTGTAAAACAGGTCATACAAGTTGGGCAAGGCTCTGAGGAAGTGGTGGTATCAATTGCCAGCATTCTACCTACTGAAGAAGTGAACGTTAGTGAGGTAGCAAGGGTAGTTAACTCATTTTCTCGACTATATCAGTATGGGCTGACATCAGGACTGGTTATAAGATGTGCCTTACCTCAATGGGTGATTACCAAATACCCTGACATCATCAGACACATGAGCTCAAGCTGCAAGTATGATATCGACCACCCAATGGTGCGTACGCTCTTGCAGAAGGCCCTCTCTCCAGTGATCAAAGAAGTCATGATTTATCCTTCACTGAACTCTTATCGCTTGGGCAATGAAGTCTATTACCGGATACTTGGAAATGAGACTGTCATGTCACAATATACAATAGAGAAGTGGCATTCATGGCTACTCACCAAATACAGGAACATTTCTGCCCTTAATTTGGCCTGGGACAAAACATACAATAATTTCACAGAGGTCTTCTTTCCAGGAAAACACAATCCTAAAACTGGCAGTATTGATCCTGACGAGGATCTGTTTGGTACTGCGGAATGGTATGATTTTTGTAGATTTAATGCTGATCGAGTACTGGACTATTACACGTGGTTGATAACCATCATCCGGGAGATCGATCAAAATGCGATTACTCATGTCAAATATGTCAATGAGCACCTCTTCAGTGCAATCCTTGACCAAGGTCTTGATCGCCTCGCTCTCAATAAATTGACCAACTGGAGCGGCTGTGACACACGCATAGAGACAGCCCCTCAAGTACGTTTAAGGACACCATCACGCAACCCAGGTCAGTACGCACTAGACTGGCTCAATACAGCGATTGCCTATACATGGATGAGGACAACTACACCGCAGAAACTAGTTGATGACCTTGAAATCCATCCAATCACAACCACAAACTATAGAAACGGGTCAGTACCAGACAACCACATGACTGCTGTATCATGGATCGTACACTTGCATGGGCTTTCTCTTCATCTTCTATGGGCTTGGCCCAGGGCAGCAAATGGTTCTTACTTGTTTGATATTGTTGATTCCATCCCTACACTTCCTCAAGTAGTGGATGGATATGCCCGCACTTTAGCTTACATCAATGCATTAGGACCTGAGGTGCTTGCTCTGGCTACTGCACCTCGACCCGTTTGTATCCTGTGGTCCATTACGTCTTCCATCCAAGATCGGAACTATCTTTTAACACAGATTGATGTCTTCGAAGCCCTCTCATTCTTTGGGCCTCAGCCGTCATTCATTGCTGAGCCTGACATAGACGAAATGGGAGTCGACACTAACTGCAAGGTTCTAGTTGTGCCTGGACAGAGGTATGTGACAGACATCACTGTCAATGCGGTCCATTCTTTTGTTGAACAAGGCGGCCATGTTGTCCTTGTTGGCAATGCCTCAGTTTTCCAATATAATGAAGCAGGTGTTAAACGTCCGCAGAGTTCGCTTGACTGGATGCACATCTTACCACAAATTTCAGACCAAGACCCAACAAAACTGCTACAACTTCTAGCACCTCATCTAATCCCAGCTGAATCAGAGCTACTGGTGGCATGTCTCAACAGTATTGACAATAAGACAGCCTGGGGTGTGTTGTGTCGGTCAACCCTCATGCCAAATGGAGCAGTGGTGGCATTGGTGAATGTTCTTACCGTACCAGTGTCAATAAGGCTGCAAGTCAAAGGCACAGCTGTTACTGCGGCAACAGACATGTACATGTATGAACACGTAGATCTGAAGTCACCTCTTGTGCTTCAGTCTCTGGATGTTCGCATCTTTGAACTGAAAACTGTAGCGCAGCCAAGCACACTGTAATTGATCATGACTTGCATATCAGTCCTATTTTCTACTGCAATATACTAGCTAACTATGCGAAATCTTGTAACTTGTGTATCTCTATACTAGACAAGTTGGGTTGATAAAGATTTTCATAATGGACAAACCACGTTTGCCAATAAATGCACAATCATTGTGAAAATAGGGATCTTCGACTGCATCCACAGGTTCATACCAATTACATGCAGATCTAGATTTCACGGGCCAGCCCTAGTCTCGCGGGCCAGCCTCTTGCCACACCCACTCAGTGGGTGTGGCGAGAGGCTGGCCCGCGAGACTAGGCCAGCCCATGTGCGGAAGTGGGCTGGCCCATGAGACTACCACCAACTAAACCAGTGCAAGGTTTATAATTCTATGTGTGAGCAGTGCCGTCTTTGGCACTCACATGCATGGGAAATAATCCTAATACGAGACATGCATATTTCCCGATGTAGCTAGCAGTGAATAGGAAGGTAGATTACTTCTTCAAAAAAATCCATCTCCAAGTCACGTACTTTTTGGCATCTTGAGGCGGGGCACAAGAGTTCCCCAGGCCGTCTCCCGCTCCGCTTTCTTGACCGCATACTTGACCTCTGCACCGCTCGGTTCAAAGGTCAAGTATGCGGCTAATAAACGGAGCTGGAGAACGACAAGACTAAACTGAAATTGAAATTCAAAACTGAAATCCGTCGAATCTTCAACAGTTCAAGGTATTAGTGTTTCCCATGTTACTCGTTCCCAGGCTCTCCCCAGTTTTTGTCTGATGGGAGCAGCCTGGGAACAAGGCTCTCCCACAGCTCTGCTGAACTACTGAGCGGGTCATTTGAGAGATTTAGATTCGTGTACTGTAGTATGAAAATGCCAAAACTGCATAAGGTTAGATGTTTATGGTGTCCCATCATCTGCCCACCCCACCTAGAGAAGACTGCATACCGGTACATTATTAGACCAAAAATTTCATGTGTCAACCACACTCTCTGTTAGTATGGTTTTGTAGCTAAGTTGTTTTCGTTGCTGTCTGACTGTGCAAGAAATCATATTGAATGGCCTGCCTGCCCGCATGCAATTTCTAGGAAGTGTGGACAGGAAACTAAAGCCTAATTTGGAGTGGTCTATAATCTAGCTAGCTATAAAATCTCTCTGAACAAGGGATGGCCATTCACTGTAGTCACAGCTACTACCAGGGTCACGTTGCGCAAGGGATATTCATTGCACTGTGGAGTGATGAGTTGTGATATTAATACAGTCCATTCCCATTATGTGTCTGTGTCCAAGCCCACATCCAACCATACCTGCCTTTTCCACTTATCCCTACCAACTGGATTATCTGCCTTGATATTGGGGCAAGGAGCCTAGCTATGTGTACTACTCTAGATCCTCCTGATGTACACATTGCTATGGAGGTATAACATTAGATCATTCTGGTCTCTTGTTTTCCTCACATACAGAGCTACATGTAAATGGATTTGAATGGAGCTGAATGATTAACATGAATCCAAATAACCCCCCCTCTCTGCAAGATCTTTGCTTTGTGCGCCTTATTTCCAACTTGGAGACGTTTGCTCATGAATCTCTAGCCCTTCTGCCCTGGAGGCTTCGCCAAAGGCTTTTGGTAAACCTACCAGCTATTGATATCTGCAAGCTGGATAATACAGCTGTAACGAAGGGCATTGATGTGTGGGAAACTGTGTGCATTCAACGACGTTCTTGGCCTAATTGGATTCTAGACACTGCTAAACAAATGCAATCTTCATTGTCAACTGATATCATCTGGAAAGAGACATTCTTTCTCTCTCTCACTGTTGCCATCCTGAACAACACAACTAACCTGGAAACTAATGCACGGAGTGGCATAAATAAGAGGAGTGCATTGACATCCCTATTCTCCGTTCCAAAGTGTTTGGGTATCAATTGCTGGGATGCTTTTGAACACCCATTCATCTTTTCTGCTAATGACAGATGCTGCACACCATCTCGATACTCGTGGATTGCTGCTGACAGAAGTCAGAGCAAGACTGACATCCAGCTCTTGCAAATTTTGATGGATGAATGTGCTTTCTTTCCCAGTTGCCTTTACATCAATTGCTTACTGGTCTGTAGAGGAGAGGTTTGGTTGAGAAGATCATACACATTTACTTCTGTGTTTCAGAGGTTTGTTTCGAGTGTGCAGTCCGTTGTAATTCATTCAGATTTTGATGACGACGGCGATGGTGATCCCTTCGTTTCCACCTTTCTATTTGATGCTATTCTGTCACAAGTCAACCCAGACCTGCATTCTGTCAGTATATCAGGCGATACAGTTTTCATAGCTGCAGTCCTGAAAGAAGGAAGCTCCTACCTAGCTGTGGAGCATGGAGAGAGTGCATACTCACTTCAAAGCTGTAATATCCCGTACAGTGGTCTGCAGTCACTCTCCATTTCAGTAGATGGTCCATTGGAGGAAATATTCCACTTGCAAGCCATTCTAGAGCATCAGGTCCTCTTGAAAGAAGTTAGTCTTGCATGTGAAAATTCTTCCACTGATCCAGGATTTGATGAACTTCTCACTTCTGCTGCTGAGCTTTTTGTCAGACCACACTTCTGTAAACTTCAACTTGAAGTGATGGGAATTTCTCTTCTTGCTGCAGAAGCCATTGTTGATAGATTTCTTTCAGCTGCATGCTCTCACAGGCAAACCCTTGTGCTTGAGTCCCTGGGTATAGATGAAGTTTGCAACCACTCAGCTAGCATCACAGCTCACAAGCCTGCCTTTTATTTGAAGATGGCTAACAGTGGCTATGAACACAAGAGACTTGTGCTGAAAGACCTTGAAGGTGAAGAAGTTGGGAGTCTATTCAAGTGGCTAATGACATACCCGAACCTCTGCTTATTTCACCTCCATGTTCCTCCGCACCTGCAAGATGCCTGTTTCATGCAGCTTTTCTCAAACAATGTGAATGCCCAGATTAACGAGTTCTCAGTTGATTATCAAACCATCCCAAATCGGCCAACCTTACGACAAGACTTTGAGAACCTCTTCAGCAACCCCTACCTCTCCCAACTGAAACTGGAGCACTGCAACATTGGTCCTGGAGGTCTCCTGCCGATGCTAACGCAAGGACTGCGAAAGCAGTGTGCATCTCAGTCGATAGTGTCCCTCAGCCTCGCCTCGAATTCCCTAGGTCGATGCCAAGATTTGGAATTAAGGGATTTTTTTGATGTCCTGTTTTCGCTACCACAAGTTGAGAATGTGAAGCTGTCGTTGAAACACAACGAGCTTAAATCACGACATTTTGAACTCTTCTACCATTCCTGGCGGCACACTGATCGTAAAAAGCGACTGCAACTTCTAATCATTGGAGGCAATCAGTTGCCAGATCCAGAAAGTGAACTTATGGAAAAACTGATAAAAGTTAGTATTCATTCCACTTGTATCTAGAGGTCTATTGGCCTACTAGTTATTTATTTGTGTGCAGCTTAAGTGTCATTCCAGTATTGACCATGATTATCGTTACATGCAGTCATGACTGTGTAGCCGATTGCCTCTACCATGTGTGCATGCAGGGTAAAGCAATGCCTTTGTGTCTGTCTACATCTGTCTGTTGTATAGCCTAATATGCTGGCGTAATTTTTGGACTGCCCCTTATGGAGAATAATTGGAATGAAAATGTCTTGCCCAGGGGACGTCTGAGATGAAATTGTACGTGTAGCCAACATGGTGGAGGACAGTAGTAGCTAGTGGTGATGAAAGAGCGTGCTCGGACTCCGAAGAAGAATCTGGGAGAGTGAGCATGGGTAGTTCTATGGCTGCTACTGCGGGAGGCTAATTCTGAGGAACAGTACAATAAGTGTCAACTGTCTTAACTTTATGTATAACTTTGTCAGTCAGATTGACCTTTTTCATATAGAACAGGCCTATACTAGGCTATAGGATGATAAATCTCTGCAGAAAGAATAATTGGTTGAGCATATTAGGCTCAGCCTAGTCTGTTGGCAAATAAAACGAAAATCAAAAACAGCTACTTCCTATTATCGGTTTCTTGGGCTCCACTCATGCAGATGTAGGCCTGTAGCAGTGAATAGGAAGGTACTTCCAACAATATCCATCTCCATGTCACAACTGCATATTCAGGCTGGCGCACAATGGGAGATGCCCATCGCCAGTCCGTCTCCTGCTCCGATTTCTTGACCACTGCGCATACGTATACTTGACCTCTGCACCGCTCGGGTCAAAGGTCAGGTATGCGGCTAATAAACGGATCGAGGGACGAGCTGGCACATGCGAGAACAAAAACTGAAGATTGTCTGTGGTATCTTGGAAGTTCTTCCAGGTATTAGTGTGTCCCATGTTAATAGCCTCGTTCCCAGGCTCTCCCCAGCTTTTGTGTGAGCCTGGGAACGAGGCTATCCATGTAGCTAGGTTCTGGTGACTGGTAGCTATACAACTTTACTATAGGTCGTATGAGAGACTAGACTCTTATACTGTAAAGCCCAAACTGCGTAAGGCCACTTCAATTTCACGTTTGAATTGTCCTGTCCTCTGCCTACCCCACCTAGAGAAGACTGCACGATTTGACCATTATTGACCCTTTGATTTTGGCTGCACAATTTCATGTTTCAGCCACGCTGTCTATTAGCTACTTTTCACTTATCCCTACCAACCAACTGGATTATCTCTACCTTGATATCAGGGCAAGGAGCCTAGCTAATTATGTGTGTACATAATTTCTCCTGATGTACACATAGCTACAGAGGTTTGCATAAAGCTTGCAACAAGCCATGCTGACAGTGCTGAGACTACAAAACCACAAGCCCCACCCTGTGCCATTAGTACAATAATTTGCTTCCTAGCCACTTAGCGCTTCCGGCTACTAATAGTCACTATGTACACAGGGTGGGACTTGTGGTTTCTAGTCTCAGCAGTGCTCAGCGGTGTTTGTTGCCAGCTTTATGCAAACCTCTGTACCTGTGGAGTATGATATCATAGCCATTGAATCATTCTTGTCTATTGTCTTGTTTTCCTCACATATAGTGCTACATGTGAATCGAGCTGAACAAAACATGAATCCAAGTTGCCCTCCCTCTCTGCAAGATCTTTGCTTTGTGCGTCTTATTTCCGACTTGGAGACGTTTGCTCATGAATCTCTAGCCCTTCTGCCCTGGAGGCTTCGCCAAAGGCTTTTGGTAAACCTACCAGCTGTTGATATCTGCAAGCTGGATAATACAGCTGTAACAAAGGGCATTGATGTGTGGGAAACTGTGTGCATTCAACGACTTTCTAATTGCTTGCTAGACACCGTTAAACAGATGCAATCTTCGCTGTCTACTGATATCAACTGGAAAGAGGCATTCTTTCTCTCTCTCACTGCTGCCATCCTCAACAACACAACTGACCTGGAAACGAATGCACGGAGTGGTGTAAGTAGGAGGAAGGCGTTGGCGGCCCTATTCTCCATTCCAAAGTGTTTGGGTATCAATTGCTGGGATGCTTTTGAACACCCGTTCATCTTTTCTGGCAATGACAGATGCTGTACACCATCTCGATACTCATGGATTGCTGCTGACGGAAGCCTGAGCAAGACTGACCTCCAGCTCTTGCAAATTTTGATGGATGAATGTGCTTTCTTTCCCAGTTGCCTTTACATCAATTGCAGGCTTTTCTGTAAAGCAGAGGTTTGGTTGAGAAGATCATGCACGTTTGCTTCCGTGTTTCAGAGGTTTGTTTCAAGTGTGCAGTCCGTTGAAATTCATTCAGAGTATGATGAAGACGTTGACGATGATCCCTTCATTTCCACCTTTCTATTCGATGCTATTCTGTCACAAGTCAACCCAGACCTGCATTCTGTCAGTATATCAGGCGATACAGTTTTCATAGCTGCAGTCCTGAAAGAAGGAAGCTCCTACCTAGCTGTGGAGCATGGAGAGAGTGCATACTCACTTCAAAGCTGTAATATCCCGTACGGTGGTCTGCAGTCACTCTCCATTTCAGTAGATGGTCCATTGGAGGAAATATTCCACTTGCAAGCCATTCTAGAGCATCAGGTCCTCTTGAAAGAAGTTTGTCTGGCATTTGAAAATTCTTACGCTGGAGATGCAGGATTTGATAAATTTCTCACTTCTGCTGCTGAGCTTTTTGCCAGACCACACTTCTGTAAACTTCAACTTGAAGTGATGGGAATTCCTCTTCTTTTTGCAGAAGCCATTGTTGATAGATTTCTTTCAGCTGCATGCTCTCACAGGCAAAGTCTTGTGCTTGATAATCTGGGTATAGTTTACAACCATTCAGCTAGCATCACAGCTCACAAGCCTACCTTTTATTTGAAGATGGCTGACAGTGGCTATGAACACAAGAAACTTGTGCTGAAAGACCTTGAAGGTGAGGAAGTTGAGAGTCTATTCCAGTGGCTAATGACATACCCGAACCTCTGCTTATTTCACCTCGGAGTCCATGTTGCTCAACACTTGCAAGATGTCTGTTTCATGCAGCTTTTCTCAAACAATTTGAATGCCCAGATTAACGAGTTCTCACTTGATTGGCAAACCATCCCAAATCGGCCAACCTTACGGCAAGACTTTGAGAACCTCTTCAGCAACCCCTACCTATCCAAACTGAAACTGAAGCGCTGCAACATTGGCCCTGGAGGTCTCCTGCCGATGCTAACGCAAGGACTGCGAAAGCAGTGTGCATCTCAGTCGATAGTGTCCCTCAGCCTCGCCTCGAATTCCCTAGGTCGATGCCAAGATTTGGAATTAAGGGATTTTTTTGATGTCCTGTTTTCGCTACCACAAGTTGAGAATGTGAAGCTGTCGTTGAAACACAACGAGCTTAAATCACGACATTTTGAACTCTTCTACCATTCCTGGCGGCACACTGATCGTAAAAAGCGACTGCAACTTCTAATCATTGGAGGCAATCAGTTGCCAGATTAGTCTCGTTCCCAGACCCTCCCGAAACGCGGAAAGAGGGTCTGGTGTTCTGAGCGACATTTCTTGGCGCATGGGGCGGGGCTATACGGCGTAAAGAATGTAATTATTGCATTCTGTATGTCCACTCCAATGAAAGCGCACTATCACTATTCTTATAAACGTACTGTAGCAGCGCATTTGGTCCTTCACGAGGGACACCAAAGGGCTAACAACAACGTACAGTTGCCTTGCGCTGGTACAGAATTCTATCTGAGGTTGTCAAAGATGAGTGGAAGGGTCATGAAACAGAGATTTCTCCACACCAGTCAGCAAGACAATCGATTTGGCTTACTGCTTCAGCTTGCTCTTCGATAGGCCTGTCGTATCCATTTCACTGACGTACCGTCCGTACTAGCTACACTGCACTGTTACAATACATGTACCGTACCTATGACTTACGCTGATTGACTACGTCATTCGCGTTCTGCAATCTGATTCGAGCTTTAAAATCCGAGAGCGACCACGCCCCATGAATCAAGAAATGTCGCTCAGAACACCAGACCCTCTTTCCGCGTTTCGGGAGGGTCTGGGCACGAGACTATTGCCAGATCCAGAAAGTGAACTTATGGAAAAACTGATAAAAGTTAGTATTCATTCCACTCGTTTGTAGAGGTCTATTGGCCTACTAGTTGTTTATTTGTGTAAGGCTTATAAGTGCATGTCATTCCAGAGTTGACTATGCATGATTATCGTCACATTCATGACTGTGTAGGCGTTATATAATCTACCGGGCAGGCATGTGCAAAAGCATTCCTTCATATCTGTGTTGGGAAAAAATATTGAAAACACTCCAGCTACTTCCTGTTATCACTTTCTTGGCTCCACCCATTTGTAGTGACACGTGGCATGACCAACAAATACATTATACCATATGGTGGCAATCTAGCCTCGTACCCAGTACGTCCCACGCCCAGCTTTCCATTGCTTGCAGTACAGTAAAGCGGACTGCAATGCAAGCGACGGAAAGCTGGGCGTGGGACTGGGAACGAGGCTAGTGGCAATCAGCTCTGTATATATACGTATACTTGTGGATATATACAAGCTTATATAATTACGAGGGGCAACCGCACTCCTGGTAGCAGCCGATGCAACCGGTTGCAACTCACTGGTAGCGCACGGCCGTGTGGTCTGAATCTTCGTGTGCCTTTCCTAAAAACGCCCCAGGCTCATATCTCCACCACCAAGGTGAGTTTCAACACCAACTTTTTACATTCAGGTAAGTGCATGATAGTGATCTTGGCGGTGTAGTCAGAATTTCTGTAGGCCAAGCCTAAGTACTCAAACATTATTTAATATGTTTATTTCTGCTTTGTTGACGAGGGGCAACCGCACTCCTGGTAGCAGCCGATGCAACCGGTTGCAACTCGCTGGTAGCGCACGGCCGTGTGGTCTGAATCTTCGTGTGCCTTTCCTAAAAACGCCCCAGGCTCATATCTCCACCACCAAGGTGAGTTTCAACACCAACTTTTTACATTCAGGTAAGTGCATGATAGTGATCTTGGCGGTGTAGTCAGAATTTCTGTAGGCCAAGCCTAAGTACTCAAACATTATTTAATATGTTTATTTCTGCTTTGTTGACGAGAGGCAACCGCACTCCTGGTAGCAGCCGCTGCAACCGGTTGCAACTCGCTGGTAGCGCAAGCTAGGTATTGCAACTCACAACTGCCAGCACGGTGAGTTATGGCGTCAGTGAACGACAGCGATCACGGCCGTGTGGTCTGAACCTTTCCTAAAAACGCCCCAGGCTCGTATCTCCACCACCAAGGTGAGTTTCAACACCAACTTTTTACATTCAGGTCAGTGCATGATAGTGATCACGGTGGTGTAGTCAGAATTTCTGTAGGCCAAGCCTAAGTACTCAAACATTATTTAATATGTTTATTTCTGCTTTGTTGACGAGGGGCAACCGCACTCCTGGTAGCCGTTGCAACCCCGCGATTGCCTCGCCGTAGCAAAACTTAATTATTGCAATTCGTTCCAATTAACGCACATGCCACGTGGCTCAGTCGATCGCGAGCAATGGCGACCAAAAGGAAGACAAGTCATTATTACAGCACTCACAACTTAGCCAGCACGGTGAGTTATGGCATGCAAGCGTCAGTGAACGACAGCTATCACGGCCGTGTGGTCAGAATCTTCGTGTGCCGTTCCTAAGAACGGTACTGCCACCGGAAGTCGATGGAGCGCTCGAGCAATGGCGGCCAACGGCGAGACAAAAGCGCTCATATCTCCACCACCAAGGTGAGTTTCAGCACCAACTTTTATCATTCAGGTCAGTGCATGATAGCGATCACGGCGGTGTAGTCAGAATCTCTGTAGGCCAAGCCTAAGTACTCAAACATTATATTATATTATATTACATTACATTACATTACGCGGCACAATTTTTCCTATACCAGGAGTGTAACGAGGGGCAACCGCACTCCTGGTAGCAGCCGCTGCAACCGGTTGCAACTCGCTGGTAGCACAAGCTAGGTATTGCAACTCACAACTGCCAGCATGGTGAGTTATGGTGTCAGTGAACGACAGCGATCACGGCCGTGTGGTCTGAATCTTCGTGTGCCTTTCCTAAAAACACCCCAGGCTCATATCTCCACCACCAAGGTGAGTTTCAACACCAACTTTTTACATTCAGGTCAGTGCATGATAGTGATCACGGTGGTGTAGTCAGAATTTCTGTAGGCCAAGCCTAAGTACTCAAACATTATTTAATATGTTTATTTCTGCTTTGTTGACGAGGGGCAACCGCACTCCTGGTAGCCGTTGCAACGCCGCGATTGCCTCGCCGTAGCAAAACTAATTATTGCAATTCGTTCTAATTAACGCACATGCCACGTGGCTCAGTCGATCGCGAGCAATGGCGACCAAAAGGAAGACAAGACATTATTACAGCACTCACAACTTAGCCAGCACGGTGAGTTATGGCATGAAGCGTCAGTGAACGTCAGCTATCACGGCCGTGTGGTCAGAATCTTCGTGTGCCGTTCCTAAGAATGGTACTGTTACCGGAAGTCGAAGAGAGCGCTCGAGCAATGGCGGCCACGGCGAGACAAAAGCGCTCATATCTCCACCACCAAGGTGAGTTTCAACACCAACTTTTTACATTCAGGTCGGGACATGATAGCGATCACGGCGGTGTAGGCAGAATTTCTGTAGGCCAAGCCTAAGTACTCAAACATTATATATATTATATTGGATTATATTGGATTATATTATATTACGCGGCACAATTTTCTCTATACCAGGAGTGTAACGAGGGGCAACCGCACTCCTGGCCTGGTAGCCGTTGCAACCCCGCGGCGCGGTTGCCTCGCCGTAGCGAAGCTAATTATTGCAATTCGTTCTAATTAACGCACATGCCACGTGGCTCAGTCGATCGCGAGCAATGGCGACCAAAAGGAAGACAAGACATTATTACAGCACTCACAACTTAGCCAGCACGGTGAGTTTTGGCATGCAAGCGTCAGTGAACGACAGCGATCACGGCCGTGTGGTCAGAATCTTCGTGTGCCTTTCCTATGAACGGTACTGCCACCGGAAGTCGAAGAGAGCGCTCGAGCAATGGCAGCCACGGCGAGACAAAAGCGCTCATATCTCCACCACCAAGGTGAGTTTCAACACCAACTTTTTACATTCAGGTCAGGGCATGATAGCGATCACGGCGGTGTAGTCACAATTTCTGTAGGCCAAGCCTAAGTACTCGAACATTATATTATATTAATTAATTATTTATTTACGCGGCACAATTTTTCCTATACCAGGAGTGTAACGAGGGGCAACCGCACTCCTGGTACCCGTTGCAACCCCGCGTTGCCTCGCCGTAGCGCAAGCTAATTATTGCAATTCGTTCCAATAAACGCACATGCCACGTGACAACCGCGCTCAGTCGATGGCGAGCAATGGCGACCAAAAGGAAGACAAGACATTATTACAGCACTTACGACTTAGCCAGCACGGTGAGTTTTGGCATGCAAGTGTCAGTGAACGACAGCGATCACGGCCGTGTGGTCAGAATCTTCGTGTGCCTTTCCTAAGAACGGTACTGCCACCGGAAGTCAAAGAGAGCGCTCGAGCAATGGCAGCCACGGCGAGACAAAAGCGCTTCTATCTCCACCACCAAGGTGAGTTTCAGCACCAACTTTTTACATTCAGGTCAGTACATGATGGCGATCACGGCGGTGTAGTCAGAATCTCTGTAGGCCAATCCTAAGTACTCAAACATTATATTATATTAATTATATTATTTACGCGGCACAATTTTTCCCCTACCAGGAGTGTAACGAGGGGCAACCGCACTCCTGGTAGCCGCGGTTAAACGGTAGCACAAGCTAAGTGTGACAGTTCGTTCTAATTATCATACATGACGTGGTACCATGATAGCTATATTAGGGAAGATCAGAAATTATTTATAGTGCTCTCAAGCGCCCCGGTTACGACTCGCCGTAGCGCAAGCTAAGTATCGCAATTCGTTCCAATTAACGCACATGCCACGTGGCAACCACGCTCAGTCGATCGCGAGCAATGGCGACCAAAAGGAAGACAGGACATTATTACAGCACTCACAACTTAGCCAGCACGGTGAGTTTTGGCATGCAAGCGTCAGTGAACGACAGCGATCACGGCCGTGAGGTCAGAATCTTCGTGTGCCTTTCCTAAGAACGGTACTGCCACCGGAAGTCGAAGAGAGCGCTCGAGCAATGGCAGCCACGGCGAGACAAAAGCGCTCATATCTCCACCACCAAGGTGAGTTTCAACACCAACTTTTTACATTCAGGTCAGGGCATGATAGCGATCACGGCGGTGTAGTCACAATTTCTGTAGGCCAAGCCTAAGTACTCAAACATTATATTATATTAATTAATTATATTATTTACGCGGCACAATTTTCTCTATACCAGGAGTGTAATAAAGCTGTAGGCATATAATTATACTTGTGCGTTAAGCCTTACAGCATTCCATGTATAGCTACATTATACATTGTATAGTACTTGTCATTGCAGTAGTTCATCATCTATATGAGGGACATGCAGGCACCTGCAGTTAGGGATAATATAATATTGTGGGTCCCTTAATTAAGCTTGTTACATGCAGTATAATTATCATGAAACTGTACACTGATAACAAACATACACAGACAATAGGCAGACAAATACTCAAAATAAGTGATACTAAAGTATATGAACAACTCTCAAAAAAATTACAAAGATCAATGGTCACAGATTAGCTTTTCACTTTACAACCACCTCAAAGGTGAACTAAACATCAATAATGTAGAAATCCTTCCCAAATTTGGCACTGGGATAACCCTGCCTTTGAGTTTGTGCATGCGCACCACCGTAATTGTACGAAGGATAAGATGCCCTTACTGCCTGTGCTTGCTGAGGTACTCTTTCCTCTCTTTCAGTCTCAAAAGCCTCCTCTGCAGTTTGATACAGATGAGAAGGACGCTCATATGGTCTGGCAGGTATGTTTACTCCTGGGTCTTTTATCATGGGAAGGCTGCTTTGGTACTTCTTAGCATCTGAAGTGCGTTGCATCCAGTCGAGAACTCTGGATCGTCTTCCCCTTTTGTGGCCTTCCAAGGCATTGAGATGCTCTTGAAAGGATCGGTTCTGAGCTTCAGTGTTTGGAGAGGGCGTAGCTTCCAGTCGACCAGGATAGTGCTGAGTGAAGTACGTAGGTGAATTAGGGATGGAGTCGTCATCAAGAGAGTGTTGAGTGGGTGCAGAAGGCAGGTGGTGAAGTGGCTTCCCCGAGTTGAATGTCTTCGCCCTCCTAACGTCACTGTGATTGTGTTCCCTTGGGTTACTGACTGGAGGATGCCTGGTAACTCCATGGGGCAGATCACTCTGTGTATTGGCAGTAGAAGGAGTTGATTCTCGGGAGCTGTCATGTCGATAGTAGCTCAGCCCTGCACTTTGGCCACGAGGCAAACTGATGCTCTTTCCTGCTCTAGCTGTGGCCACCCTTGGACTAGAATCCCAGCTTTGGGTGAGATTGGGGTACCTGTGACTTGGAATACCATTCTCGGGCCAGGAGGTTTCTTTGTGGGTTTGAATGTTGCTAGTCTGCTGGTTAGAAAGGCCCCCCATGGCATTCCTGGGAGTATCATAAGTAGGCATGCTTACAAGAGTGGTTTCTGGAGGTTGTCTTTCATACTCGTTTGACCTTTGTAAACTACCACTCAAACTGCTGACCCTTGGGGGTGGCTGTGGCTCGGGAACCAAATTGGTTGCATCATGTTTGTCTGTTCTCGGAGATTCTTTCCTTTCAGAGACTTCTACCACCTGGTCCATCACATCTGGTGAGTACCCTGTGTCTGAGCTGTTGGCATCCATGGATGAATTGCGTACACGGGTCATGAAGCTTGCTATATTTGGTGGATATCGAGAGGTGTCAGTAGCAGCATGAGGTCTCTCTCTTTCCTGCTCAAGGGCTCGAACAAAGAACTTTGGATCAAACACTTTCTTTTTGGGGGATCCAGTGCCAGTAGATGGTACTGAAGCAGTAGTGTGTGAGGGTCCAGGTGGGAACATTCTTGGTTCCTGGTAGTTAACAGCTGCGTGACCCTGCACGTAAAAGAAAGCCAAGGTAGATACATACAATACAGTAGCTTGTACAGTTTCATGTATACATTAACGTTGATCCTCAAGGGAGAGAAGTTAAGAGTGTTGGATGTTACCCTTCATGTCATTAGTGGATACGTTACCCGGCTTTCTCCAAGGAGAGAGAGCATGGGACTGCCATGCATCTCACCTCTAATTCATGTGATAGTGCCACAAGATGTGGTGGAGGAGGGGGAAGATTGTCACCAGCCATCACTTCATGGAGGATCTTAATACGGACAGAGAGTGCATGGGCGTGGTTTGGGAGAAAGTAATGTCATCAGGACACAATAGTGTGCTGTGGGGCAATGTACCAGCAGAATCCAATTGTGTCAGTCGCGAGTAGAAATCGAAGCTTACGTGCGCATGGTGTATTATCGCACATGGTGATCGCAGGCCTGCAGGGCGATTGCCCCGCGCGATCATATGCACGTACGTATACGTCGTGTGGAAGCTTACGTGCGCAATTTTGCACGGTGTATTATTGCGCAGGGTGATTGCAAGGCGATCGATCGCCTTGCGCGATCATACGCCGTGTGGTAAACTTCGATTTCTACTCACGACTGACACGATTATCTTAAGGTCTTACGTCTCCTGGCATGATTCCGCCTGCTGTGGGTAACTGCTGCTTTGCTGGTCTGCTGGTACCAGGAGTTGTATACAGTGGGGGCTGAGCCTGAGCCATCCCTGGTTGATACCCACTTGCTGTGGCAGGGTGCAACTCCAGTTCACCTTCGCTGGTATCTGCAGATCAAACACAAAATTTAACCTCATAACACAAAAGCCTCAAATACCTTTCCCTGGGTGTACTGGTATACGCATGTACACAAACATAGTACTACACATGCCTTCATTACTATAACCCCAAATCTTAGTTCATTGCTGGATACCTAGCCTTGAGTAGTTTGAATGGTAGGTTAAAAATCCATACCCGGTTCTGTATCCACCAATCTGTCATAGACTGGGGAAGGAGCATTGATTAGATTTCTGGGGTCAATCTCAATCTTCTCCTGAGTGAAATCATCCGGATTAATCCCAGTTGGAAAGTCATCCTGTTGAACAGCAATATCATCCTGTTGAAGAGGAATGTTACCCCTTTCTCCTTTTAGAACATGGTTGATTTTTTTCCGCGATTGGTGCAGGTGTCTCTCCATTCCCCTTCTCTGGTGGCGTACCTCTGTGCTAGCCTCTACCCCGCTAGCAGGAAGGATGTTTGAAACTGGTCTCCTGGAATTTTCTGGAGAAGGTTTCTGTGGTGTCAGAGATCCAGTTGTATGGGAGGAGCTTTCGATATCCAACGAATGCCGGTTTGTCATCACTGCCTCGATTTCTCTCCAGAGTTCAGGACTTTTAGGTCTCGAATGGATGATCTTCTTCTGGCCTGGTGAGTAGGAATGTGGCTGAGATCCATGTCGGGTGGGACTGGAACTGGACACAGAACTATGCACAGTGCTGGTAACCAACTCCCGGTTTCGGGCCTGCGACATAATGATGTCGTCTACTGAACTCAAATCCGGCCCATCAATGGTAGCTGGAATAGTATGCTGCGGCTGTTCCCGTTGCTGCAGCTGACCATGTCCCTGTTGTGTAAGTTGCTGCAGGAGCAATGCTTGCTCGCTATCCGGGGATGGTGACATATAGGGAGGTGGGGGTGGAGAGTCTGGAAGGGGATAATCACGTTGAGGTTCAGACCCTACGGCTGGTACTTGCTCAACAGTAGCATGAGTCTTGGGTGGCCAAGTGCGCTGAGGAGAGTGGGTGTGTTCACTCAAGCGATTGCGTTGAAGTGAATTTGTGCTCATATCAGATCTTGTACTCTGACTCAAGCCCTCTCCGTGCATTCGAGAACTGCTGCTTCTCCCACCAGAAGCAGTGGATTTGTGAGTCGTGAGGGGCGAAGGTGTGGCTTCTGATCTTCTACTGGGAACCCTTTCCTGGCTATCACTGCTTTCAAGAGACTGCTGTGATGAAGATCTAGTGGTTGTGAAGGATGGAGAGAAGACATAACTGTTGTAAATACAAAGAGCTATGTATCACGAATATACAAAGAGCTATGTATCACGAATATACAAAGAGCTATGTATCACGAATATACAAAGAGCTACGTATCACGAATACACAAGATTGAGAAAGCACAGTACCCAGAATGAATGGCACATGACTAACTGAACAAGACCAATAGCTACTCATGTTGATGCAGTAACCTTAGTTGTTGTTCTTGCACCCAGTGGCGGACCAGATTTCTGCTTTGCTTCTTCTTATCTTTCTGTCCTCCTGATCCTTCTCCTGCTGGCACAGGAGAGGGCTTGCTGGTTGGTCGGAATGAAGTTTGCATAGTGCGGGGAGGCTTGGGAGGAGGCGTGTTTGTGTGTGGAGGGTGGGATGGGAGGGTGGAGGAGTGGAGGATGCGTGCCAATTGCGGGGAACGGTCTTGCTCGGCGGAGTTTCGACCAGTTCCAACCGAGCTGGTTCCAACTGAGCTAGCTGAAGGGAGATATAATTACAATTAAGTAACTTGCTGGAATACTTGTGTGTATAGGATAAGCCATTTCCTCACCAGAACTTCTATCTGCATGGCTGCGTCCACCGTGAGTGGTTGTCGTCCGTCTGTCACTCCGTGGAGATTCTCCCTCACCAGATTCCGCACTCCCACCGAGCTCATCGGCTAGATCAAGAAGTGAATCATGCATATCTTCGTGATCCTGTGACAGCCCTTCTTCATTACTAGTCTTTCGGGGCACCACAGCTGAGGGAACCATACCTGTACTAGTGTGCTGAGCCGGTCTAGTTTGTGACTCAGATGCTCTACCATTCTCGTGTGATATGTAGTGCCCGTTTTCCACTACAACTGTTGAAACTTCCTGGTCTGATGAGCGGAAGAATTCTCGTTCCTCCTCACCGGAAAGCAGAGAGTGGCGCAATGCTTCAGCTGGTGAAGAGTCACTAGCTGTTGAGGTGCTGGTAAAGTCATCTGGGCTTGTTGGTGAGTTTGGGCCTGAAAACTGGCCACTGTATCTTCCCTCTCCATTCCTGTGGTGCATCAGAGCAGCAGCAATGGGATCCTGACCGGGAAATCGTCTTGGAAGGCTCTGTGCCTTGTGTATCTTTTCCTCTTTTGACTCTTGCGATCTACTTGACTCTGATTCAGAGAAGACCGAGTCACGACTATGGAAGGAAGGAAAGAAACAACATCATTCACACTCCCTGCTCCCAGTTTAAAGTCACAAGAATGTTAACAAAAACTGGATGGATTGAGGGTTGAAATTTCTTCTTCAGCTTCACATTTCCGGACTTATAATCACTTGGGTTCAAGACAGTGTAAATGGCAGAACTCACAATCTAACAGTAGGTTGACCAAGGTGGTGGGGTGAGGGGAAGACGAAGCTGCCTGCTTGAGGAGAACTAACTGGAGCTCCAGGGCTTCCTACGCATCGTGATGAAAATATAGTAGCCATGTGATAACCATGACATAGATGTAACTGCAGAACTATCTGTTCATATGCAACAATCAGAAGGCAATGGGCTTCTGCACGAGGTACTGAACAACAGAACTGAGTAGTATAAAGACGTATTTGACCTGGTAAATACATGTACTGCACTAGCCTCGTTCCCAGGCCCGAGACGGCAAGGAGAAAAGGGCCTGGTTTTCACTGTTTGCGCATGCGCTAACTAGCGGTTGAATTCCACCGGCACCGTGGACGTTCGATTATGTTTGTACACTTGTGAAGTCGAAGTGGATAACGTGATCCGTACAGCTAACAAGCTAGCAAGTACTTCAAGTAGTGGCGTGCGTTACAACAGCTCTCGATCGTGCTATCCTATGTCCTCAGGCGACAAGGCGCTCCTGAATTGAGCTACAACAGCAACCTGCGATTGAACGATGGGATGTTTTCGTGTGGCTATCGTCGCACCGACCGGGTGGAGTCCGTATGCTACCAGAATCTTCCGTTTGTTTTGAATAAAGAATGTCCGGTAAGTCTGTTGCTGGTGGCAGTGCAATTGTGGTTGTGTCGCCCCTCATCTCGCGGACCGAGGACCAGTGTAGCAAAATAGGTAGCGTCACACCCTCGACCATGTGACTATGAAGACGTCATTTGCACCCTCCCCCTGATGAATACGTGTTACGGTTACAGATAATTAAGCACATGCGCAAACAGTGGAAACCAGGCCCTTTTCTCCTCCCTCTCTCGGGCCTGGGACCGAGGCTAGTACCAGGCCCTTTTCTCCTCCCTCTCTCGGGCCTGGGACCGAGGCTAGTACCAGGCCCTTTTCTCCTCCCTCTCTCGGGCCTGGGACCGAGGCTAGTACCAGGCCCTTTTCTCCTCCCTCTCTCGGGCCTGGGACCGAGGCTAGTACCAGGCCCTTTTCTCCTCCCTCTCTCGGGCCTGGGACCGAGGCTAGTACCAGGCCCTTTTCTCCCCCCTCTCTCGGGCCTGGGACCGAGGCTAGTACCAGGCCCTTTTCTCCTCCCTCTCTCGGGCCTGGGACCGAGGCTAGTACCAGGCCCTTTTCTCCCCCCTCTCTCGGGCCTGGGACCGAGGCTAGTACTGCACTTACTCTCAGCGTGAGGGTCCTCTCGGATCTGTCTGTTCGGATCACTGTTGAAGGAAATGGAATATAATAAACGATGATACCAACTAGACTCATTGACCCCAGAAATGAGGAATTGTAATCTCAGCTGCTTGATACCAGCATCAACCACCTCCTAGGCTGTTCTCTCATTCGTCGATTTTTCATGTGGCTGGATACTTTCTATTCCTGATCGCCACAGTCTCTCAGTATGGGCTGACTCCATGACTATATACATTTCACTAACCTATAGAATCCAATGTTGTCTACAAAGGATCGCCAGAGCTCCTTGCAGCCTCGTATGGAGTCAAGGTCAAAGGTCAAATGGCTAACTCCTTTAGATGATCCTCCTCCCTGTGGCTGTCGGGACAAGGAAAAAGGAGACGACAAATGAGAGAGACAAATACATACTTATTTGCACATGCAATCATGGCCTTGCTCAAACTTGTACAGCTACGTACTTCTACTCACATTTTCCTGGATTTTCATAATGAACTTTTTGCTCTTGTAGGAAACCTGCAATATCTTGGACCTTCAGGTGCCATATGTGTTTGTAGGACAGTACAGGAGCGGAAATGAGGAGGGAGTAGAGGGAGAGAGAAGAATCACACAGAGAGAAATACTTAATTCCAGGCTATGCTCTCCTCAACCACACCTATCAATTAGCCTGTGGATCGATCCTTCAACCACAGTTCTCTCCGGGTGACTAGCACACAGAACACTCAGCCATTCTATAAGTAGATGACAGACTCTAACCACACCCCTCATTATCAAGCTTTCAATCTAGCCTACAGGGCAATGCTAACTTGTCCTAGCCAATGAACAAGATTTGAACTGCAGTAAGGAGGTACGTGGGCCTCCTCCTTCAGCAACCTAATCACTTCCTTTCGCTATCTTGTCAACACCTTTCCTCTGTTTTGTGTTTTGTTTCCTTTTGTGGGGTTGTACGATCGTCGGCAGACCTGTAAACCTCTCCTTGATTGGTTGGCCATACCACACACTGGACTGCCGTTGTCAGTAAGACAACTTTCTCTGCTACGCTTGGCAATTAGCGGTCTCACTGCAACTGGAAGGATTCCAGTCTGGCATTACACAGCCTCAAGAAATAGCTCACCACTCAAAGTATAGGGATCTCCTGGTTCCTCTCAAGATGGCAACCCCCATGGGAGAGAGCCCAAGCTGGTACTGTACATCTTCATACTGAACAGGGATAAAAGGAGGGGGGAGAGGAGGGGGGGAGGTGGAGGGGAGAGGAGAGGAGGAGAGAGGAGAGGAGGAGGAGGATTGGAGATATGGGGAGATGAGAGAAGTGGATATGGAACATACGAAGGTGCAGGGGTTGTCACACCATAGAAAAGGAGGTTACATTTGTCCATCCTACAGCCTGTTAGGCACCTGAATACAGCATACAGCTAGAACATTTGCCCAGTTCCTTACTCTGATGTAGAAGAGATGCATTCCGTAGAACTCCAGTTCTCTGGCTTGTCTTAGGAACTTTTTTATAGCCTCTTGAGGGTTCATACCCCTGGAGGTGTATACGGCGGTGCATGGATGTGTGTGTGTGTGTGTGTGTGTGTGTGTGTGTGTGTGTGTGTATGTGTGTGTGTGTGCGTGTGTGTGTGTGTGCGCGTGTGTGTGTGCATGTGTGGTGTGTGTTAGTTACATGTGTGGAGTAGGGAACATCCACAGCTTTGTTCCCAGGCCATCGACACCTGACCACTTTTTGATCACTTACAGTATACAGACCAACATTTAAACATCAGTTGAAGGTTCTTCTCGTGCTGATCGTAATGCATGGCACAATACTAAGCTTCATATCTCATTCAGGATACAACAGGTCTTCCTTTGACAATGAGTGGGAATTAGGCCAAACATTTGAGTACGTACTATGCTAGGTATCTTGGGCTAGGAAGGAGATATGAAGCTGGGAGTCGGACCATTGTGATCAGCATGAATGGAGGATTCCAATAATGTACATTTTGGTGTAAGTTGAATTTTGACCCAAAATCATGAAAACCATGGATTATAGCCTTTGGTCAAGTGCAATTTTTGGCAAAAATGTGACCGACAGTAAAAAACATTTTTAGGACATCATTTAAAAGCTCTCTGCATGCTGATCACAATTGTACAATCTCCAGCTTCATATCTCATTCACATACCTAGATACAATGCAACTTTCTGGGTACACAGAGTAGAAATTAGGCCAAACATTTGAGTACGTACTATGCTAGGTATCTTGGGCTAGGAAGGAGATATGAAGCTGGGAGTCGGACCATTGTGATCAGCATGAATGGAACATTCCAATGATGTCCATTGTGCTGGAGGTTGAATTTTGGCCCCCAAAAAGCATGGCCTTTGGTCGTCGACTGCGATTTTTGACAAAAAGGTGACTGAAACACAAAAAAAAACATTTTAAGGACACCATTTGAAAGCTCTTTTTGTGCTGACTACAATGGCACAACCCCTAGTTTCATATCTCAGCCATACCAGGAGATTTTCCTGGGGAAAGAATTGAACATGTGCCAAACCGCAAATGAGCACTTATACATCAGCAGGAGCTTATGAGCGGCGAAGCCGCGAAGGAGCGTGCAACTACCGCATACGCCCGAGCGCTGTCGAAATCCAAATTATTAGCTAGCGAACTTCCAAATATGGAAACCTGTTCTTCAATCTAGCGTCATAATGACGACATAAAAACCCACGTGTTCTGTGGTAGCGATGTGAGAAGTTTGACACTCGCTCAGTGGAGCGCCTTTGACCTAGCCGCAGTGAAATGGCCAAGCCAACGGGTGACAGTGAAAGCGATTGCCACAAAAACGTCGTAGATTTGAAGATCCCGGGACCCCTCACTGTTTGAAGACGCCTTCCTCTTCGTCACCAAAACGGAAATACGTAGGTAATTAGGATTTGGACGAACCGGAGTTACACGCTCCTTCGCGGCTTCGCCGCTCATAAGCTCCTGACATCAGCTATGCTTACTAATGAATGACATTCAAACGTGCCGCATTGACCAGATCTCCTAAGCCCCCCCCCCCCCGTTTTACTGTAAGCGATCAAAGACGGGAGGGGGAATGACCTGGTAATGAGGCTACACACAACAGCACATGTATACGTATTCCCTTGTACAAAATGAATATTAAGCTTGCATGGCAACTTTCGTAATCTGGGGGTCAATTGGCACTTCAAACTGTAATCATAACTACAGCCCAGAGCTATTTGTCACTCATACCTGCCTGCCAAATACAAATGTCTAAAAAGTCACTGGAATGCCAGTAACAATTCAAGTCTACACACACAGCACATGCACACACACGCAGTACACAATGAACTTAAGCTTGCACTGCATGTTCCTAACCTTAACCGTTGTGGTCAATTGATATTCATTACTACACCCCTTTAGCAAATGGGTACAACGGAACCTATCAAAATAAATGTCTAAGAATTCACATGCTAGATTGAAAATGACGGTAACAGTTCATTGTGCCAGTTGACGCACCACTATAGCCTTGTTCCCAGGCCATTCCCACCTGCGCTTGCAGTATGCAGGGAAGGCCTGGGAGATCTGGTTACGTGCAGTTACATCAGGTAGACACACAGGAGGCAGTGCCCGATGAAGAACCTCACAAAAGCCCTTTCCTGTAATGTCAGTCCGAAGGCTGGATGCCAGAGTGTTCACAAAGCAGGTTCGTTGTCTACAACGCCATGGACGGGTAAACATGTAACGGGAACTATTACAGTCAGGTACCTCCTGTGTGTCTACCATCTGTCTACCTGACGTCACCGCAAGTGACCATATCTCGCAGGCCTTCCCTGTCCGTATTTGCATACTGCAAGCGATCAAAGACGGGAGATGGGAACAGCCTGGGAACGAGGTTACACAAACAGCACATACATGCACGTTCCCTAGTACATAATGCATGGTGAAGAATAGCTGCTAATCTGGGGGTTGATTGGCACATCAAACTTTAGTCACAAATGTCTAAGAAGTCACATCCCAGATTGGAATGACGGTAACAATTCATTTGTGCCAGTCGATGCAGACATACCAACACGTTCTTGGAATATCAAAACCATTGCTTTCCTCTTCAGTGTTCGTAAATGATCATCAATGGACCTCTTCCAGTGAACGGTATACTCTACATATCAAATATAGCCATTCACTGAGTTTAAGTTGCTTCATGTCTTTACGACAGCCCATTACAATGTTACTAGGGCTATCACAATACGACAAATTGGCATATTGCATATTGCATGCAAGATGTTCACAATATATTGCTGTACTGCAATAGCCTCATTCCCAGGCCTACCCCGTTTTTTCTGTTCTTCCGTTTCCGTTGACAATAATACACGCGGATACGGAAGGGCGGCGAAAAACACGGAAGGCCTGGTATCATTCATCACGTGAGTGACGTCAGGTGGACGCAAGGGTGTACGTAGGGGGGGCGGGGCCCGTAGTCGTTTCAGCAGATCCTGAGGGCTGTTCATCATCCATTCGGCTCGGTTCGAACGCTCCGCGGCTAGTCGGGTGGGCCCAACCGCAAATAAGTTTAAAAAGCGCCCAAGAAGTTGTGTAGATCGTCTGCGAGTCCCGACTAGCCGCGGAGCATTCAAACCGAGCCGACTGGATGATGAACAGCCCTCAGGATCTGCTAAAACGACTATGGGCCCCGCCCCCCCCCCCTACGTCCACCCTTGCGTCCACCTGACGTCACTCACGTAATGAATGATACCAGGCCTTCCGCGTTTTTCGCCGCCCTTCCGCATCCGTGTATTATTGTCAACGGAAACCGAAGAACAGAAAAAACGGGGTAGGCCTGGGAACGAGGCTAGTATTGCAATATACACAGATGTGGTTATTATTAAACCAGTAACAGGAAGAGCACGTATACGTTCAGCAAGTCAAGAAGGTTAACGCCTTAGGTTTTCATACAGAAAAAGAGAAGTTTGTCAACATTTTCAGGCAAAAGCTGGATCTCTTGCCATTTACGAGGTTGCCTGCCGAGCTAAACAGCCTTTCGCTGGGCACACTTGTGGCACAATACACACAATACGCTGCAATATTTTGCCCTACGCAATATATCGATATGTCGAAGTAAGTGTATTGAATTGTATTGCGATACGTCGTATTGCAATATAGCTACATATTGATATATTGTGACAGCCCTAAATGTTACGTTGCTAAACAGGATTTTTTAGTCAAAATTGCTAATGTTGTCGCATGTCGCATGATTGATCAGTCCACCATAATAGCTGGAGAAACAAGTCACTGCCCTCCAGAAAGAATTTTGCACATCGTGTTCTTAGCTTTGTTAGCCAAGATGCTCATTCTCGGAACGCTTCTTCTAAGCGAAAAGAGAGTTTAGAAATGTGTGCCGTGATATCTATCGCTATGCTGACTACAATACAGAAAGATTACCAAGGCAACTTGCTCACTGGTACACCAAGATCACAGTTGAAAAACAGTTGATCGAACCGCAGTAGCCTGGGGTAGTCTGGGATACTTATCTTGCACTAGGGATATGCATACCGGTGGTATGCACAGAGAACGCCTTGCGCACACAAGCATAATTAGTAGGATGGCCGGCCACGTGTAGTCAGAAGCTGTTGACAAAGATTACGAGTTCACTGAAGTAGTGCACGCTTCCCCAAGGCGCTCAGTTACGTAACTTCATGTAGTGCACTGGGCTATAATGAATCAGAAATCTTTCACAAGACAAGAGAATGGAATCTATTAAAGCATTAGCCAGCCTACTAATTATGCTTAGCCAGATACAAATGCGTACCAAACACAACCAACTGTTTGTTTATCAGCACCAACAGGCCATTCTTCCACCATCATGAATGTTTGTTGCCTAATGAACTGCTAGACATGCTACTATATAACATTGCCAAAAATGGGGTGAGATCATCTATGGTGAGATTGAGCAGTTTTGTTGCCTAATGAACAACTAGACATGCCAGTAGGCACATACTATGTATGTTGACTAATGGGGTGAGATCATCTATGGTGAGACTGAGCAAGCCCCAGTTTATTAGCACCAATCTTCACTATCAAGAACAGTTGTTTCCTAATGAACAACTAGACATGCCAGTACGCACATACTATGTATGTTGACTAATGGGGTGAGCCTGAGCAAGCCCCACTGCTTATCGGCACCAATAGGCCATGCTTACACCAGCAAGAACAGTTTTGTTGCCTAGTGAGGAACTAGACATGACAGCAATTCATGAATACACTGACCACAAACAGCAGTGCTAACCTCGTCCCCAGGCCGTCTCCTGCTCTGCTTTCTTGACTCTGCATATACTTGACCTTGAACCACGCAGTTCAAAGGTCAAGTCCGTGGTTCAAAGGGCAAGTATGCAGTTGAGAAAGCGAAGCGGGAGACGGCCTGGGGACGAGGCTATAGCAGGGACAAGCCTGAGAAGCCCCACTGTTTTATCGCTTTCAGTTTTGTGATGTCACTTCTGGCAATGCCCTTGGGACTTAGGTTCTGTGCCAGCAGCATTAGGCCAAGAACATGGCTGCTTCTGGGATTGGCTATAGAAAGGCCTTGGTTGGCACTGGGTGGGCCACTTCTCTCCACCTTTTCACGAATGGGCTTAGGAGACAGTCTTCTAGCCATGTAGGGCCTCAATTTCTGCCAGTGAAGCTCTTTTCTTGGTCTGTATGGGTGATCACTGGCCGAGAGCCATGACTATTGAAAGCTTGTTAACAAGCTATTCGATGGTGAGATATTTTCCTGTTTGTCGTTGTTGGGCAGCAATGAAAATATTTCAATCATGAAAGTCTGATCTATGGTATATAGAGCACTAACAAGGAATTGTACTCTCACAGTCTAATGTCTCTGTTATCAGGTGTATGCTGCTCTCTGCTGTCTCATTGCTGGACCACCTGCCACAATTTTGTTTCGATTGACAAATTCATTTGATTTGAACTTTGATGTGTGGCGCGTGTGAATGTACACTTACACGTACATGCATATTCCCAATTCTCAATGTCAAACATTAAACAATAGGTTTAGCGTTTATTATGGGGTGATTACAGCAACGAATTCAAATGCATGCAAACATTTCCCCAGCTTCCAAGACTAAGTGCGTTCACTCAGGCCAAACGAATGATGTTATTGAATTCAAATGCATGCAAACATTTCCTCATGTTCCAAGACTAAGTGCGTTCACTCAGGCCAAACGAATGATGTTATTGGTAGGTAAAATGGCACCATGCAGCCATAATCGTGGCGAGCCTGGATGAGCCCCACTGTCCGCCTTTGTGTAACAGGATTCCGTACATACCATACCCAAATGGAAAAACATTACAAGCCACATCGCATTATTGCAGAATGCTAAGTCTAGCATGTTTGGCATACATGCATATTCCTGATTCTCAAGGTCAAGTATCTAGCAAAAAATGTTTAGGGATAGTTTTTATTCTGGGGTGATTATAGTAATGAACTCAAATGCACGCAAATATTTTAGGCTTGTCACAAAGCTTGGAGTCCACTCAGGCTTGTCTGAACGAATGATGTTATAGAAATTGTTAGGTAAAATTGGCACCATGCAGCCATAACCGTGGCGAGCCTGGATGAGCCCAACTGTCCAGCTTTGTGTAACAGGATTCTGTACATACCATACCCAAATGGAAAAACATTACAAGCCACATCGCATTATTGCAGAATGCTAAGTCTAGCATGTTTGGCATACATGCATATTCCCGATTCTCAAGGTCAAGTATCTAGCAAAAAATGTTTAGGGATAGTTTTTATTCTGGGGTGATTATAGTAATGAACTCAAATGCACGCAAATATTTTAGGCTTGTCACAAAGCTTGTAGTCCACTCAGGCTTGTCTGAACGAATGATGTTATAGAAATTGTTAGGTAAAATTGGCACCATGCAGCCATAACCGTGGCGAGCCTGGATGAGCCCCACTGTCCAGCTTTGTGTAACAGGATTCCGTACATACCATACCCAAATGGAAAAACATTACAAGCCACATGGCATCATTGAAATGTATTTAGTCCTGTTTGAACAGTACATTCTCTGTTGTACGTAGGTGTGTGGGACAGGTGTGCAGCATGCCACTATGTGTATGTATGTGTCTCCTTCAGCCTGCCCCACAGCTGCTGTTTTGTGCATGTGTTGTGTGTGATGTGCTGTCTCTGTAGTCCGAGGATTGTGCTACAGCACTCGCTCAGGCTCGCTCCACAATGCCCTACAATTACATTTGCATTGTCCTCAGCAATAGGTAAAAGGAGTGCAAAGAGAAAGGCTATGAGCACAGCTCAGATTACTGACTACTAGAGTTTACTAAAGATTACTAGAGATTACTAGAGATCACTAGAGATTACTAGAGATCACTAGAGATTACTAGAGATTACTAGAGATTCCTAGATATTACTAGAGATTCCTAGAGATTACTAGAGATTCCTAGAGATTACTAGAGATGACTGTGCTGTAAGCATACAGGATAATCAACATACCTGCAAGATTCATGGTACATGGCAACCTCACTCTCTAGCCCTTGCAGCTGCAGGGAGAAATATGAACAAGTTAACCTCTACAAACTAGGCCCACCCACAGCACAATATTAACTGTGCATGCACAAAAAGGTGGGGATGAGAAACTAACAAATAGTGGCCTAAAGACAGATTTTCTGGAAGGACAATAAAACTACGCCACACTCACCTGAGAAGAAAGGAGGCTTTGTTCTGTCAAATACTCCGTATCTCTTTCCTCATTCTCGTAGTCTCCCAAGTCCGCTGTAGACCAGGAAGTAAAGGGTTAATTAAATAACATCATTACATCAACTAAAGGTGTATTGAATCAGCAGCTACGGTTAACCATGCACGTTTGATACCTTCTTGGCCTCGTTCCCTATTAACCCATTCCTCCTGCCGGCGAGTATGTGTCCATACAGTGGATTGCACTTCCGTTTTGAAAATTCCGTAGGTTTTTGCGGAAACTGTGTTCTGCAAGTAAGACGCTCACAAAGTGCCCACAACTTTCGGACTCCAGCGTGTTCCGGGCCATGTTGTTTCCCTGAAGCTATATACACTCATAGGAAGTTCTTGCCACTAACTTTTAGCGTGGTCACGGAATCTGCAAATGTTTGAACGGAAGTGCAATCCTCTGTACGACATAAACTATTGCATTTGCCAGACTACGGTATCAGTATATGTATATGTCGGAAAGTGTAATGTTTTGTACGTTACATTGATGTGCTAGATTTTGGTATGGGGAGACAGATCGACACCACTCGACTACAACTTGTGTGGGACTCGCTGACACTTTCCCAACTAGGAATTCGTCTCCTACTCTTCCGGTCTAGATGATGAAAGACAGGGTGTGTGTACAGCGCATCTGTGAAGTCCCGGGGTGGGGGCTAGAACAAAGTCAGTGAGTGTGTAGTACTATCAGCATTCCAGAGTATCGTACATCGGTTACCATGGTATAGTCCACAATGATATACAAGAAGTGTGCAGAACAGTATACCACTGTATAGCTAGTCCACAATGATATACAAGCAGTATGCAGAACAGTATACCACGGTATAGCTAGTCCACAATAACATACAAGCAGTATGCAGAACAGTATACCGCGGTCCACAATGATATACAAGCAGTATGCAGAGCAGTATACCATGGTCCACAATGATATACAAGCAGTATGCAGAACAGCATACCACGGTATAGCTAGTCCACAATGATATACAAGAAGTATGCAGAACAGTAACAGTTCTGGTGCTCGGGTGCAATCGTTCTATTCCTTTGCTCAGGTCGACATTTAAATTTAAATAGGAGGACACACAACTAAGATAACAAGAAGTCCCTCAAGGTTAGCATCTTTTAGGTTTTCCCAAGAAAATATGGAGACAAGAAACTTGCAAACTTTTCCTGGAACTGCAAACCCACTTTCTTGGCATCAATGTTTGAACCTTGAACCTTTGAGATATTCATCTTACCGTAATACCTGAAGCCAACTATGTTTACTCACAACAATGAAATACTTCCTACATCAATACATTAAGATTTTAACGTGTGTTTGTCTGTGTGTGTGTGTGTGTGTGTGTAACGGAAGTGGGATGTTCGTGGGGCGGGACTAGACTATAGTGACGCGCGACCTTCGTACTTTAACTTTAATTTAATTAACCTCGAACTCCGCGAAGAATGTTCGAGAACTTTGGGTCCGGGCATAGAATCCAGCAAGCGCAATCGGGGAGCAGCAGTCGAAGCGGACGTAATCGGGGAGCAGCAGTTGAAGCGGACGCAATCGGGGAGTAGCAGCCGAAGTGGACGCGATCGGGAGCAGCAGCTGAAGCGGATGCAAGCGGCGAGCAGCAGACGCAATCGGGGAGCAGCAGCGGAGGCAAAGGGGGAACAGAAGTTGAAGTGGATGCCGCAATCGGGCCCGGGAGCAGCAGCTGAAGCGGACGCAATCGGGGAGCAGCTCTGCAGTCTGCACAGAGAGCTGTCCGGCGCCGGATTACGCACGGTAGGCGAACGAAGGGGAAGTAGCTGAGCGAGCGAAGCGAGCTCAGCTACTTGTAGAAGTAAACTTGACATCAAGGATGCTTTAATAATTATTTGTCATGGAGGATAGTGATTCTAGAAACCCTTCCGTGGATGAGAAACAATGCAGTGTTGTTGGGATTGAGTTTACATTGGTTGTACAGAGCATTAGAACATCCTCCCTCGTGGTACGTACGTAGATAGGTGCGGCTATTTTGACTCAGTTCAGTATGTAGTGCATCATGCAAGGTGCATGTTCTGGGAGGTGGAGTGGATTGCCATTCATATGGAAGGAGAGGGAGGTCACTAACACACTCCATTGGCAACAACCTGATCTACTGTAATTGCTCTAATTATCCGAATGGTCGAAAATTATGGCTGTTAAATTACTCGCGTGGCTTGTTCGGCATATTAGAGCAGTTTGGCACCTCAGGAAGGAATTACTGTTTGAATAATTATAGTGAGTATATATAGTGTGAAATCACCCAAGTTAACTGTACTAGTCAATTGTGTGAAGGAGTAGAAGTGCTCATAAGCAGGGCTTAGCAGGACTTGCAAAATGTTGTTTCCAAGACAATGAAAGCAGCTGACCAATAAAATGTGCCCACCACATCCAACTGGTTGGACATAACTTTGTGGCCAATAGTTTTCCTCATTTGGATACTGAACATGATTACATCAGCCAGTGGGTGCTAGCTGACGTGGAATGTGACAGCTTACTTCCAGCTGGCGTCCATACCGTTACGGCTCATTCCTCATTAGTTTGTAGGCAGCGCCATAGTTACACAGTTGCTACCCACTTGCACAGCAGACAGTCATTGTCCAAATATGGCAATATCAACTAAGGAAATAATATTCATACTCCCATCTCAACACAGTACCAGCCGCAGTATCGGCTACAATGAATAAGGACAATGCAGTGGAATTTTGAACAGCATGGATGTGCATATGCACATGTGTGCGTCCCCCACACCTGTGATTCTTCCCAACACAGATCATCTACTGAACAGTAGCACTGTGCATTCCTAGTAATCTCTAGTAATCTCAACATGACTGCTGAACAGCAGTGTGCATTCCTAGTAATCTCTAGTAATCTGAAGTAATCTCAACATGACTGCTGAATGGTATGAGTGTGTTGACTACCAAAATGGTCGTGGACACACCACCTTAAGTTGCAACACTGCCACTGGCCATTTTAGTCGGCAACTGTTACTATGGCATTGCATACAGAGCAGTGGCTATTACATACAACGCTAGTTATTGTATACCTTGGAGAATGTAGGAGAGAGTGCTGGGGGCATCATGAGAGGAGCAGAAGAGCCGTCCTTTTGAAATGTCCTGCCGCAACTGGAGGTAAAACTGGGTCCTGGGAGGGAGGGAGGGATGGAAGGAGGGTGAGAAGCAAGGAGGATGCAGGGAGAAAGTGAGGGAGGGAGGGAGGGAGGGAGGGAGGGAGGGAGGGAGGGAGGGAGGGAGGGAGGGAGGCAATGCAGGAGAGAGGGAGAGAAAGGGAAGGAAGGAATGCATTTTTGTACTAAATGAAGGAAACGGCTGCTGGCATAGAAACATAATGGACCTCATTCTACAAGCCAATCTGGGAGTGGACCAGGAGGCAATCAATTACTATCATGGTCAGGAAGTTAGGTATGGTAGCCGTAAAGGCCAGGGATGGTCGATACAGCTGGAGACCGGAAGGTCCTTCAGGTAATCCGGAAGGTCCTTCAGGTAATCCAGGTAATCCGTCAGAGACAGGAAGTCAGACAATGTGGTCAGGGACAGGAAATTGGGTATTGTATTCACAGCTATCACATTAAGTTGTTTGTACATAGTGTAGTGTTTGGCTGGGTGATGCATGTCCACAGAACACATCCCCAACTACGAGGCTATCACCATGTCAACAAAGCAAAGCTGTGACAGTCTCTCTTGATGGACATGGACCTTCTGCTTGGCACTAGCTGAGCAGGCTTTGATGCTTCATTCTGTTTCCATTAATAATATTAGCATACCTTACTGAATATCGACCAGTACATATTATCGACCACCTATATATACCATTTTGGTTCAATATTCGACCTCTAGCGTATACGGAAATGACGCAAAAAAACGGCAATTTACGGATTTCTCCATGTGCTGTGTGAGAGAGAACGATGCCGAGAAAGTGAAAAAGGAGACCTAACGGGCCAGCAAAGCCAAACAATCACCCTAAGAAGTATCGAAATGGGACGATGAATCGATGAGTGGAGCAATAAAGAGCGTCATGGATGGTAAGCTGGGGGTTGACAGGGCGGCAGATCAGTATGGCGTGCCCAGGACGACCCTGAAGGACAGACTATCTGGGAGGGTGATACAAGGGACCAACCCTGGGCCCATGCATCAGAAGAGGACAAACTATTCCAACACGTGCTCACTTGCGCTGAAATTGGCTATCCTAAGACTAAATGTCAGGTTATAGGGATTGTTCGGCAAAAGAAGAGAGGAGCTGAAGCTGCAATATCTTTACAGGGAAAGGCTGGTGGAATAGATTTTGGAGAGGTGGCCAATGGTTTGTCTTCGTAAAGGAGATGCACTGGCTATCCCTGATTCAAGTTGTACCCACCCACCTTTGACCTCTGTGACATGATCATGCACAGAGCGAAGCTAAAATATGCAGCTTTTTCTCCCTCCAGATGCGCTGCAGATGGTAAATGACTTAGACTCACAGCTGTTGGCCATCATCAGTGAGAAAAGAGTGCACAAGTTAGGCTAATTAGCCCTTTAAGACCTAACGTGTGAGACTTTCAGCTTCATGATGTCACATCCGGCAGTGTCCGGTCCTTGGGAGATAGGTTCTGCGACAGCAGAAAGGGCGGGACAGGGGGAGGTGGGTGGGTGCACCCGGAGGGTGCAAACAGCATGGCCGTGTCTGGGCTCTGCGGTAGAAAGGTCTTGGGAAGGCCATTTCTGTCGTTTTTGGCATAAATGGACTTAGAAAGTAGCTGTCTTGCCTCCATTTCCGGCGTTCATGGTCCGTTTTTTAGCTACGGCAGGTTGGCAATTCTCGAGAGGCTTGATTGCAAGTTCGTTAATTGGTGGGTGTGGTTAAGTCACATAAATGCTTAGTATAGCTGAAATTACCTGTGTGAGCAGTTTCGAGCCCCGCAATGCCAGGGAACAGAAATTATGGTATGTTTAAGTGTTCTATAGACTGAAAATGACATAGAGAAAGAAACTTGGGCCCTAAAGAGTAAAACCACCAAACAACGGAATTCAAGTTTCAAGCTACGTAGTAGAAAGACTGATGCAGCAAAACAGAGAGGTATGAAATAGCCTTGTTCCCAGGCCGCGTGGGAGGAGAGAAGATGTCTTCTCTCCTCCCACGCGGCCTGGGAACGAGGCTAGGTATGAAACTACACTGAAATCCCAGACTTCTCCTCCAGCTGCACTAGGGCTTCATTGTGTGTTTGTTGAAGGGATTGGCATGTCTCCTTCACCTCCCAGAGTGACTATGTGCAGCAGAAAAATTAGAAATCAGACACGGAGTAGCATAAACACATTATTTCCACTGCTGGAACACATCAAGGAAGAGAAAATTCCTCTGCATGTGATGTAGGGGTCTTGTCAGACATGTGTATTAGTTGAGCATTGATGAAGGCTACTTACTACTGGTATAGGCAAAATTGTGTATTTCTGGAACTGTCGTTACAGAAGAATGTTAGCAGTCATGCATGTTGCCATGCAACGATGGTTAAGATACACTGGTTTGCAAGTCTGTTGTGCAGATCAGATTTAAAATTTGACTTACACATGCACGCACCCGGGTGATAACCACACCTCTGCCACAGAAGTCAGAGTTGGCTATGTCAACATAGATCCATAACTTGAGCTTGATGACTACTTGTATCTCCATCACCAAGGTGAGTTTCAGCACCAAACCGGTGCAGCAATTTCTTCCTTCAATGCTGATACATAACAATTACTATGTCATCATTTACTATGTCAATTTTACGAGGGGCAACCACACTCCTGGTAGCCATTGCAAACCTTGGTTGCGACTCGCCGTAGCGCAAGCTAAGTATTGCAGTTCATTCCAATTAACGCACATGCCATGTTGCAACCACGGTCAGTCGATCACTATAGCGTTGGAGTCCAAAGGGAAGACAAGAAATTAATACTGCCTTCACCAGCATGGAGAGTTTCGGCACGTAAGCGTCCGTGAACGAGAGCGATCACAACCGTGTGGTCAGAATATTTGTGGGCCTTTCGTGAGAGCTGTACTGGCAACGAAAGTCGAAGAGAGCGCAAGAGCAATGGCGGCCGAAGGTACAACAAAAGTGCTTGTATCTCCAGCACCAAGGTGAGTTTCAGCACCAAAATTGTACGGTTGGGTCACTGCATGATAGCAATCACCACGGTGTAGTAAGAATCTTTGTAGGCCATTCCTAAGGTAGCCAAAGGTTGGTTTACATTACATTACATTACACGGCACAATTTTTCCCCTACCAGGAGTGTAATGTATGAGACGTTCAGCACACTTCCTGTTTTAGATATCATGACTAAAGGTCAGTAAAGGACCAGTGAATTGACAACAGACAGCAATAACACTATTGCCATAGCTTTGATCTACAACCACAAGCCCAGCATGTTTGTCCAGCTATTTCCTGTGTGGTAGCATCCTGTTTATCAAGGAAGGTGATACAAAATATCCCACAATTTCCTGGACTGGCACCAATATATTAATCCCGCCTACTGAGCAGGACTTAAATTTACATTCAATTCACTGCACCCACACACTAATACTGCCTATTCTCTGAGGAGGAAGTGCATTCTCTTCGAGTAGGCTGACTAATGGGTGGGTGTAATGAATCAACACAGAGGAAGGAAAAGTGATTGTCAGGAATATAAAGTTGAGTGTGGTCTTACTTGGCTTTAAGAGTTGAGGAGTGGCTAGACAACAGAGAGTTCTACAAACTTGTGGTATTGTGTCGATTCGTTCAACTTGTCATTCTTCTGAATGTGGCACAGGTGGGTTAGAATGCAATCTTAAATTGAGAATACGTTGTTGAGCCCGTGAAGGCCATCACAATGACAAAAGTACATCAGTGGTAGTAGACATGTAGTATACATGTAGTATGTTCTGCGAGCGTGCTAGCCTCGTTCCCAGGCCGTGTGGGAATGAGGCTAGGAGGAGCATCACACAGGACACAACTAATCAAGACCAACCTGCCTATGATGCGTGCAGGACACAAAAGTTGATGTATTTTTCAAGTGACATGCGAGGGAGGTAGAGACTGTTTCGAGAGTGCAACTCTATTAAAATTCCACTACCTCATTTTGGCAGTATAATAGATGACGTGGCAATCAATGTGCGTGTGCAGCTTAGCCTCGTTCCCAGTCCCACGCCCAGCTTTTCGTCGCTTGCAGTACGGTAAAGCGGGGAGGGCCTGGTACATCTTCTCACGTGAGCATGACGTAATCGAAAAATGGCAAAATTTTCAGAACGAAGACGTTTTGCGTGTTATTCAACCATCTACACGTTCAACGCTCGGTGAGTATGACAGTCGCCCCCCACTAGCTAGATACGTGTGGTATGTTACCTGGTACCTTCGCTCTTCTTGCTGTTCTGAGACCCACGTACGCCCACGCTTCCTTCCGGTCTTTCTACCCCTTTCTACCCTTGACGTCACTCACGTGAGAAGATGTACAAGGCCCTCCCCGCTTTACAGTACTAAGCAGCGACGAAAAGCTGGGCGTGGGACTGGGAACGAGGCTATGTGCAGCTACCATCAATACATTAAGATTTTAACCATGTGTTTGTGTGTGTAATGGAAGTTGGGCGGGACTAGACTAGTGACGCGCAACTTTCGTACTTGAACCTCAAACTCCACAAAGAATGTTTGAGAACACTGGGCCCGGGCATGGGCTGGAATCTTCCAGAACAGTTGGGATGCAATCGGTGAGCAGCAGCTGAAGCGGACGCAATCGGGGAGCAGCAGCTGAAGCGGATGTAATCGGGGAGCAGCAGCTGAAGCGGACGCAATCGGGGACCATGCGCTGAAGCGGATGCAATCGGGGAGCAGCAGCTGAAGCGGACGCAATCGGGGAGCAGCAGCTGAAGCGGATGCAATCAGGGAGCAGCAGTCGAAGCGGACGTAAATGGGGAGCAGCAGATTGATGCAATCGGGGAGCAGCAGCTCTGCACAGAGAGCTGTCTGGCGTTGGATTACTCACGTAGGCGAACGAGGGGGAAGTAGCTACTTGTATTATTATGATATACATTGCAGTATCTATGACGTGGCAATCAGTGGTGTACAGGAAGCCTCTTAAACATATTCATCACAAATTGCCACGTCTTACCACCGGTAGTAGAGAGCATACATGTACCTTACGTAATCTAACCAACACATATTGAAGAAGCGTGACCTGCAGCTTGCACTCTCCCAGCAGCCAGACCAGCATCAGACAGTGGGCTCCACTCATGCAGGAAATCACAGGTAGCTTTCATTCACCTTTACAATGCTGAGGTTAGCACAACTACATGAAGATCACTTTTATCTAACAGGTACCTTACAACCCAACTACCGAATGTAAACCTTCACTTCGCCAACTTCCTAGAAAAACCGCTGATTGCTGTTGACTCCAAATCTTAATAGAAAGTGCTTTGTGGCAGCTGCGGGTACACTGAGGTATCAGCTCAGTCCATTGGGCCCCAAGATTCTTGGAAAGATCATATTACGGCTGCCCCTTGGCACTTGCTGTACTGATGTGGGATGAGGTAGTGAAAGGCTGGTGCCATATTACTCGATGGAACAATCTCCATGGTAACGTATGCCCTACCATCTTCACAAAGTAGCCACCATCAGACAAAGAGCCCTCAGGACGTCCTTTGCGTCTGAGAAACCTTTGCCATTTCGCCAAATTCAATAGACGTTGTATTTTATCTTTGTGATCTGTGGCTGCGTGTTTTGCGATCATAGCCCCTCCTTCAGTTCATGCTCTCGTTTGCAAAGACCTTTCTCTATACTGTGCTGTAATACCCCAAACAAAATAGCAGCGAAAGTTGCTCACGGGTATGTACATTCATTTGTGAGGTGATTCGTTATTAATCTTCCAAACGACCAACGGCTGGTTGTTAAGGTTACGGGATACTCGTGCGCACGCTGTGCGAAATGTATTGGGAAATGTATACTTAAGCTTGCTAACCAAGCATCTCTGGTACGAAAAGCGTGAGCAACTTGATTCTGGAAGTGGAGGTGCGCTGTCACAAGGTGCAGGGCATGACGGAAGCTTTTACTGATACGCTGTATAGCCGTGCAAAAACGAGCAGTTCAGTTCACCAAAAAGCCGTATTTACCGCTTTTCTTGAGCGAGACAGCAGATAAATTTGCCAGGGATTAAGCTATCAAAAAAAGCTTCTGTCATGCCCTGCACCTTGTGACAGCGCACCTCCACCGCCAGAATCAAGTTGCTCACGCTCTTCGTACTCGAGATTTTTTGGTTAGCTAGCTTAAGTATACATTTCCCATGCACGGCGCGCACACGAGTATCCCGTAACCTTAAAGTCTTTGTGTCTAGGATTATGAGTCAGTCAGTCAGTCAGTCAGTCAGTCAGTCAGTCAGTCAGGAGACTACGGTATGTATATAGGAATCCAGCAATTATGTCAAGATTAGCATTAATTCAGGAAATAATAGAGTCTCTGATGCATGCTTGTTGTACTGGGGGTCCAAAATGCTGAAGACAGTTGTCTTACGTGCTCAAATGTTTCCAATTCTACTACATCAGATGTGCACATAGTCCAGAGAATTTTGACTCCACAAAATCAGTCAGCCAGTCTGGCCACCGTGGTTACGTTCCAATCCCAACTCAGCCTCTCACTACTTACTAGAGTATCAGTTATTACCCTCAACATTTTACTGGAAGGTAGTCTCTCCTGATATAGTTACTAGGTGGCCACATGATGGTCCAGTCTGATCTCAGTGACAGTGGGATGTTTGTACAAGGCTAATTGCTGGTTGTTTTACTGTTTTGACATCATTGCGGAAACACATGTGCTTAACGTCATAATTATGTATCACTATTTATGGTAGGGTTGTCGTAGTTACTGCATGATCACAGTGTACTGCACTACATGTACGCAAGTACAGAAGCAAGGGAAATCCCTTTCATAGTCATATTACACTCCTGGTATAGGAAAAATTGTGCCGCGTAATGTAAATAATGTAAATAACCATACACTACCTTGCGAATGGCCTACAACGAATCTGCCTACACCATCGTGATCGCTGTCGTTCAGTGACCCAAGCGTACAATTTTTGTGCTGAAACTCACCTTGGTGGTGGAGATACAAGCGCTTTTGTCTTGCCGTGGCCGCCATTGCTCGAGCGCTCTCTCCGACTTCCGGTGGCAGTACCGTTCTTAGGAAAGGCACACGAAGATTCTAACCACACAGCCGTGATCGCTGTCGTTCACTGACGCTTACATGCCAAAACTCACCGTGCTGGCTAAGTTGTGAGTGCTGTCTTGTCTTCCTTTTGGTCGCCATTGCTCGCGATCGACTGAGCCACGTGGCATGTGCGTTAATTGGAACGAATTGCAATAATTAGCTTCGCTACGGGGAGGCAACCGCGGCGTTGCAACGGCTACCAGGAGTGCGGTTGCCCCTCGATTATGTATCACTATTTATGGTAGGGTTGTCGTAGTTACTGCATGATCACAGTGTACTGCACTACATGTACGCAAGTACAGAAGCAAGGGAAATCCCTTTCATATGACATCATTCAGCTGTCTCCTAAATTGATTAACAATTAGGAGACTACTAGAGATGTCACAGCTGTCTCCTAAATTGATTAGTACAAGAACTAAAGGATGTCATATGAAAGGAATTTCCCTTGCTACTGCATTTGGCATACATTTGTCCTCGACAACGTGCATTAGGACCTTCGGAAGTTCCATGTACGTTTTAGCATTTCTGATAGACAAAAGTCATATTCTTCATATGTAGTTGAAGGAAGTCCCTCCCTATGATGTCACTCTGATGGATGGAAGTGGCAGTCACACTTACCGGCTGCTGGTGCGCAGCGCCATGGGGTCCAGCGGGTAGAACCTTACTCGGAAGTATAGCTGGCAGCCCCCTGCAAGGTAGGGTAAGAAAAAGGGGTCTCATACCAGACTCAAGCAAAGGATTTAGTGACAGAGACCAGGACTGCAGAGGGTCTAGTAGCAGATACCAGTTTTGCACTGGTGGTATGCAGTATAGAATCTGGAACATATCTCTTTAAATGCTCTCTCCCCTCCCTCTTACCCTATCTCTAGTCTAGACCCTACAGACCCTATGCTGAAGTCCAGTAAGGAAAGACTACTAGTGCACTATACATAAGTATATTCACAGCCTGGGGTATGTGACCTGCTCCCTTGCACGATAACATGTGGTTGCCCAGGTGAGAGTATGTTAGAGGGGGAAAAATCCCTCCATACATGTACACGGCTAGTGAACAGACAATCCAGATTCATTACACAATGGAATTCTTTGAACCTCACAGACAACTGATTGACAAGCTAAGGCGGTTTGATGCAGAGTACATGTGCAGCTGCACAGAGAGAAGCCATGACAGCTAGGCTACCGCAGTTGTGTCTCCTGCCACGCACAATATCCTCCATGCAAAGTTTACCCTGCACATTTGATTGGCCAGTTAACTTCAGTTCCCTTGGAAACCATTGTGCAATTCCTATATAGCAATGACATAAAACATGACCTCAGGTATGACATTACGTTATTGGCACAATGTAGTTTGGAGATAAACAAACAATAAACATACACATTCAACTCTGTAAGAACACCATTGAACCAAACAAGACTCACTCTTCAGCTGTTTCTTGGCAGGTTTTGACAAGTCTAGCCATTGCTACAAAACAGAAGAACGACAAATGTAACCAGCTGAAGCAGGAAGGAAATATTGTAACGTTGTGGGGTAGGCTACCCAGTGCACTCTGATACGATGTACACTGAGGGCCAGTGACTTTATAGGAGCGGCCCTTACATGGAGACAGAGTGACATGTACAGGTGCAAAATAAGGGGTGACAATGGGTGATGTGTATACAGGTGCATCATGTACAACAATACAGTTCTTGAGACAGTCATTCAGGCTAATAATTAATTTGTCTATGAAGAGACATGCACAGTGTTTGTCACAATCATGTTCGTCACAATATTGAACCTTAACTATACAGTTGCTTAGTGACCAAATATGACTATGGGTGGATAACAGACCATATATGGAAAGTAAATGGGTGGACTAACATATGGAAATGGACCTAGACAGGAAGTGAAGTACACATGGAGGTACTATTGTACAGAGTGTGCCTAAGACAGGAAGTGAAAACACTTCAATTGCTGTAGTTAGAGCAAGCCCATGTAATGCTTGCAATGACTACATTTTACGCTTGTCTTGGTCAGGTTCACCCAACAAGTTTGTGCATTCCACTAGGGCGTGGACACTGTCACTAGTGGGAATGATGTTTGGTTGGTAGGACAGAATACCTACTACATCTCCCAAGAATCGGTAGGAGGTTCTCCCTCGGTCAGTGAAAATTCAATCTGGTACAAAGTTTGCTAGATCCTCTCCGTTTTCCGCGTGCACATGACCGGCTAGGTAGGGATGGTCTGACAGGCTAGACTGCGCCAACAGCTGCACATGTAATACATGTCAACGCACACATCAACGCACACGTCAACGCACACGTCAACAATGAGGAATTTTCATGTTTACGTGTTATACCAAAACATGAATTAGCAAGTGCTAAAGTACAGTTGGGGGAAATTGGTGTCATTTGACTGCCATACCAGCCAGTGACATCTCCATACGTATCCCCACGTAAAATGATCTGAAACAGGAAGCCGTAAGTGTGGCCTATTTCAATAAGCAAGTCCTGTCATCCATTAGCTAGGAAGCTATCTGGCAAACCACACAACATTCAATGGAAACTACAATTAGAAAATTATCGGAAAACAACCATCTGGTTTCATGGATGAAATGTAAACTAGTAACATATGAGTGGGTCTGGGACATCGAAATGTACCATCCCCAATACCACAGTCATTATGTCTGTACCACAAAATGGATATCAGTTGCTAGTTTAGCGGTGGAAGTACGGCTTGGAATTCACAAGCAATTATGCTTTGTTCCAGTAACAAATGAGATACATGTTTTAGTTATGCAAATATGGGTAGGAGTATTTGCGGCTAATATCCTAGCCTTAGCAACACCAGCCATAGCAACACCAACCATAGCAACACTAACACTAGCCATAGTAACACCAGCCTTAGCAAAACTATTACAACCATGTACTTGAACCCGGGACGACTGGATGTGTCCCGTTCCATTCCCTGGTATGTCCTCCCAGATGGTTCCTTGTCAACAGTTCACAAAAGAAGGAGTCTTGCAGAAAAATATCCGTGATCATTCCCGTCTGACCAATGAGTACAAGGAGATTTATTTGCCACAGCAACGGAAAATTGGAATTCTGTTCCAGCCTCATAAGGTCGATTGCTTGACTATACAGTGGATATTTTTATTTTTAGTGAAAAAAACAAAACAAAATGGCTGACAACACTATCAAAGTGACTGTCTTGGAAGGAGTTTCTGCAAGTCTGTCTGCCCTTGGCTTACCACTACCTGTCTGTCTACAGCTACAGCTAAGTGGTTTGAAGCTCTCTGAGGCAATGTGGACTGCTAAGTCCTCCAGTGCAGGGTTTTCTGTTAGCCTCTTCTGGCCAAGCCTTGAGCAGCAGGTTGGTGGTGTAGTTACTGCTATTCCTAAGAGGAAGAAGAGAAGGAGGCACAAGGCCAAGACCTGTACCACACCTGGGTCACCTGTTGCACACTTGCTGGCAGCAGAAGTCTGTGAAAGCAAGGTCCCTCAAGATCCCACTCCTATTAGTACACACCATGACAAAAGCTCTGGTAACCAGAAGGCTGAGTCCGGATCTGGGGATGTAGTTGCTGTTGATGAGACAGATGATGAGCAGTGGACCAGGGTTGAGAGGAGAAGGAGGAAGAAAAGGCAAGTCCCACTGAGGATTCTCAAACGCAGGTACCCCCCTGACGCCTTTGCAACACTTTTGAAGGGGGAACTAGATCAGTTGACCAGTAGCGACAATGAATCATTGTGCTCCTCCCCAGCTCACGAAACATCTCCAGTCACATTGTCACCTCCAATATCCTCAAGGCTTCGTGCCAGAACTAAGAAGTAGCTAACTAAGGCAGCTAAGAATCTTTAGCTGACCTTCAGCATTGTACAGTCAGTTTGCTCTCTTGTGTACCACCCTCACTACCATCACATACATGTACTCTGCTGTGAAGCAATAATAATAATAATTAGTCTCATGCCCAGGCGTCCACGCATGGACGTCTGGGCATGAGACTAGGACATTATCTACCATATCACATGACGCCAATGGGGTTCTTCTCAGGATTTGCTAGCATTTTTCCAAGAATGGGAATTTCAACCAGCCAAAGCCAATGAAAAGCTGTATCATAGAAACTTTATCCTGGCTACCATAGAAACCATATCCCAGCTATATAGATTCCCTGGTAAGTGGGCGGGCAGATTGGCCTGGAAACTTAGTCTGATTTCACTGCATCTCAATTTTCAGTAACTTGTATGTAGTTTGTTATTCTGCTGTACTCAGCGGAACAGCTCAACACCTTTGTCTTCTGATTGGAGATATCCTCCAATGGAACCATCTCCTCTCTCAGCTCTCAGCCATGTGATGTAGTGTGCATAAGCATGTCACCCCTGAATGAGCTGGTAATCTGACTGGTTTGAAACCACCATCCGCTCAAGCTTGGGAGAGGGTTTGGTTTGTAGCCTCACAGCCAGGCTCTTCCCGCACAAAGATAAAGGCAGAGAGAGAGAGAGAGAGAGAGAGAGAGAGAGAGAGAGATGAGCTGCTCCATTGGAGGATGTCCAAGCGAAGTACAGCAGACTACCTCAGAAACCGCACAGAAGCTAAACTGAAAATTGAGATGCAGTGATATCGTTTCCAGGCCAAGCTACCCACTTACCCGGGAATGTAGCTGGGATGCGGTTTCTATGGTAGCCAGGATACAATTTCTATGATACAGCTTCTATGGTAGCTACCGAAATGCTTCGACTTTGCGAATGCTTATACCGCAGTCATACGTTATTAGGTGCATGCGCCTATATCTCCACAGGAAGGAAAGATGCACCTAGTAACGAGATGTGCCTAATTTTTAATGACATCCCTCGAATAGGAAGTGCGCTTTATTTCGAATTATTCCTTTTTCCACTCTGCGCTGAAGAAACTCTGATCCTACTTAATAGAGAGTAGCTGGGACGAGAGTTGAACCTGCGCGTAACAGTGAATGTGCACCTATAAGCGAGCTGCACCTATAAGTGAGCTGCACCTAATAAAGTGCGATTACGGTAGCACCACAACAATTAATTTATGGGTGTGGTTCTGTTATAACACCCAAAGGTGGCAGGTGCAGGTCCATCCTCATTCAGATTGCGGTGTCCCTCTGGCTGGAGGTCGTGTAGCTTGACGTAGGGGAAACTGGCAAAGCAAACGAGAGTACAAAGCAGCGTTACGCTTGACAAAGTAACTGAGGGAGGGGCAAAACACAAAGATGTGATCGCAAAGTACTTGAAGTATAGGCCTTATCCATTGGGGAGTTAGTTAAAGTAGGCATTAAATGGAAGAAATACATGAAAACATGTCTTGATGTATTTTTGATGTATTTTCGTACATGAAAACAAGAACATGCTTGTTTCCTTGTAATTTTGTAAGCCTCCAGCACTTTACCCCCCATTACATCATCATGGACAAAGGTCAATGATCTATTGACAGTAGGCTTGAGGAAATTATTCCCAAAATTTGGCCCATTATTCCATTCTTTTATTCCTAATAAATTTACCTATTATTCTTCCTAGAAAAAAATTATTCCCAAGACAGCCACCTATTATTCTCAATGAAAAACCACTCCCAGAAACCATGAGACCTTCATCAGGGAACTCCTTCACATGTTGTGTCGGCGAGATAGATTTTGGGTTGTAAGTAAAGAGCGTCACTGGCTTAATTCTCTTTGCTCCAATCGGAAGGTAAGCTTTTACTTTACGCTTCCTAGCTAACTCAGAGGGTTCTGGGATCTAGTAGAGAGCTAGTAGATTGGCTACACTCTCCTTTCTCCGACGAACAGTATTTCCCTCCAAAACAATTACTTTAACAGTTTCTGTAGTCATTATATTTTGTCTTGTATGCATTACACAAGCTGTATAGCAGTATGTAGAATTATGCAATATATTGTAATTGTAACAGTTAACGTTCTGTGCACAACCAATGAACATTTTGTGTAGTCATTAGGTGTGCTGTATATAAGTTAGACACTGAGACCAAGGGATCTACGCGATTTAGAAACCTGAGGGCCCTGGGCTGTAGCGTCCCGAGCGCAGCGAGGGCGCTACTTAGGGCCCGAGGGTTTCTAAATCTCGTAGATCCCATTGGTCAAGTTGTCTAACTGATTTAGAGTGTAGCATTCCATAAACATGTAAACCTGTAATAATGCTGTAAAACATTACAAGCAGACATGTTCTCATGTACAAATCCTGTTAAATATAGAAAACCCGTATGGCGAGTTTTCTACATGTAGAAAACCCGCAACTATGGCATTTAGTAATGGGTAACTGGCCAATCAGAATACAACATTTACTTTAGCTATACTCTAAAAGTTATTATGTATCACTGATGAGGGCTAACTACAGGGCAGCTGTGTGCTGTAAGTTATTTTAGAGTATAGCTAAAGTAAATGAGGTAAGTGCTATAAGTGGGGTTCCAGGAAAGTGACCATGTATTGTGGAGGCCACACGGATGATGGATCCGGATGATGGATCGTTGAGTAATACTACAAAGATTCTGACTACACCATATCGTGTAGCCTCGTTCCCAGGCTCTCCCACGTGCGAACAAAAACCCGCTTTTTCCGTACTGTAAGTGACAAAAAGCTGGGTGATGGCCTGGGAACGAGGCTACTGTTATGATGCAGTGACCCAAACGTATAATTTTGGTGCTGAAACTCACCTTGGTGGTGGAGTTATGAGTGCTTTTGTCTTCCCATTGGCCACCACTGCTCGAGTGCTCTCTTCGACTTTGTAGCCAGTACAGCCCTTAGGAAAGGCTCACAAGCATTATGACCACACCATCGTGATCACTGCTGTGCACTGACCCTTATGTGTTGAACCCACCCCATTGGCAAACTTGCAAACACTGCAATATTATTTTGTCTTCCTCTTGGCTGCCATTGCTTGCTTCGACTCTACCATCACGGACAACACAGTTGTCATGTGACATATGTGTTAATTGGAGCGAGCCGTAAACCATAAGGACAGCACTGGAATGAAGCTCCGTAGCTACATTTCAAATGGGATGGGACTGAGGTTGGTTAAGGTTATAGGATACTCGTGCACGCGCCGCGTGAAGCGTATTGAAAGTGCATGCTGAATTTTGCAGCCAAAAATAAATTGTGGAACTCGAATTGGACCTGGTCAACAGCGTTCAAATAGTCATCAAGGGCATGACGGAAGCTTTTTTTGATAGCACAGTCCTTGGAAAATTTATCTGCTGTCTCACTCATGAAAAGCGGTTAAGACCACTTTTTGGTGAACTGAACTGGATGGCTATACAGCGTATCGGTAAAAGCTTCCGTCATGCCCTGCAGCTTATGACAGCGCACCTCCACCACCAGAATCAAGTTGCTCACGCTCTTCGTACTAGAGATTTTCGGCTAGAGATTTTCAGCATGCACTTCCAATACAGATCGCACGGCACGCGCACGAGTATCCCGTAACCTTAATGGCAAATCCCCTTGCTTCTTAGCTTTTGAGAGGTGGAATATGACAGGCTGTCACTAAATCCTCTTAATTTTTAGGAGAATTTTTATTGCTTCTTGTTAAACATTTCACTTGCATACAAACGACATTGGAACTTATGGGGGAGTCGATGACCAACCACTGCTTGTAGGCAAACACAACCTGTGTACTGGTAGAGTGAGAGTCTCCAGTGTGCAACTCAGGCTCTGTCCTGAGTTCGAATCCCACTAAAGCCCTTGGTTTTTCTGTTGAAGGGTGGTTCACCTTGAAAAAAGGAATTTGCCCTTTGCCCTTCCAGAAAAACAAGTTTGAGCAATGCCATTTATGGTAACTCAAGCGAGTTCAGTGATGATGTCATCACCATCATCCCCCATTAATGGGGCCCAGGACCTGCATGAAAACCTTCTGTACTGGAGATGCGGCATTCCTGGGTTATCAAATCAAAATGAACTGAACTGAACTGAACTACCTCAGAATTGGTTGTAAATTCCGAGAAGAAAAACTATAGTTCCAAAAGTCAGGCACAGCACTTCAATTATTATGTAATGTGATCTATTGCTGCATGAGGGCAAGACAGTCTTGAATGCTATGCACGGAGCGCTTTGCACTATGTGGACAGATGGACATAAGAGTCTGGTACAAGTACAAGAGAGTTGATGTATGCTGATGCCATCCCCATTATGCATTCCAGTGTGTTTGATTTTCAGCTGTAACTTAAATGTAAATGTGTTATATCCAACACGTGAGTCTAAGGGCACTAACGAAACAATTTGCTGTTACACTGCCATCAGACAAACGACCTCCCTGCAGTGGGTTCACTCATTTTTGCCCTAACAATAGTGACAGTGATGGTTGTGTCCTCAAGGAAAGCTGTACATTGCTGGGGGCTCCAACGTGCCACCATTTAGATTCAATCCAAGTTCAAAATATTGAGTTTCACACAAATATACATTGTGAATCCATGAGGAAAACTACTGTGTAGCACAATGCTACACACAGAATGTCAGAATACCTACCTACATGTTGGAACATTTCCTGCCACGTCCAAATGATGGTTAAACATGCCCCCCAACAGGGTAGGATTACTTCCTGCACGTACAATTGGAGCCTCAAATTTGTAGATAAACTTCATGCACTTATATTACAAGTAGATTCGGTTGTTTCGCTCGCTCAGCTACTTCCCCCTCATTCGCCTACGTGAATAATCCTGCACCGGACAGTTCTCTGTGCAGAGCTGCTGCTCCCTGATTGCATTGATCCACTTCAAACTGCTGTTCCCCGTTTCCGTTCGCTTCAGCTGCTGCTCCCGATTGCATCCACTTCAGCTGCTGCTCCCTGCTTGCGTCCAGATCCGCTTCAGCTGATCTTCCCTGATTTCAACAGCTCCCCGATTGGGTCGGCTTTGGCTGCTGCTCCCAGATTGCATCCGCTCGTCACCTGTTCTGGAAGATTCCAGCCCATGCCCAATGTTCTCGAACATTCTTCACAGAGTTTGAGGTTCAGTATATTGAAGTAGAAGGTCGCGCGTCACTAGTTTAGTTCTGCCCCACGAACATCCCACTTCCGTCACACACACACGCACATTAAAATCTTAATATATTGATGTCAGCCACCATTGTAGGAACACTTCCTGCACTTACAACAAATGGTAGCTGGTTGAGCTACGCATTCACATTTGCAAGTAGACACTTCCACAGGAATATTGCCATCACGTAGCAACAAATCATCTTTTATTGGAGAATGTTGCCACTTGAAGTACTCTGACTAGGCCGGGGGGCTGGAATATTGGCAGGCATGTATGATGCCGAGGGGGATGGGGGGGGGGAGGGATTATCTTTGGTCCACAAATCCTGGAGGCAGGAACACTGATGTGTGTGTGTCACTTATCAAGCTATCCATTGTGGCTGTAACCCGAAGAGTAGCACCCATTCACCAGATCCAGGATCACTATACACCAGTAATACGTCCAAATTATATCCATTAGGGTTCAAAGGGAGCAGACAAAGAACTGCCAAAGGCTACATTACATTACTCTCACTTTAGGCCATGCTTCCAAGCCAGTGACGTTGTTGATTATGCATGTACTGGCATTGCCAATCAACTCAGTATTGCCAATTTTTGAAGCCGTCAATTGTATTGCCAATGATGTCATCAACTGCATTAGTATAAGTGTGTTTGTATTGCCAATGATGTCATCAACTGTGATGGTATAGTTCCAATGTGATTGAATTGCTAATGGTGCCGATCAGTATGTGTCACTGAACAAGTTTAACTGGTTGAGTTGCATAGCTGGTGATGTGCTTGAGGATCTAGCACCAATTGGCAATGTCTTGTTCCTAGGCCTCCACACCCAGCTTTTGTCACTTGCAGTACGAAAAGTGGGGGGAAGCCTGGACGGGTTTCGCACGTGATGCATGCCACTGCTGACGTCACGGATTCCGTTAATATAATTATATTCACAGTATTCAACTTGCTACCACCTGTTCCAGAGATGCTACAGAGACCAGACAAACTCAAAATGAGAGGCAGGTCCTACCTATACAACATACCTCGATTTGAAACAAAAACCGCTGAGAGATGGCTGTAATACAACGGTTATAACTTGGAAGCGCTTTATACTGTTCCTATAAGGAAGTTACCGAGCTCTGTGGGATTCTGCAAACCCTGCAATTGCAGTCAAATGTTCAAGTTTGACCAATGAGAGGGCTACATTCAGTAACTAGACAGGAAATGCAAGTCCTCAAATTGCTGACAATAGTAATTCACGCCCTTGGCTGAACACCGAGACTTCCCCAAGTGCAGTCACACTGTACTACACACACTCTCCCTCACCTCAGTCTTTTGTTCGTCTTCAAACTGAAGTCCGAAGTAGTCTCTCTCGAGCACCTCCAGACGCCGTAGCACTTGGTCAAACATCATTTGACCCAGCGATTTCTTCTGTAAGGGGGATAACGAGACAAGAATGTCCAAGATGGCAATATGACCTTCAGTGAACGGGTGACACTTTTTGCACAGGTAACCTGGCAAGTCAGATCTGAAGTAAATCGGATGTACCACACCCGAGTTATGACCTCGTAAAGTCACGATTTTCCACGGAAGTCAACACAACCCAGATACCCAAGTAAGATTACATGAGCCATAACTCTGACACCTTACATTTGATTTACTTGTTCAAATCCTTTGGAATCTGTAAACATTCTGCTCACATGGTGAGCAGGGGATCGCATGGGAAGGGGCCCAATGTTTACATTCTTCGACTACAAACTCCTTATATGGGCAACTAGCACACACATTAGAACACCTGTTCTGTCACCACACGCAAACAAACATGAACATACTTCCCTTAGACTAAAGCAGTAAAGCTCAGACAATCTGGATTGACTACACATTCAGTCATGCACCACACAGTAACCAATGGCAACGATCACTAGCTGCGTTCCTCTGGCATCTATAATATCATAAATCACACCTGTGAATCTGTGCATGTGTCTCTGCATGTGTCTGTGCATGCGTCTGTGTGTGCATCTGTGCATGCGTCTGTGTGTGCATCTGTGCATGCGTCTGTGTGTGCATCTGTGCATGTGTCTGTGCATACGTTTGTCATCTGTGCATGCATGTGTCTGCGCGTGTGATACAGGAGGTCAACGGAAGCCATTTAACCCTGAGTCAAACACCGACTGAGACTGATCTCTCTCGAATGAAAAGCTTAGAAGCTACAGGAAGGGCACTACTAAAGGAACATGCCATAGCGTCTATAGCTACAGGTAAGAACACCAGCTCACTAAGGCAGGCTAGACCAGAGTGAAATGGAAATCTAGACGTTCTTGTGGTGGCCAACAGCGAGCGAAAGGGCCACAACCATGAGTAGAGATTTACAGTGGTTGCTTCACAGAGGCAGACAACTGTGTTATTAGCTTGTCCTGTACGGAGGCCTTGGGAGAGAAATGGCACAAACGTTAACAGGTTTCTTTGCCTAGCTTATTAATTTGCACGTGCTAGTTGCAGCATTTACATTTCTATCCACCAGATACGACAGTTGCCCAGGTCTAGTTGCAGCATACCATACTTGCTCTAATTATGCGTCATTTCTAAGCCTGCATCAAAATTTGAAACCAGTACCGTGCCACTCCGGAGACTCACTTGCATCACCCAATTTAGCTACAGTAAAAGGATACAGTTGAACTGTCGACAGCGATACGGCTGAGCCAACAGTGATGGTGAGAAATGTCACCTGCTACAGAATCACTCACTCTTTCTCCATGCCTGGCATTATTCAAAGAAGACAATGTACAGTGCAAGAACTAGAGAATGAACACGACCACTACGTATATGCAATAGCCTCGCTCACACCCCAACTTGCTAATACAGTGACACTAGCTAGTATCCTAGGGAGGAATCTTCTAATTGTGCACCATCAGGAGTGTTTAAGTATGTGCTTCGGGTGGCATATATTTAATTTGCATTACTGTTTGGCTGAATTTCGCAAAAATAAATGAGCAACACATAATATTAGAGTCTACAGTACACAGTTCTATAGTAGGTTTTGAAAGTTTTGAACTCACTAAAAGCATCTATAGTTCTAGTTATCCCAGAGAGACAAATGAGTTTGAACTTTCAGTTTGTGCAACCTTCAGTTGCTAATAATTAGTTTCAGTTTTGACCCTAGACACCACAGTTGCTAGCTGAAGGAGGGGGTAAACATGCCTCAGGTTAAGCTACAGGAAGGTTCTACCAGCAATGCTGGCACACAAAGGTCAAGGTTGTGCATAGTAGTTGAGTGCTAGAGGGTTTTGCCAGCAATGCTGAACAGTTTAGTAATGGGCAGGTTCACAGCTGGCATACAAGCAGGGTCAAAATTGGGCATAGCAATGAACAATTGAGTGCTACCAGCAATGCTGTGAAGGTTGAGCCCAGTGATGAACATTATAGCATTACACCTAGCATCAACAGGCGAGAGGAGAGGAGAGGACGGTGCAAACACAGAGCAATTTTGATGATGGTGGTGCCCACCCACTCACGTTTCTATGTCTATATACTCTCCCAACAAACTTTGGGACTGTCCCCAGCCTATTAGAACTGACAATCACCCACAACAAGGGTAGCTACAACCAGACAGGCAGGGTAGATGCACCTGGCAGGCCAGTCAGTGAGCTAGCCATTTTATCAATGATCACCAGGTCAACAAACCCCACTGTAGTCCCAAGGAGAGGTCAGAATGACTCACAACAGGATTGTTCTGGGAATGACAATAGCCTAGTGTTTGATCAACTTTGATTGGCAGTTGTTGCAACCCAGCCTCAATACTTGGTTGCTTTGGGTGTGGTAAGGAACTGCTTGAAAGGATTGTACATGCACTTGTATATGTGAGCCTATAATGGAGCTCTGATATACATACAGTCTTCTAGGCTAGAGCCTCAATGCATGGCCAGCCTATCCATGGTCTGCATACCAGATAAAGGCCTCATGCAGCCACCCCCAGCCTGCCTATCAATGGTCTGCATACCAGATGAAACTGAAGTCATAATAGGCTATCCTCAATGAACAGACACTCAGATACACTATATAGACAATAGTGGAAGCAATACATAGCCCAAGGTAAGACACCTGACACCAAGTCCCTCTGCGTTCAAACCCTCATACCACTAGGCATCCTCGGAGCATCCTCTAATGTCACAAATTGGTCACATTAGACTGAATTAAGGCAGGTTGGGTAAGGCTGCATGAGAAATGGTGCTCAAACTTCTTGGCACACAGAGAGAGACACAATTGGCATAATCCTTCATGTGAGGCATACCAATAAGATGGTATGTCAATCAGTTCATATTGGCACAGGTGTGCCACAAATACAATAACGTTCCCTCAGGCTAGGTTTCAGCGAGTCTCCCGGCTAGATTTCAGCTAGTCTACCTGCTCAGCTAAGCTCTCGACCACTCCTGGCCACGTTAGTAGTGCATTCTGTTCAGCTCTAACAGCGAACACAGCATTGTACAGGTAGAAGATATTCATGATTCTGATCCTTCTGTAAACTTCCCCACTCTCCAATGACACACACTCACTCCTATGTACATCTCGCTCCCCCCCCCCCCCCCCCCCCCCACCACTTGTGTCAAGAGCCAATTCAGGTCAAACTACCATCTCCCACTGGACCAAGGTCAAAGTTCAACTCTGTTGACTAACGTTGCCGACTAACAAGTAAGCAACACTTACACCGCAAACATTGATCCTACAGGACTATCTCAGATTCACAAATTTGAGAAGTCATTCGACAATCTCACTGTCAAACAAACCCCATCTTTTCTTTCTTTCTGCCATGTCATATGACAAAGGCCAGCTAGCTTGAGGCAGGCTGGTAACTTGATCTTTCGACAAACGGGGACCGTACTGTACTGTAAACCAGCCAGATTACACAACACGTGGAGTAAGTTTATCTAAAGACCATTGCATTACGTGCTCAACAACCCGAGACTGAATTTATGGCCCATATGCCATGGTGTTAATAGATGCTAACAATGTCCGATACAGGGTTTCAACATCGCCTACAAACTCACGTTAATTTCAACGATGAAGTCAGACCCATCCAGGAGCCTCACTCTGTATTGTAGTCCCGATTTTAGGGTTCCGTAACGGTCTCCCGGCGAAAAGGTAGCCCCCTTTCGCATCATTGTGGCCGTCCTTCTGCGCGGGATCAGTAGAAGGTCAGGAAAAATGGCTGCAAAGTTGTCGACAAATTATCCTGTGCCACTCAACTTGGCAGTGCGCGCACAAAGAGGGGGTGGCTCAACCAACATGTTCAGCGAATTCCAGTCACGTGTGCTTCGAAGTGGGGGAGTGGCTGGACCCGTGACGTTTGGATTTCTGGGAATTGTTATCCTAATTCGATACGCGGCTGTAGCTATATAAGGTCGCTGCCTCAGCTGAGATTTCAGATGTGAACTGCAAACTGTGTTCAGTATATTTTGAATTGACTCTCTATATTGACTCCTTGACTGAGCTAAGACGATCACCATGTGCTGGCAAACAAAGAAGAGAATCGTTCTGGTCGGAGACGTAGGCTGCGGCAAGACCGCACTAGTAGCAAAACTCTCCCAAGACCTGTTCCTCGATTTCTACTGTCCCACTGAATTCGTAGAGGACTTTTCAGCTGAGATTCACTCCAGCAAAGGAACCAGCTGTAGACTCACCGTGCTCGACACGTCCGGCTGCCACGAAGAGAGCAACATTCGTGCGCTTGCCTACAAGGGCTGCGATGCAGTTATCGTGTGTTTCGATCTGACAGACGAGGCCACCCTCTGGAACGTCGAGGCCAAATGGCTACCAGAATTGAAGGAGCACTGTCCCAGTGTTCCCGTCTACCTTGCTGGTTGCAAACGAGACCTCACAGTGTGTGACAGTATCGGCGGCTGCGTGTGCGGAGGGAACTGCTGCACGCCGAGCGAGAGTGAACTGATGGAGATTATTGACAGAACTGGCGCTGTTGCATACGTGGAGTGTTCAGCTCTTACGTCAGAGGGTGTGGAGGACGTGTTCCAAATCGCAGTGGATGCAGCCACCTCTAAGAGAAAGAAGAAGGGCGCGAAGAAGATAATCTCCTCCCTCAAACGCAAATCAAAGTTTCTCCGGAGGCTATCAGCAGCTCTAATCTAATCACCAAGAACTCTATCCTAATTTGGTGATTAAGTCCACCGCGGTTCCTCACTCATTGGGAACAAGCTTCAATGACAAGTCCACAGAAGAAGGGTGCCTCGCAATCATACTGCACATGAGATTGATGGCCGAGATTGCTGACTTGTTATGAACTCTTTTCAACTCCTAATATGGATGCAATCCTGCATCCTTATGCATATGTGTTACACTTATTATACCTTGTTTTCAACTCCTATTCAGTTTGTGCAGTCCTCTCATAATAGTGTATGCATGCGTGCTGCTATTGTACCTTTTGTGTCAAGAAATATTTTCACACCAAAAAGATTTCACACAAGAAATCAATGTAACGTACACCCGTAATGCATGTTGGTAGTCGTCAGGACAACTGCGTCGAACTATATTTACGCATACTGACCAACACTACATTTTGACTAGCTTACTAAGTCTGTGTTGGAAAACTTATTGACAGTATAAAGTTGAAGGGCTGAAAATCAGAGGGGTTTATAACCCTTGGAAAATGTGGATACGTATAGTCAAAGGTATACATCAATTGTATGGATGATTATATGGTGGGTGATCAATCTGCATACACATGTGCGATCAATCTGCATGACGTGCACATGTGCACTGGATGCATTTTGGTAATATTTCATGCTGGCACAACTTAATGGTTAATCAACCCAATTTGTGTACTGGAATGCAGAGATTAATATTCCGGGAAACTATTTGCAGAATGTGTGCCACGCATTGGCAGACATAAGCAAACCCCTCAAATAGCATTTTTATTTATCAATATAATTTAAGTGCATGCAAACATAAATGTGTGGCAGCCTGTCCAGAATTGTTTGATCACCAAGTTACTCTGATAATTAACACTATAGGTCATAGCTCTAGTTTGGTAACCTTGGTCAATGCATTTGTACAACTGCGGCTGGTCATGACATTAATTTATATAGCTACAGTGGCAGAAGAGATTGTATGCGGTAAAGTGACTACCTCAAAGATCAGGAAAAACGAACAATGCAGACATCCATACACTAGGCCCATGTATTTTGGTTCATAGGTGTACGTTGAGCTCCAAGTATCATGGACTATGGCAACTGGATCATTGTTGATGACAGCCTGAGTCATGCAGTGCCCCATGCCAGATTGCGATGGCAATGATATTATTATGTCTATGAAGAATATGCCTTAACTTGAATACATGCATGACAATTATTTCGTAAAGCAAAATTAATGCAAAACACTTGGGTTCACAAACACTACGACATTGAAAACAGTTACTGTTTTTGGTTCTGCATGGTATATATAATTAATTGAAAGAGTATACTGATACATGTGAATATCTGAGAGCCAGTGATAGGAAAGCGGTGGGTCATAGCAGAGCAACCTGGAGTTTGTACTTTCTACTTACTCACCTAGTACACACAACGTAAAAGTACCCCCCTCCCTCACAGTTTCAAAAACTCCCATGACTACAAAACTAAACCGTACTATTGCTCACCATGCAGAGTAATACTCCCAGGGCGCAGGGGACTGCACAAACTCCAGAAAGGTGCCAGGCAATTGGAGTGCACAGCTAAACTGTTACTCAAATACAGACACCTCAAATCCAGAATCTTCATAAAAGGGGATGCATAATGTACTCACTGTAAGCAGTTATATCCACTACGTGTAGCTGCTTGATGACTGACATTGTAGAAGTCTAGAAGTCAGTGCCATGTTTTTTGTTGCTTGCTCCGTCCAAACTCAGAATGCAAAACTGCAAAGTATCACATGACTTGAATCCACCAATAGAATCCAACAACTTGGATTCTATTGGTGGATTCAAATCACGTGATACTTTTGCAGTTTTGCAGTCCAAATTTTTGGGACAACCAACCTGAAATCTATACGGTATAGCTATGCACAGAATGCATCTGAAAAGGCTTCTTCCACCCACACATGTGCACGGACACCCACTCAAATTTCATCTGCATTGGGTGCTAATAATTTTGCCTGTTCAAACTGGCAAAGGTGCAGTAGTGGCCTTTCCGCCATGTTCAGTGTTGCCATGCAGGCCTCCACACACAGTTTTTGTCGCTTTTTGTACTACAAGCGACAAAAGCTGGGCGTGCAGGCCTATGTGCATGGAGGCCTGGGAATGAGCATGCATGCATGCAAGGCAAAAAAATAGCAAACTTTCGGAGCTCTGAACCTTCCATATAAGGAAGGCGCTGAGCACATGTTGCAACAAACCAGTGCAGTAGTTGCTGCAACAACACTGTCTGTAGAGAATAGAGAATACCTCAGCTTCCAGGTAAGCTTCCTCAGTTCTTGGAATCAGGAAACAGTTAGTCTTTGAGTTGTACTTATAGATCGTTGATACTAAGCTGTTTATATATAGCTGGCACAATGGTAATAGAACATAGCTTTCAAAACAGGGAAACTGCACTAGTTTTTAGTAGCCAATGGGTTGAAATAGCTATTACTCTGTCCACCCACACACTGTCACTAGTGCCATAAGCTTTCCTGACTTCCAGGAATCATGATCAGGAACAGTTAACCTTTAAACTGCACTTACAAACCTTAACCCTTTCATTCTGAAAAAAAAAAAAACGTAACCATTTCAAAATAGGGAAACTGTAAAGCTTTCAATATCTATAATTAAAAAGATACTAGCCAGCACAGTTTTAATGGTTAACAATTAGGGCTAGCACATGCAGGGTCAATTTCCTGGTTCACTTCCACGAAGTACCTTCTGCCTATAGAAAGCAATCAGTAGCACATACATGGATTCTTCTTTTCAACTCATAAACTTGTTTCTCATTGCCAACAGGTTGATATCAAGCGAGTGAAGGATGCATGGGAACCTTCTTGTGAATTGCTTGTATTATGTTAAGGAAGTACTGTACAGATTACACACTTACACAAACATATAATATATAATATATAATAATTATGCATACAAAAGCACTGTAATGTGTTTGCGGTCTCATGAGTATACAAAACGTTGGGTGGCGTACAGTGAAACATTCTCCTAGTGATTCATGAACCTCAAATGTAAACCATAATTCCTTGGCTTGAGTGACATCACACCTATAAGTAAATGCACAAACAACATTCTGCTGAAAGGAAGTCCTGTGACATCAATAATTATCCCACATTGAACTGGCAAAACAATGCATGAATATTTAAAAACAATCATGTTGACAGTGGAATGTTTTTAGTAACCAAAATTCATGCATTGTGAATATACATACTACTGGATCCGGAGAGGAGTAATCACAACTTGGATGCAGTCAGGAAGTGTGACATCACAGCTTAGGCAAAACAAAGGGGGTACCATAGAAACAGCATGCAACCGAAGGAGGGAAAATTACCTGTAGGTGGGCACTCAAATCAGAACACAGAAGCTCTATCAAAGTGGAAGCTATATACAAACTTCAATATACTCATTATGACAGAGTGCAGTAGTGCTGATGCTTCATAAAGAGCGGCTATCATTCCCGTCCGCTCACAACAAAAAACATACGGCTGGCCCGCGAGACTGCCTCATACCGTGACCATGCAGGTGTTTTGTCCCAGATTTGTTCATTTACCAGTAACACAAACACTGAAGTGTTAACTAGTCTGCAAAAAGAATTAGGACAAACATCCGTGCTAGACATTCCAGGAGAGTTTCAGACATGTTTTGGGCCACGGCTCTAACACTTGCAGCTGCGAAGCTAGATCAAAGAAGGCTGGTAAGAGTTAGCCTCGTCCCCAGGCCTGGGAACGAGGCTAGGTAAGAGTGTGCTATAGAACAGAAAATCCCAAGTCAGTGAACAGCAATCACCATTTGAGGAACTAAATGACTGCTATAAGTTTACATCCGATTCCCTCAACTACGGCTAGACTTCTATGTACGCTTATATATATATAGCTAATATGTATGTGTGTGTATAATATATATGTAGCTAATATGTGTGTGTGCGTGTGCTGTTGTGTGTGTGTGTGTGTGTGTGTGTGTGTGTGTGTGTGTACGGTGTGTGTGTGTGTGTGTGTGTGTGTGTGTACGGTGTGTGTGTGTGTGTGTGTGTGTGTGTGTTAAAGCAAGAGTGTATTATTATTATACACTCTTGGTTGAAGACATTGTTTTTCTCAGAAGGGAAAAACCCGGATGTCATTGCGTGGATTTCTGGGAATCGATCATTGCGGAATGCAATAATTCTACGACGGAAGCTGCCGCGGGCTATAAAGCTGCTGCCTCAACTGAGAGATTCACTTGAACCGCGACCACTTATGATAAGTATTTTCACTTAACTTGCAGTGACTGAGCAATCACCATGTGCTGGCAAACAAAGAAGAGAATCGTTCTGGTCGGAGACGTAGGCTGCGGCAAGACCGCACTAGTAGCGAAACTCTCCCAAGACCTGTTCCTCGATTTCTACAGCCCCACTGAATTCGTAGAGGACTTCTCAGCTGAGATTCACTCCAGCAAAGGAACCAGCTGTAAACTCACCGTGCTCGACACGTCCGGCTGCCACGAAGAGAGCAACATTCGTGCGCTTGCCTACAAGGGCTGCGATGCAGTTATCGTGTGTTTCGATCTGACAAACGAGGCCACCCTCAAGAACGTCGAGGCCAAATGGCTACCAGAACTGAAGGAGCACTGTCCCAGTGTTCCCGTCTACCTTGCCGGTTGCAAACGAGACCTCACGGTGTGTGACAGTATCGGCGGCTGCGTGTGCGGAGGAAACTGCTGCACGCCGAGCGAGAGTGAACTGATGGAGATTATCGACAGAACTGGCGCTGTTGCATACGTGGAGTGTTCAGCTCTTACGTCAGAGGGTGTGGAGGACGTGTTCCAAATTGCAGTGGATGCAGCCACCTCTAAGAGAAAGAAGAAGGGCGCGAAGAAGATAATCTCCTCCCTCAAACGCAAATCAAAGCTCCTCCGGAGGCTATCAGCAGCTCTAATCTAATCACCAAGAACTCTTGTTTGATTTGGTGATTTGAGTCCACCATGCTGCCTCGATCGCTCAGTGGAACAGTTCAAGCGTTAGTGCCTCAATGACACATGTCCACCGAAGAAGGGTGCCTGGCAATCCTATTGCTCACAGATAATACTGATGGCCGAGAATGCTGACTTGTTATGGACTCATTAATAATTTATTCAATGCAATCAGTTGTAATGTCCTCTCCATAATTATACCTCATTTATGTGCTGTATTATGGTTGTTACCCTGCCTAACATTTGATATCAATTAAGAGAATTTTTCACAAAGCAGTGAATCTAATTAAGTTTGTAAGTATGCAAATTAATGCTAATTCCGAGGCTTAGAAAATTGAGATCCAGCATAAATCATATACACCATAATACCATGCACTGCTTTCATATTACTGACTGATAATTATCCAGCCACTGGTTATGTTAATCAGCTAATTGAGTGCATGAACTAAATGGCTGATGATGCAGGCTCCAGCTGTCAATCTGTGTATGCACAAGCTAGATAGCTCTTGGGAGAACCTAGTCTCAGAACCAGACCCTAACTCACAGGTGGAAGACTTCCGCGTGCAAGTTAGGGTCTGGTTCGGAGACTAGGGAGAACTTAGCTGCATATGCACATTATCTAGCTATTCTGCTAGATAATGTGCAGGGTTACAGAGGGGGAGGAGATTGGATGGCATGCCATCTCTTCTTGGAAAGTGACAGTGATGATCATGATAATAAGGGTATCGCACCACGATACAGCTATAGGGCATGAGATTTCATACATCCCATATGATTGGTTCTCCCAGCAGACCTGTGCAGTCTGGAACTAAGACTAGAACACAAGTTGGGCCTCTGACTGTAATATCATAGAGTAATGGCATTGATGACTACAGTGTGATTCAACCAAAAAATGAAAGTCCAATGTAACGGCAATTCCTACGAAGAACAACAGGCCAAGATACCTTACAATAAAAATTCAAAAACTTGAATCCAATACATAACAACATAACTGAGAATAAGGCATGAAATCTCATAAATTAATGCAAAACACTTGGGCTCGAGTACTGTATGTACAAAAGCTACAAATCTATGGGGTGGTTGCAAATTCCTTTTGGTTCGGTAAAGGCATACATTTCCCAAAACCTTTTATAGCTGAAACAATACAATCATGTGAACATCTGAATGCAGTGTTGAGTCAGTGATAAGAAAGTGGTGATTTGATAGCAGAGTGGCTTGGAATTTCTATTTCAACATAATCCTCTGAAGGGAGAAGACATTATTGCTCAACTGCAAGGTGGCCAGGGAAGAACAGAGCTCACCTAGTACAATACTATACAAACAGATAGTGTAAAAGTACTCCCTTCTCTCACAGTTTCACAAACTCCTATCAATGGAAACTTGTTTTATAGTAAAGCCTGCAATGTACTGCACAGTCCCTATCTTAGTCCATTGTGAACAAAGTGCTCACCATGCAGAGTAATACTCCCATGTGTGCAGGGGACTGCACAGATGTTATCAAGTGCCAGGCAATAGGACTGCACAGCTAATCTGTTTACACAGGTACAGACCTCAGAATTGACCATTATAGTACACTTTACAGGGAAGAATGGATATGCTTTTCACTGAATGATCACCAGTAATTGAAGGGATGCAGCACGTCACTGCGTTAGTCTACAAGTTGACCATTTTTGGCATATGTACCTGAAGAGGCCTAAAGTAGATACGAAGCTCGAGTAGATTTATGCAGCTCACTTTTAATCGACTACACAAGCAGTTATAAACTGGGGACTGAAACCAATGGTATACAAGTCAGTATAGGTACGTAGTTTCGTCCTCCATCCACCCACACGTGTGCACGCATGCATGGGTTTCATATAAATGCGAACAGTTCTGTGTGACTAGGTTGAGACATTCTGTTTAGTTTCACTAGTCAAAAATAGGGTTTCATATAATCTCATGGATTTTGCAGAATTTTGCAACATGCACTCTGAACTTTCAACCATATAAGGAGGTACGGCTGGGCTTTGAGGTCTACCCAGAATCCTTGCAACACGCACTCTGAACCTTCAAGGAGGTACTGGTGGGCTTTGAGGTCTACTACAGCATTGTTATTTGTCTGTAGAGAGTAAGCTTCCTCAGTTCTAGGATCGGAATCAGGAAACAGTTTGTCTTTGAGTTGTACAATGGCAATAGAACAAAACTTTCAAAACAGGGAAACTGCTTAAGTGTTTAATTTTAACGGACAGCGACAGCTACATGAATTATCTATTAGTACGTTGTTCACCCACACACGTACACGGCCACCATACGAACCCACATAAGCATTCTTCACTTCCAGGAACTGGGGATCAGGAATGACTAAGTCCATCATACCCATTACACTCTTCATTCACTTTTCATGTTGGCTGAGTACACACACATGGTTTAACCATTGTACAAGGAAGTGTTCATCCCTCACTCCAATGAGAAACATTCTTACACTCTTCATTCACTTTTCATGTTGGCTGTGTACACACACATGGTTTAACCATTGTACAAGGAAGTGTTCATCCCTCACTCCAATGAGAAACATTCTCAATGATGAGCCGTGGAAAAAGAAATCTGTGCATGTGTAGTATAGTCTATTGAGGCAGACCAATTTCACCGGAAGTTGGGGGCAGGACACAGGAAAAAGTGAGAGAAGGTAACAAAGTATTACTCCCACTACTAAAGGCCTCAATATCAATCCCCAGTACTCAACATCGTGTAATGGAAAGGGACACTTAATGGAAAGGGACACTTACCTTCATAAGATTTCAGGATACTTTCACATACAAACTGATACTGGATCTGCAGGGAAATACAGTGGCTCAGTGAAACAAAGGTCTGCACACATTAAACACAAGCTGCTGTAGTATAGTATAGACAGTGCCATCATCAACAAGAAGCAGCAGATCCGAAACCACAGCTTCATCACCACGACACTGTCATCAAACTACTGCTAATAACAATGTAGTCCAAAGCACATGAGGACATTTTGGTGCAATCGCTACCATAATATAAGCACAGCTTCATAGTTTCACATGGTGCAGTGAGGCTATCCCTCTGCCTCACTGCACCATGTCCCTAATAGTATCTTTACTGCAGTTCGTCAAGTACAGCTAGTGGCTTGAAAACATTCTCCTATAGTGATTGACGACAAGCATAATGCTTTAAGTGACATCACAGTAAAACAAAACACCTATGTAAATGCACAAACATCACTTTGTAAGTCCTGTGACATCAAACATAACATCTTACGTTCAACTGGCACCATTGTATAAACAACCAGCTGGACAATGGAATGTTAATAATGATTGTTATGTAACCAAAACTCATGCACTGTGCATGTGAATATACTCCAGGTGTGATGTCACAAAAAGTGTGACATCACAGCTCTAGGCAAAACAAAGGGGGACCATTGACAATTTTACACTACAGGAAAATCACCTGTAGGCGAAAGACTCAGAGATCATGGAGAGACCCAGATCTTGTCAGAACTACTACACAGTGTCCAAGCTACCAGACCTAATTTTAAAAGTCTTAGGACCATTTGAGGATTTGGTTGAAGGTTGCCTCCCCAAAGAGAAATACCAGGTTGCCATTCAGCAGCAGCTCCAAAAGGGCTGACCAAGCATACAAAATAAACTCTGTTTGCAAATATTCGTGGTTTGTAATTTTAAGGTTGAGCTTTGAAGTTCAGAAGGTAAAGTATAGTTATGCTCTGAAATGTTGACACCTAGGAGGATCAAACAGAAGACCTTTACCCCCTACAAAATGATCCATGAACTGCAGACCTTTGCAGGTTGGTTGCAAAGGTAGATAGGTGGGATCTATTCAATTAGAGAGAGTGCTATTTCAATCAGTGACACATCTTAGAGGACCCCACCTATCCACCTTTGCCCCTGGACAACCAACCTGTAAAGGTCTAACAGTATTACAAATGCATGGAGCCTGAGTGAGTGCATATGCAGGACCTAAATTTGAATCATTTTTCCATGATGCAAGAAACTTGTTTTTTTGCTGAAGTGGTAAGACATACAAACATACAGACAGACATGGCTCATGAACTACACGTCTACGGGGAGCTCAGCTGGCTCACCCCAATCATCTTATTATTGAGTGTAACTAGTGAACACAAAACCTGAAGTGTTAACTAGTCATTTGACCAAACAAACAGCAGTGCTATGCATTCCGGAGGAGCTCAAGACAGGCAACAGCTGACTATACAGTGACAGCAATAGGCAGTTCATGATACGTTACATAACACCATGACTGCTGGCACATAAGTGTGGTTTCACCTCATTGGGAGTCTGTAATAAGAATAGCCTAAACTATTATTTAGCATCGGAATTCAAGTGCAGTGTGTGACTACCAGAGTATTCAACCATAAGGTACACATACTGCTCAATGGCAAACAGCTCACAGCATATGCACATACACACTTGCATGATGACATCATCTTCATTCAGTGAAGATGATGTCCTTATGTGCTCCTAGCATATCAGAATGGTATGTTAAACTTGCTATGATGAGAATGATGGCACATGTACAAATATAGGTGCTAGTGATTGAAACGTGAGAATCATCCAAACTAGAGGTGCTCAGCAGAGCACGTACCCCGTGTGCTACTTTATATTATGACCAACTGCCGATTTTAACATGGCATGCACGCCTACATGTATATACCGTTTTAATACAGCATGCATGCAGAATGAGATACCATAAATTGTGGCAGTAATGTTAGAAACAGGGTGTGGTCAAGTTGTCTAAATTAGAACAGGGCTAATTGTCGACTTTCATGCAACTTTTCTCAGCCTCTCAAGTGGATCTCTGGTCTGTGAGTTACGTAGACGCTATAGTATTTCTGAAGCGTGCGCAAGGCCGGCCTTCATTGTTGAAACTCCATGGACAGACTGACAGACAGACAGACAAACGATTATTATGTTTTTGCTGTTACACCTGATGAGCAGCTGCACCTGATGAGCAGCTGCACCTGATGAGCAGCTGCACCATTGGTTTATTTACATCACATGGATCAGGTGTCACTACACACATCCACATACCACACACCATAATAAACCAACTGTGTACCATTATGGTTCAGGAATGCTTCATATCTGTACTCACACAGTAAAAACAAAATTAACGGTTTGGAAAATGTTCTCAACTATACTTGAATTTCCTATAGGCACAGAACTGAAAATGGAGACATCTTGTTGCTAAGGCATTTACTATTGTGCAGTTGCAAGTAGTACTGCTATCTATAGTACCGGAATGTCACTATTAATAGTCTGAGGTGGGGCTGCAAAATGAACATTGAATAGGCCTGCTGCATCATGATTACGCTTAACATAACTGAATGCTTATGCAAGTATGTAACTAGGCAACACAAAGTGAGACACACACACACTGTGCATGCATGTGTATTCAAAGCTCGTAGCATACTTGCATTCCCCCAAAAATAAGCAAACTGAAGAGCATCCCAGTACTTAGTCTCGTTCCCAGACCCTCTCAGGGTCCGGGAACGAGACTACCCAGTACTCTTCTTTGTGGACAGCACTCCACACAAATGAGTTTCAGGTATCCTTCATTCCACTTACTGGAGTTTGTACGAGCATCCCTCTCTGATCTCTCATGATCCGGACAACATCCAATGGGTAAATGGGTTCGAGAACTTCCATCTTGCAAAGAGCAGTCTCCATCAGGATGAACACACCAGTACGACCGATGCCAGCACTGAGGAGAGGGAGGACGAGTGAGTTACAGCTCAGAATAGCATTTATCCATCACTACTGTACCTGCAGTGTACAATCACAGGGGCTTCCATCCCCTCTCTGAATGTCCTCACCCCCTGCACAAAACGAATGAAGTCCACCTTGCTGCCAGGAATACCTTCAGTGTACGTGTGTACGTGTATGGGTGTGTGTTTGTGTGTGTGCATACATGTGTGTGTGCATACATGGGTAGGGAACATAATATTAGTTTAACACATGCACTACCACCAGATAGACACAGCCCATCCCAGGTCCAGGAACAAGATGCACAAGACCCACAGAACCATAACAATACCTTGACAGCAGCTGGACCACTCAGTGAACATACGCTCTACAAACCACCCTGTGAATACTCAACTCAGCTCATATGATAATTTCCCAACCTCCACCAACTACAACCCAAACATAACAGTCCGGCAAAATCCAACCCCAAGACCAGAGAATTCGAATTTCAAGCACTGATCCGAGTCCAATTACTAAAACCTTCATGCAAATCTACTCAAAACCTCAGCCTATCAGATACGCCGGTAGCTGGTAGGTACGAGGCTAATATCTAGAACAATCTAGTCCCAACCTCATGAAGCAGACAAACACGCTGCGCATTTGGGAGATACAGGAATTTGCACAAGAAATCTCTCATGGATATTGCGCTGACTTTCAGCAACTGTTAACAGATGCTACATACACACCTTCACCTGTGCTTAATCAGGCTAGTGAGTTACTGCTTAACAAGGTTAGTAGCAGAGTTGCAAATGCCACAACATGGCCAGCTGTGTATCGATAGCTCCATCAGAGCCTATTCACAGAGTGAATACAGTAATGGTTGTTGGGCAGACATGGGCGTAAAGCGGTCTCATCACACAATTTTATTAACTTCAGCTGATGTCTTTCTTGCCTATATATGGTAGCATATGGGACCTACAATTTTGATTGAATTTACAGTGAAGACTGTCTACAGCGGTTCATGACTGGATCAAAATGGGAAGGACCTCAAGGTAAACACTGTGGCTTGGGAAACTCAAACAAACATATGAAGCCACTGGCAGCTCAAAATGGACACCTGTTCCTAGGTTTAGACTTGAGGTTAATACCTGATGGTAACTACGGTAACCAGAATAACAGACCATATTTGGAATTGTAGAAGTCCATATACTAAACTTAATAGAAGTGGGTACCATTTTGCAGCAGCAGGTATGGGGTCGTCACTTGAGCTAAAATTAAATATTTGAAATGACAATATTGCATATAGAGGAGCCTATAATGAGAAGAAGCGTCCAACTTTAGCAATAATAGCCATAGAACACAGCTGGTCTACCTAAAACGTGCCCATATTTGGAACCTTGTTACATAACACCTGCATGGGGATTCTCTACCTGCCATATATGGTAAAGCATGTAACACTGTGTAGACCGAACACTGTTCCCGTAGTTGGACGCTCCGTCTTGTTACGGGATGGGCTCCTGGCATAGAGGAGCGTAATAAGTTGACATGCTACCACAAAATGAAAGCAGTTAGTAGCTACAGGAAACAGCCATCACCAGTTAATGTCCATACTTGTACACAATAGTTAAGACTATAAAACGTTGGGTATTAACCACCCACTGTGATTACACAGCAGTAATAGTTCTGAGAAGGGAAACCACTTTCCCCGTATTTTCCACATGTGCATGTAACATACATCCAGCCATGAATGCACCAGATGTACTTCCAAGCCCATTCTTGGCATGAACACACTTGACCCATTAACCTCAACACTATACCTCTAGTACATGACGTCATGACGACCAGTTCGTGAATGACATACCCAACCAGACTGGCAATGTAGTGCCCATATATATACTGACTTGAATTCCCCTGGTGATGCAAGCTGAAATATTAGCTGGATTCTGGGACGGCCACAGATACAACATACCAGCTGTTGGACGTGGACTGTAATTTGATCACCCTTTGGAATACCAGAGTTAAACTATAATGTAGTTTACTGAGTTATGCTATAATGCATACAGTGTGAAATAGTCGCTCGTTATTAGGTGCATGTGCCTATATATCTCCACAGGAAGGAAATATGCACCTATAAGCGAGACACGCTGAATTTCAAATGACATTCCTCAAATAGGAAGTGTGTTTTCCACTCTGTAGGATGAAAATGGCAAAGAAGACTCCAGTGCTTAATAAAGAGTAGGTGGGAACACTGGGAAGTGAGTCGAACCTACAATATGCGCGTATAAGTGAGCACATCAGGCGATGAAAGCTGGGTGGGGCCTGGGAACGAGGCTAGTGTTCGAGCGTAAGGTACCTTCAGAGCTTGCAAAGCTAGAGCAGCTACATGTGGAGTCGAACAGTGAGCACAGTCAAACATCTTTACACCTCAGCTCCACACTCAAACTCACACTACACACACACACACACACACGCACACTCGTGCTCAGGCCACATGTACGCATGCAGTGCGTGTGAGGCACAAAGTAGACACATGCACATTCCCAGTACTTATCCTTTACTTGCACACAGTATTCAAGAGTACACATACACATTCCCAGTACTTATCCTTTACTTGCACACAGTATTCAAGAGTACACATGCACATTCCCAGTACTTATCCTTTACTTGCACACAGTATTCAAGAGTACACATACACATTCCCAGTACTTATCCTTTACTTGCACACAGTATTCAAGAGTACACATGCACATTCCCAGTACTTATCCTTTACTTGCACACAGTATTCAAGAGTACACATGCACATTCCCAGTACTTATCCTTTACTTGCACACAGTATTCAAGAGTACAAACCAAGGGTGAAATATTAACCAGCCACTGCCATAATAATTCTGAGAAGGGAAACCACCGTCTGTTCATTTTCCATATGCACTTGCAACATCCATCCAACCATGAACTAGTCACAGACTTCCAAGACATCCTGCTCTGACTGAGCACTGCACTTGACCTATTATCCTCAACAATAGGCAAGTGTGTATTACCAAATAACTTCCAATAATTCATACACTGTTTCGAGGGGCAACCGCACTCCTGGTAGCCGCAGTTAAACGGTAGCACAAGCTAAGTGTGACAGTTCGTTCCAATTGTCACACATGACGTGAGTACCATGTCCATGATAGCTATATATAAAGATCAGATAGAGTGCTCTCAAGCGCATTGCAACCCCGGTTACGACTCGCCGTAGCGCAAACTAAGTATTGCAATTCGTTCCAATTAACGCACATGCCACGTGGCAACCACGCTCCAGTCGATCGCGAGCAATGGCGACCAAAAGGAAGACAAGACATTATTACAGCACTCACAACTTAGCCAGCACGGTGAATTTTGGCATGCAAGCGTCAGTGAACGACAGCGATCACGGCCGTGTGGTCAGAATCTTCGTGTACCTTCCTAAGAACGGTACTGCCACCGGAGGTCGAAGGGAGCGCTCGAGCAATGGCAGCCACGGCGAGACAAAAGCGCTCATATCTCCACCACCAAGGTGAGTTTCAACACCAACTTTTTACATTCAGGCCAGGGCATGATAGCGATCACGGCGGTGTAGTCACAATTTCTGTAGGCCAAGCCAAGTACTCAAACATTATATTCATTAATTAATTATATTATTTACGCGGCACAATTTTTCCCCTACCAGGAGTGTAATGATTCCTATACTCACCTTTCCTTTGCAAAAGGGTCATTTATGTAAAAGGAAATTATTACTAGTGGAAGTGCATCACATTAAGGGGTGAGCCTGAGCAAAGAGCATGGACATGCAAGACATGGAGCAGTTGCATGGACGTCACTGTCATCAGAAATGATGTGGCTGGCACAGTACAACCTCAGGCCGTAGCGATCATAACATGACAACCAGACTTGTACACTAACATCCAGTACACTTGTGCCAACATGCGTGCTGCACAAATTATGGTCCACCACACCACGTGTTCGAACAGTGTCAGGCAACAATAGCTACATAGTGAATCCTTGCTGCCATGCGGTAGCCTCTATCGCTCACTCGCCACTGAGTAGGCTCGCCTATTGCTCTAGCCAATGAATAGGTAGGTCCACGAGAGGTCTCCGTCCTTGTAATGCCAACCGTACATTAGTCTCGTGCCCAGACCCCACCCCCCTGGGAAAGAGGTTGCTTCTGATTGGGCACAAGACTATTCATCCATTGAACAGGTAGACAGCTCACGGTTCCTTGCAATGCTTAAACGATGAAGTATCTACTTTCATGCATTGTGTATCATTTTGGATTTAACACGAACACAAGCAGGAAGTTATTTACAGCAAGACGTACGATACAAATATATACAGCAAACTCATCTATGTGGAGCTCACTCAGGCTCGCCCCAATAAACAAGTGTGTCATTGGACTTGTGTCATGATAGTGCAAGGGCAACTTTATACTCAACGAGACGGGCAAAAATGAAAATGAAACCCTGATCATGAAAACACACTTACCATGATCTGGCCAATCAATGTACTGCATCTGCACCACCCTCCGTTCTTCGCCCGTCTGCAGCAAAATAGAACAGACAAAATAGTAAGCATGACTCGTGCTCAATGGCAAGCTGGGTCAGCTCCCGGCAGCAATCATGATTAATTCCTCAATAATGACATAGAAGCATGGGTTATCCACTGCTTGGTAGTTTGCAAACTAAAAATAAAATCAACTTAGTTGCTAAATTTTTGGGAGCCTTTTGCAGTGTTGATACACTAGAGTAACACACTTTGCAGTCGACATTCAAAACTCTTCCAAACGGTCGGATTTCATCGCTCGAAGTTCTTTCTTCCATCATTCACCAACTCAGTCAATTCTCTACAGTGCCACCATCATTGCTGGTCGCCATTGATAATAACAAGTGGCTACCATGGCAACCGCACTCCTGGTAGGGCTACTGCATTCCTGGTAGGTCAACCTCAATGCCGCCTCATGCCTCGCTTCACTTTAACTTTGACATGCATTCCTCAGCAGGCTCTGATTGCATCTTCAGCGGGCTCTGAGTGCATTCCTCAGCGGGCTCTGAGTGCATTCCTCAGCGGGCTCTGAGTGCATTCCTCAGCGGGCTCTGAGTGCATTCCTCAGCGGGCTCTGAGTGCATCTGCAGCTCGTGCTAATAGCTTGCCCCAAAATAGCAATGATGTCAATGGCGGGCCAAAAGGACGGCACAATGCTCTCATCTCCATCCCCACAACACAGAGGTGTCAGGAAGATGAAGGTGGAAGGCTTTCAGAAAGGAAGCCAATCACTCTACAAGACAGGAAGACACCATTTAAGAAGGTCGATTCCGTCTCACACCATCATTGTTCCTGCAGGGATTCCCCTCCTGGCCAACTATAATCATGCTACCACCGCAGACCACAAGCAGACATACAGGACAGGGCCAGTGGCTTTCTTTTTGCTTCGAGGGAGCACTAGATTGCCTTATATGGTGTTCCGCTGGCCTACCACAAGCCACAGCCTTAGTGTCTGGCAAGTGTCACTCGTGAATATACTTATACAAGGCCGATCAACCGCTGTTTTATTGCCACAATGGAAACCCTCCTTCCCAGGACCTTCTCGGCTCAGCATTTGTCGGTTGCAGTAGTACCCCACATTAGTACTGCAAGCAACAAAGGCTGGGGCGAGAAGGCCTGGGAGCGAGGCTAGAGAACCCCAGTCTCAAACACTCTATGCTGGAATTGAGTTCTATCTACATAAATCACCAAGTGTGAACCAAGTCCCCCCCCCCCCCCCCCCCCCCACCCACCCCCCACCCATCCACCCACAAACACATACTTTGTAACACAAACATACCCAGTACACTCATACTTCCAACTTTATTGTAATTCTCAGAATAAAGTGTCCTACCTTAATCTCGACCACAAGTAAATTCAAACACCGGAACATCTTATTAGACTCGCTACGGTAGTTCACATTCCAGTTTGAATTGTGGATGCTTCCTACCTAATCATGTACTGTGTACTGTGCCCAACTGTATACACACATGCACAGTAACTCTACACCATTTAGCACATTGTATGACATCATTTTAGAATACCATCAAAACTTGCATGTTGGCAGCTACTGGGGATGAATTTAAGCTGGACATGTAATAGGCAGTGCAAAATATCTGAGCAGAATTGTGGCATGATAAAACGTCCTTCAGTGGGGGCGCCCATGCAGTGTACTGGCCCATAAGGCACAATTGTGGCATAATAGGACGTCTTTTAGTGGAGCGTAAGTTCCGCACATGTGCAAACTGCATGTGGCAAGCATTACATTTGACAGTTGAAGTGGACAGAGCGAGCTATTGAGTACCACAATGATTGAAAGGTCCTCTGTTGATTGAAAGGTCCTCTGCAGTACTGTAAGTGCTCTACTGCAAACTTTATTTCCCCAAAATATATATTGAAGCATAACAGCTTCTTTACGAGCGTAATTAGAGTAGATTGTCAGCAGAAAAGAAAACCTGTATTAGGACACCCTAGCAGATACTGATACATTCAGCAGCTGGCCAAGTACATTCATACAAGCCCACATGACCAGGGAGTGCTAAGTTGCTAACCACAGTGTCTAATAATAGCACAGTCTAATTCCAGCACAATACCTGGACGTGACCAGGGTCACAATCACGGTACAGTACATTCAGCAAAAAACTACTGGGTACCTGACCAGGTACACCATATGACCCATGCACTCTGCAAGGTGTGGTACACAGATTGATCAGTCTGCACCAGTTGGAATGTAATCTGAACTTGAAAAAAAGGCTTACAGCCATTCACATTAGTTCTAGGTGTCCAGCAACATTAGAGCCATTCACATTAGTTCTAGGTGTCCAGCAACATTAGATTTCATTTCCAAGTTTTGGCAGTTAGTTTTGGTTCGATTAACAACTACCATGCATACTACAATGATAATAACTGTTGATCACAACACCAACGTCCAGAGGTTGCCATCAGAGTAATATCAAGAGTGTTGGGATTGTGACCATGGAAACTAAAACAAGGTTATTTATTCTGCCACTTATCACACACACAGCTGTACCAAGCTCTTCCATTACATCATTACATCATTACATCATTATTCCATTACATCATCATTCAATGTGTGGATGGGGAAAATGCTAACCACAAGCCAGGCAACATAGTAACCACAAGCAAGGTACTATTACTAATTCTAGAAACTGGGTTCCATCAAGTCACACAATCAGCATGTGACACTCCACCTGACAACATCACCCACTGCAGCACATTCCTACTAGGGTTCAACCATTCCGATAAGCAAAGGTGAATCTGTGTACTAAGGCCACCACTGCATGAGACATACAGTCGATATACACAGTAACCTTAACAAAAAAAACTTCAGTTACATCACTCAATACTCAGGAGACATAGAGAATGTTTCCAACTACCAGTACTGCATACTCCAATGAGTCACCACTTGCAGGGAAAGTTTGCAAAGATGCCCAGCCTACTCTTCAGTATACTGTACACATATTCATTGGTCTGGATTGCATTTTTTGTCATATCACCTACTTACTATTTCCTGTTTGCAATTCAAAACAGAGGGTGTGGGACAATAGGCAGAGATGATGAAGAGCAGTATACAGGTTCTGAGTGCTAATTAGCTGGAAAGTAGAAAGTTGGGAGTCGGTGCGACAGAGCTGTGCAGTGGATGCCGATTGTCAGTCCCTGGGGACAGATTCTCGTCACCAGACAGTAGCTACGTAAGGAGAGCCTAGGAATGGATCAGATGTGTGAAGAGTTCTCCTTTCACGACGAGATTCTCGTCACCAGACAGTAGCTATGGAAGGAGAGGCTAGGAACGGATGAAGAGTTCACCTTTCATGATGGCCCATCACTGGCATCCTGAAGACCGAGCGGTATTGATGCCACCTTGTAATGGTCTGGTCTCCAATCCTTGGAAAGACACTACAGGGTCTTCCAGAACCTTCGTTGGGCACGGTGCCCTGTCCGTCCACCTAACGTCACACACATGACCAGATCACCCAGACCTTCCCACTCCATATTAGCAGACTGCAAGCTATCAGACTGGAGGTCGCAAATGGATGGGAACACAGGCTAGAGTATAGGAAGCTGCAAGGGTTCTGAACGCCATGTACTCTCTGCATCCTGCTATGAACTTTCCACATTCCTGATATACTCTTGCAGCCCAATGTAAACCCTCACCAGGATATTGCACTGATGTTCAATTATTAAAGTTCAAACTAACAGTACAGGTCTGGCAAACGCTTTCATAACACTCACTTTAAACGTCAGAGGAGGATAAGTGACACATTGTACTCAGGATACACAAATCATTTCTAGGACAATTACTAAATTCATTCCCCAGACAAATGCACTGTCCTTCAATAGACAGCAAGTAGTTTTCACATTCTGTGTACAATTGACTTCCTTTCACTCCATGACTCGATTTGGAGCAATTGCTGTACCCTGAGCTCCAAAACAACATCGAACAGTGTGTTCAGTCAAATCCACATTCCTCCATTCTGTCCCATTAAACAAATAGTCCAACTTAAACCCAGACCAGGAAATTGTAGATTCTGAATTAGCTTGTGAGTCTGGGATGGAATTATAACGCTTCCAAGTGTGGAGTATGAATATCATCACAGTGAGGAGTATAAGTGACCAATAAATGACACATTATACTTTGGACAGATGATACACATACACAATCTTTTCCCAGACAAAAGCATCCAGTTATCCACTAGTTTTCACATTCCAGGTTCAATTAACTCAACGACTGATCACCAAACCCTCCACACCAAAACAAACACTAAATAATAATTTTCAGCACCAACGTACATGTGACCAGTCAGCTCTGACAAAGAGGCAATTAACTAAGGCATGCATGAGTAACAAAAGAGGATACTGTTATAGCAGACTGGAAGACCTACGCACTTCGGAGCTATGCATGTTTAAAATAGACATGCGTATTGCCCACATTCAAGTAACGGTAAGTTTGTGGAGAAAAATGTTTCTCCACGGCTGCGAGATAAAATCTGGGCGGAGGCCTGAGAACGAGGCTATGTTACAACCAGCATCCACACTGCAGTTGCAATCATGGTTCTAAGTATTCCTGGTTGCCCAGTAAAACATGGAGTGTTTTGTTAGCATCAAAAGCGATCGAAGCGGATATTGGTCCGGCAGGAAGTAGGGCAATGGATGAAACAGTGCACTATCTGTGTAATACCATGTAGTCGTGTGATAAAATTCATTGGATCTGATTGGCTGGAAGTCACATGTCCTGCAACTATTTTTGCCACAGTGATGCAGTGTAATGCAACCTTACAAGTGCAGTATTCTGTTGCTTGGCAACCCAAACTTACAAGAGCGAAATAGACGTCCTGGTATCTGTGGTGAATGGGCCCGCAGCACTGTGGACTTTTGAGGGCCTTAAAAGAAACGGCATTCCCGTTCTATAGGGTGACTGATGTGCCATTTCTGCTATAAATGGTATTGGGAATACATTATAGGTTGCACTAGGTATGGACAAGAGTGTATAATAATAAGAAGAGAGTATCGAACTCGTTATAGGCTACGTTGAATGTATGCGGAAAGTAACGTGACATCCAGTATGGTGCACGTGATCCACACAGACTCGTCACCTATTGTACTCCCCGATATGACCGAGTTTACTTGCTGCACGCACGCCTTGATCGTCGAGTCAAAGAGGCTAGCTAGCTGTGGTACGGTAGCCATGGCGTCTACGTCAGGTAAGATTGTGTTTTTGACGTTAGCACCATACCGGATGTCACGTTACTTTCCACATACATTCAACGTTAGCCTATAGCGAGTTCGATACTCTCTTCTTATTATTATACACTCTTGGTATGGGTATGTGAATGAGATATGAAGCTGGGGATTATGACATTGTGGTCAGCACGAAAAGAGCTTTCAAATGATGTCTTTTAGTCACAGTCACAATTTTGTTAAAAATTGCACTCGACCATTGCAGAACTATGGGTTGGTCCTGGACGTATCTTGAGCTTGGAACGAGATACGAAGTTGGGATTTGTACCATTGTGATCAGCATGAAAAGAACATTCAATTGATGTGTTAAACACGATTTTTAATCTCGGTCACATTTTTGTCAAAAATCGCACTCGACCAAAGGCTATAATCCATGGTTTTTCATGATTTTGGGTCAAAATTCAATCAACAGCAAAATGGACATCATTGGAATGCTCGATTCATGCTGATCACAATGGTGCAAATCCCAGCTTCGTATCTCCTTCCTAGCCCAAGATACGTAGCATATTAGTCTGCCATAGCTGCCTAGTCTTGTTTCCTGTTCTGTAGGGTGACTGATATGCCATTTGTGGCAAAATGGAACAACGAACCAAAATTGTCACAGCACTCCTGGTCACCAAGGATACACAGTGAACCAACAAAGATCAACTCCTTTCTTGTTTCTACATGTACACTAGCTGCCACTTGTTGTGGAGGGCATCCTGGGGGCCTCATACCCAGGCCTTCTACACCTCCAGTTTTTGATCGTCTACAGTATCCAAAAATACTGCAAACGATCAGAACCTGGTGGTGTAGGAGTGCTGTTTCTGCCAATTGTGGCTTAATCGACAAGTCAAAATGTGCCATAATTGGTAGAAAATGGTTTCCAAAATGTGCCAGTTTTGGCATGTGAACACACTTGCAGATTCCAAGCGCCAAAGTTTGGGTTGCCAAGGTAACATGAAACAACAACTGTGGATGTTGTCATGTGTGTAGTTGCGGTTGTAGTGTTGTAGTTGCATTACACACACAGAGAAGGCTTCAGGCTGCCCACAAGGTGGTGCCCCTATCTGATAGCACATGCACACTCAGCATGAAATGGTCACAAGATGCTGCTTGATCTCCATTACATCAGCTAAATTTGGTTGCCCTTCTTGCACCATGGGAACCAGAGAAGCCAGTTGCCTACATCCATGTTGCTGAGTCAATGTCTAAAGTAACAGTAGAGTTCCGATTTCATGATCACACCTAGAGCTGAACACCACTCAATGTGGTCTGGCTCCCTCCTGGCGCCTTGAAGAGAAGCCTAGCCAGTTGACTACAATCATGTTGCTGAGACAACGTCTACAGTAACAGCGAACAGTTTCATGCTCATACCCAAATTGTAGAGCTAAACAGTAAAGTGGTTTCAGCACCTTACATGCTTGCGCCATATTAGCCTTGTTCCCATGCCACACGGCATGGGAACAAGGCTATCACTATATACACAGCTGGCCACACGCAATCCCAAAATAGCATGACCCTTCTTCACAAGCAAGCAGTTTCATCATGCAGCACACTCTGTGAACGTTGCTGTGCTCTGCATAAGAAAATTCAAATGCTACTGGGAGAGTAACATATTCATGGTGTCTGAACTCTTCAAAAGGGAGGCAAAATTAAATATTTTTTGGCCTATGTATTGCACTAAGCTATCAAGTATTTGGTGCAGTCCCCTGCCAGGGCCATTGTGAATACTATCCAACCATGAATAGCAGCTGGAATTGAAATTCATGTTGGAGATTGCTCACGATGGAGTGAGCAACTTCCTTTGGCCACACGCTGTGGCATGTGGTACGCAGTAGGTGAGATCATTGCAAGACTAGGTACAAGGGGCACCAACCATGTGATAACTCAAAATTTGTGCCACCCACTTAAATTGTAAATCTTGCTCCATGAAGATTTTAATGTGTGTCTGTGTGTCTGTGCATAATGGAAGAGGGATGTTCGGAGTGCAGGACTAGACTAGCTCGAACAGTCTTTGCTGAGTTCCGAGGTTCAGACTCTGGAGGTTGTAGTGAAGTAGCTACAAAGGTCGCACATCACTAGTCGAGAACGTTGGAACCTTCCAGAAGGGTTGGGACTGCAAGCAGACGTTATTGGGTAGCAGCAGCTGCATGGCTGAGGCAGACAGCACGCAATCGAGGAGCAGCAGCTGAATCAGACGAGATCAGGGTGAGGCAGACACGATTGGGGAGCAGCAACTGAAGTGCCAGGCCGCCTTGGAAGGAGGGTAAACTATTGCACCCTGGTATTCACACTAGTGTGCTACACGGCAGTTCTCCCTTCAGCGGTCTCGTCCCTCACTACCTGCATGAGTCTAGTGTACCCCATTGCTGACTCACTATCAGCTTGTGCGACAATATCTCTAGGACGTATAAGCACACTGGGTCCCACATTAATGTGATATATGACACCACACACATTGTGTCCAGGTCAAGCAAGCACCGAAGGTTGTGGTGTCACTTGTCTAGTTACTGTCCACTGAACCTGAGCACCCAGTTCCTTCACTCAGTCACACACAAGCCTGGCTTAGACAAACAAATTCATTAGACGTACATCAACTGTGGCTTTTCTGTTTGCATAGCAACAGGAAGTAGGCTGCTCAGCATAAGTAAATATTTGAAGTGTGGCTCTGTCTTAAAGCTGGTTTCCCCAAGTGGGTTAGCCATTGTGAAGCCAGCTGCGGTGAGGTATTGGCTAGACAGGACAACCAGCTGAATACAGTGCACTAGTGCAGTTTCAGCCACAGACTTCCAGGACAATTATAGCACCCACGCCAGTTTGAATATGGATGGCTTGCCACCTTTGTCCTCTGAATGACTCACTTGAATTGATGTTCCACACACAGGACAATGCAAGAACTTCATGTAATTCCTAAAGGCTACAACCAGTACTTGTACATAAGGTTAGAAACACTACTAGTCACGGCATCAGAATGGATCTGAAACAACAAGGTCTGGGAATGAGACTGAGCAAAGAATTTGGAGGGGGAAATTATGACTGAGCAGACATCCTCCAGCACAATTCCATATTAGCTCCAAATCCAAGAAATATTGATGCATTCCCCAGCGCAGATTCACACTACCTCCATATGCAGTTTTACCAGTTCTCCCAAGGCATACTGATGCCAAATTCATCATGACTGGACATTTCTATGTGCCCCATAAGTGGATAAGGTTGGGTTTACTGATAGGGATAAGGAGCACACTAAGGAGACAGGGTCACTAATGGAGTACTCAAGGTAGGTGCCACTGAAGGCGGGCAGGATCACCCAGTGCCTCAATGCTCATTAGTGACCTCAATGCTAATTAGTGACCCTTCCACTAAGTGTACACTTAGTGCTCCTTATCCCTAGTTACAATTGCTCCCTGGCACTTCTGTTAATGCTCCCTTACCCCCAAGGCTTACATCCACCCCTTGTACTTACGCTAAATGCTCTCTAATCTTTGCACTTCCGCTTAGTGCTGCTCCCTTACTCCTTGCTCTTACATCTAAAGCTCCCTAACCCGCCGTACTTACATTCAGTGCTCCCTAACCCTGTACTTACATTCAGTGCTCCCTAACCCTGTACTTACATTCAGTGCTCCCTAACCCTGTACTTACATTCAGTGCTCCCTAACCCTCTGTACTTACATTCAGTGCTCCCTAACCCTGTACTTACATTCAGTGCTCCCTAACCCTGTACTTACATTCAGTGCTCCCTAACCCTGTACTTACATTCAGTGCTCCCTAACCCTCTGTACTTACATTCAGTGCTCCCTAACCCTCTGTACTTACATTCAGTGCTCCCTAACCCTGTACTTACATTCAGTGCTCCCTAACCCTCTGTACTTACATTCAGTGCTCCCTAACCCTGTACTTACATTCAGTGCTCCCTAACCCCGCTCTTACGCTCCCTAACCCCCTGTACTTTTTTAACACTCTCCTCATCCAATGCTTATCATCCTACCCCCTTTTAGTACACCCGGATTTAATTGCTATCACTTGGGGATTGCGGGATTGCTACGGTTACAATAGAACAAAAATAATTGGACTTTGGAGCTAGTCCTCTTGCGTTCTTTATGCAATAGCAAATTCCCAACGTTTCGCAATGTTGTTGCGTGCAAAGTGACACTGTCATGGCTAGGATCATTACATAACAACTAAGGAAGATATTTTTAACCAATAGGGGGTGCTATTTTCCCCCTTGGTGCCAAACACTGGGAGCTTCAAACTTATGTGGCACACCTATACACAGTTTTCCAATTCCATAGTCACACAGAGAGTTTCAGGCGGATAATCTCACACAACCACACCTGCCATTTAACACTACAAATGTCAGGCTATGGTTGCGGTCAATGCCGCCTGAAATCTAACCCCCATGTGTTACCATAGGTGGCTTAACTTGATGAATACAAAATAGTTTATGGTGGAGGGCAGAAATCATATGACCAGATCTGCTGACAAAAACAGTTGTATTATCATCCTGATAGCACATTCCCAACACTTTATCCTACTAACGTAAACCACCAGCTGTCTCATGTGACCACCCACACCCCTCCTGAACTCCCAAAACACATTCATCAAGACAGAGGACTTCTACGACACAACAGATGAATCCCCAAGTCATACTATATTTAGCAACTCGGTAAATGAATACTGTATAAGGTCATTTCCTCCACAACATTCCTGGACAATGTATTCCCAACGCAGGACTGTTGCCTAGTAACGTTGGTCAACAGCCAATCAGATCGCAGTGTTTTGTTTGCTAGCTATGAGGGTGGGCACTGGAGGTGTTAAACTGTAATTCCAAGGATGTATGAATCACAGAGGGTCAACAAACCAACACTGCTGTTTGTAAATAGTTGCTGAAGTTGGAAAGACAAACAGGAAAAACAACAAAGATTTGCACTAGTCTAAAGATGGGTATGCGAATGAGATATGAAGCTGGGGATTGCGCCATTCTGGTCAGCATAAAAAGAGCTTTCAAAAGATGTCCTAAAAATGTTTTTTTAGTGTCAGTCGCATTTTTGTCACAAATTGCAGTCGACCAAAGGCTACCGTAGTTGCCGATTATTTCGTGTGGCAATAATTTCGCGGTCCAGCCACTAAACGTGATACACAAATATTTCGCAGAGGGAAATTTTCGCGCTGATAACTTCCCGTGAATGTCGCCGATGGAGCTAGGACGAGTTAGCGATCGAGCTGTGGCTACCACGTCTATAACGAAGCAACTGCCGGGAAGAGCTAGCTACCGTGTGAGCGTGAGCCCAGGAACACGAAGGACAGTGGAAGAGCTAGCTACCGTGTGAGCGTGAGCCCAGGAACACGAAGGACAGTAACTGTTATGCCTAGCGACTAGCTATGGAAAAATATTTTGCACATTTAATATTCGCGGTCTTACTTCATCCGCGAATACCGCAAAATCTCCCCACCGTGAAATTAACTGCAACTACAGTATAATCCATGGTTTTGGGTCAATGAAGCTGGGGATTGTACCATTGTGATCAGCATGCAGAGAGCTTTCAAATGATGTCCTTAAAATGATTTTCAATTTCGGTCACATTTTTGCCCCAAATCGCACTGGACCAAAAGGTTATAATCCATGGTTTTTCATGATTTTGGGTCAAAATTCAACCTACAGCAAAATGGACATCATTGGAATGCTCCATTCATGCTGATCACAATGGTGCAAATCCCAGCTTCGTATCTCCTTCCTAGCCCAAGATACCTAGCATTGTACATACTCAAATGTTTTGTATCCAGAAAGTCACATTGTAGCTAGGTATGTGAATGAGATATGAAGTTGGGGGTTGTGGCATTGTGATCAGCATGCAGAGAGCTATCAAATGATGTCCTTAAAATGATTTTTTATCTCGGTCACATTTTCGTCAAAAATCGCAATCAACCAAAGGCTATAATCCATGGTTTTTCATGATTTTGGGTCAAAATTCAACCTACAGCAAAATGGACATCATCGGAATGCTCCGTTCATGCTGATCACAATGGTGCAAATCTCAGCTTTGTATCTCCTTCCTAGCCCAAGATACCCAGCAAGGACATTTTGGTTCAATCCAAGCAGAGTCTAGTCTAGGCATCTACACAATGTCAAAGGATGGTGCTAAAGTTTAATACCCAATAATTACTGTAATGATTACGATTGCCTCCCATTTCCTCCTTGCAAAACACATTCCATCCCAGGCCTAGGTCAGTTGACACCTCCACTATTTCCATGGCAACAACCAATCAATGACAGTCCACATATTTAGGTGTAAAGTGTACATCTAGCCCAGTTTGTACCAATCATTGTTTCCTTCACACTGATCGACATGTGGCAAATTTGACACCTCAACTTTCCAGGAATAAATTTATGGCTAAGGCAGCTGGCAGACATAACCAGCTTGTACCCAGCAGCTCACAGATGCATAACCTCCATGGCAACAGCAGCTGGCAAACAAACCAGCCTTGTACCCAGTACCCAGGCCTTCTCACGTACCTCCATGGCAACAGCAGCTCGCAGATGCATAACAAGCCAGGCCTTCTCACCTCCATGGCAACAGCAGCTGGCAAACATAACCAGCCTTGTACCCAGGCCTTCTAGCCCGGTGTTTGTCGCTTGCAGTACTAACACGGTGTTTGTCACTTGCAGTACTAACGTGGGGGAAGGGTTTGTCATTATAGTGAAGTACATTGACTTCAGGTGGACATCTGGAGTGGAACATTCCCGGATAAACTGCAAGTGGCTAAAGTTTTGCAGCTGCGTCAAAGCTGTACAGAAGTCTGAATTAAGCCACTCCTCCAGACAGCCACTTGATGTCCACCGTCCATGTATGTCACTGCACGTGCCAAGTTTACCCGGGCCTTCCTCCACATTAGTGGAGTAAGTGGGCCACCATTTATTATCGGATGCGCTAGCGCGGAAGATGTACATTACCAGAAGTGGGCATGACCCTCTATCGATAGTGCGAATCCATCTCACCGTACACTCCACATTTGGTGCTGCTCCCTCATTTGGCGTCAAATCTAAAATGTAGCTATGTTTGTATGTATATGTTGGACGCCCCTCCCTGTTGCTGCTCTGAAGCAACTCTCTCTGCAACTTTCCATTCCACTTGCACTAGGAATGAGGCTGCACCATACCAGTGACAGTCCCCTTCTCAGCTGTTCACACATACAGAATAAGCCACACAGGAGAAACTAGCTGTAGGATACAGGACTGGACGTGCACCGTCGTCGTCAAAGTTGCTCCGTGATTGCACTGTCCGCACACACTGTCGTGGGACCACTTCGACTTCTGAGTATTATGTTATTTCCTGCGTAGACCACACCTACGGGCACCTACGGGCATTCCTCTACGTAGGAGAATCGCTGAAAAAGGAGAATCACTGAAAAAGCCGAATACGAAACTTCAAATGGTCCCACCACGGACTGGACTGGTGTGTGGACGGTGTGGATACGGAGAAGCTCTGATGGTTACAGTGCCCGTCTAGTCTGTATCTTCAGGTGGTTTCTCCTGTGCTACACAAAGTTGATTCTTAGCTTCACAAGTCTTTTTTGGAAAACTTCCTTTTATTGAAGCACAAACGGTAAAATTCAGTAGACCAAGTACGCAGGGCCTGGGAAGCAAGAAGGAACTTTGCATGGTCTCAGGAAGTGAGTCACGGTACCTACCATGTTGTTTCTGAGTCTGAATTGTCTTGTAATGGAGATGCGGTCCGTCTGCTCTGATACAGTCACTACTTCATACTTTCCATATTCCAGGGATGAGCGGACATCTGGCCAGTAGCGACAACAGCGTACCTAAAGGACAGGATGAGGAGTGGTGAGAGGAGGGGGGTGGGTGGGAGGAGGAAGAGGGGGAGAAGGGGGAGGAGGGAGACAAGGGGGAGGAGAGGAGGGGTGAAGAGGGGTAGGGTGTGGGAGAGGGGAGGGGGGAGAGGAGGGGTGAAGGGGAGGGGGAAGGGGGAGGAGAGGGGAAGGGGGAGGGGAGGGGGGAGGGGAGGGGGAAGGGGAGGGGAGGAGGGGGGTGGGGGAAGGGGGAGGGGGGACAGGAGGAAGGGGGAGGGTGAAGAGGGGGAGGAGGGAGGAGGGGGAGAGGGGGAGAGGGTGGTAGAAGTAAGGAGGTGAGGACATGCAAAGGAATATAAGGAGGAGATGAGGTGGGGTTAGAGGCATATCCAGGACAGGCACCTTGGGGCACGTGCCCCTAACAACTCAAAATTGGCTCCATACTCTTTCTGCTTAGTGAGCTACCTCTCCGCAACTTATTGTGGTCATAGTATTGACATTGACAAACCTTTCCTCCTTCCACGACCTCTGTCAGCATAACGATGAGGGTAGAGCGCTGCTCCCATACCATCTGCACGTACGAGAGGAGACGAAGGAGCATAAACAACCAACTCATTCTCCTTACGGTGCTCAGTGTGCACCCAATACAGTGTCACTACCAGTGGGGTTCTACTACTAGGTGTATGCAGGACATTGTGGGCCGAGCGTGAGCAAGCTGCATGCGTTTCAACCAGAATCAGAAGTTACTACGGAGGGTCACCGAGGTAGTACTTGTACCAGTCTAGCTGGCCAATGTCTGGGACAAATATTCAGCCCTTCCTTCCTGGCCTCGTTTGTTGCTTTTTGCTTTTGTCTTCTGAGCGTTTGATAACTTCTCAGCCACACTCCCCGCCGTCGAGTATAAACAAGCCACGTGCCCATCAAATACAAATACAAACTGTTCGGTACGGTATCAGCATGACGTCGGGAATTGTAATGCTTCGTACATTATATTGCATGCACCAGGTTTACAGTATTGGGGTTTGGGGTACTGGCTGACACCACTTGACTACGACCAGTGTGGGGCTACTGCTAGGCCATATTTGGCACTAGCATCCATTATCCAGCTGCTGTAGTCGTATGACTGCCAATTAGCTTGATGAGCTCCTATTAGAATACACAGTGACAGACATACCGGCACCGTTCCCCGACTGACCTGCCAGAAGTCCTTGCACGTGTGTTGCATGGGACCCTGGGCGGCAATGTACTTGTTGATCTGACCAGTCGCCAGAATCTCCATCTGTGGAAGAAATGTGCACATCAGACACTGGCAACTGTGTTGTTTTCAGATGTTTAAGAACACAAAACACAACAAACAACAAACAAAAATTGGTGTAGTGGGAATGGCCGGAAAAGAAACTGGATCCAAACGAAGGTAGGCAATGAAATGACCACACCCACTTTGAGAATAAGATGGGACATTGAAACCATGCCGACAGTATACTTGGATCTCACAGTAAGTAGCCTTACATCCACAAAATTAATGACCACACCCACTTTGAGTCTAAGATGGGACATTAATATTGAAACCATGGCGACAGTTTATTTGTATTTCACAGTACGTAGTCTTACATCCACGAAGTTGGCATTGATGTAATCAGGTCCGTCCTTCAAGTGAACTCGAGTACTATCATCTGAAACAGGAGATACAACACCCAAGTTAACACGAAAAATCAAACTCTATCATTGTGTCTCCTGCACGATGCACCCATCCACATAGGATCATGATACACACAAGAAGGTATAGGTGCTAAGTACAAGTTGTACAGCATGCGGACCACATACTAGACACAGTTAAGTACAAGTATCCTGTATGTGGCATGTAGTCTGAGTGGCGAGAGACAACTCAACTACTGATGGCACATGCAGCATCCCTGGTTCAGACCTTCTGCATCTGGGAAAGATGCCGAAGGTCTGAACCACTGGCTTCCATCGGACAGACACTGTGCTTGTGACACATAAGAGATACAATGACCACTGTGATTTGTACGGTAAAAAGCAGTGCTTTGATCCGCCCATGCATTATGCCACAAAAGAGAGGTACATAATAGAATGAAAAGAAGTACCATAACATGATAGGTTGGTCAAGTGCAACCCAAAGACAGAACATCACTCACAAGCAGAGATGTCTCTGTATCTGTTCTTGACCAGGTTTTGAGGAAGCTTGCTTGCAATGGCTGCCAGTCCTGGCTTGCGACGGTATAACCGCTGTGGGGAAGGGAAGAGAGTAAGGAGGGGGGGAGAATGGAGTGGGGGGAGGTGAGGAAGTGGGAGGGAGGCAAGGAAAGAGGTATGGGAGGGAAGTGGGCAGAGAGGAGAGGAGGATGAAGGGAAGGGAATGGAAAGAAAGGAGTGGGAGAGGGGAGGGGGTGGGGAGAAAGGGAGGAGATAAGAGACAAGGAGGGAAGTGAGGGAAGAGAAGAGGGAGGGGAGGGAGAGGGGAGGAGAGAGGAGAGAGAGGGGAGGAGAGAGGAGGGAGAGGGGAAGAGAGAGAAGGTGGAGAAAGTGAAGAGAGAGGAGGGGTAGGAGGGGAGAGGAGAGGAGGGAGGGTAGGGAGGAAAGAAGAGGGGGAGCGGAGAGCGAGAATGAGGAGAGGGGAAGAGATGAAGGAAGATGAGGGGAAGTGGAGGGAAAGAAAGGGGGAGGGGAAGGGAGGAAAGGGGAGAGAGGGAAAGGAGAAAGGTGAGAGATGAAGAGAGCATGTGAGGCAAACCATTCACACACCCTCTACATTTTTAGGGGAGCATGGATTACCGGGGGGGGGGGGGGGGGATTTCAGTTGTGAAATGTAGGTATGTACCATTATAGGCAGTTCACACTTTCTCTCCTTTACCCTACCTTAGCTTTCAGTTCCCCCTCCCCTCGCTGTTCTCCCTTCCCCTACTCCCTCCCTCCCTCTTCCGCCTCCCCTTGCCCCCTCCCTCCCTCCCTCCCTTCCCCCTTCCCCCCAGCTACCACTTCCTCTCCTTCACTCACATCAAACTGCAGACTCAAAGCACTCCCACTAGCCAGACTCTCCTTCAGGTATGTCAGTGACTGTCTTAGCATGTGACCAGGGTCAGGAATATGAGGGAGAGCCTCAGACCCTGTTGCAGGATTCACTCTTGTGAGGTTCCTGGGTTTCACAATGACTACCATCTCAGAGGGGTTAAGCTCCCCACTGTTTCGGATCATTGCGATGACATCGTCGTGCGTTTGTTCTGTTACTGATGTGCCATTAATGTACAGGACTTGGTCTCCCTCCTCAATTGGTGGATTACTTCTTGATGCCTGGTGTGAGGAGAGGGTGGGAGGGAGGGTGGAGGAGGCGGAAGGGAGGGCAGGAGGGAGGGTAGAGGAGGAGGAGGGAGGGTGGAGGAGGAGGAGGGAGGGTGCAGGAGGAGGGAGGGAGGGTGGAGGAGGGAGGGTGGAGGAGGAGGGAGGGTGGAGGAGGAGGGAGGGTGGAGGAGGAGGGAGGGTGGAGGAGGAGGAGGGAGGGTGGAAGGCAGGGAAGGGATGGATGGGAGGGATGGAGGGAGAGGGAGGGATGGAGAGGGAGAGAGGGATGGAGGGAGGGAGGGAGGGAGGAGGGAGGGAGGGAGGGAGGGAGGGAGGGAGGGAGGGAGGGAGGGAGGGAGGGAGGGAGGGAGGGAGGGAGGGAGGGAGGGAGGGAGGGAGGGGGGAGGGATGGAGAGGGAGGGAGGATTAATTTCATGTTGCTCTGTTTAAAGCTTCCACAACTCACAGGAGAGTCTGCTAATACTCTGGTCACAATAACTGGCATCTTCTGGTCCACTCCTCCCTAACAGTAGGACAACATTCAATTCCAAACCATTGACTAAAAGGTTACAGGATCGGTTGGTATTGGAATGCAATACTGAGAATGAGACTGACCTTTATATTGAAGCCAAATCTCCCTCTCTCATCCGGTTCCATTCTTATCAACAACAACCCTTCTGACGCAAGATCATCCTAGGGAGCGGGGAGGGCAGAAACGGGGGAGTGGAGATGGAGGGGACAGGGAGGGAGGTAGGGATGGGGGGAGGGAATTGGAGGGAATTGGAGGGATGGGAGGGAGGAAGTGTAAGCTGAAATTTCTCGTCATTGAGTCGATTCTTATCCAACTTACCATGCAAACGTTTCCGGCAAGTTCTTCTGCAGCATTTTGTTCATCATAATACTCTAAGGGCTGAATGTAAGGGAGGGGGGACGGGGGGAGGAGGGGAGGAGGAAGAGGAGTGGGAGGGGGGAGGGGAGGAGGGGGGGGGAGGAGGGAAGGGGGAGGAGGAGGGGAGGGAGAGAAAGAGGAGGAAGAGAGGGGAGGGGGGAGGAGGAGGAAGAGGAGGATGAGGGAAGAGACAAGGGGAGGAAGGGAGAGAGGAGGGGAGCAGAGAGGGTGGGGTGGGTAAGAGGAGGAGGAGATCACACCAGAACATAGCAGGGATGGGAGGTCAGTGGACAGTAGACAGTGGCCTCTCACCTCATGTTCTGCATCGCTCATTTTCCTGAAGTTGAATGCCAAGTTGCTCGGTTGTTCCAACGATACAAGGGAGAATTGACCTGTCATGTCATCCGAACTGCACACAAGAAATAGCACATTTACACCAGCCACACCCTTTCATTTACAAGACACATGCAGGAAGGCACTAGGCCTGTTACTAGCCCTGGTCAGTAACAGAAGTGAACAAGTGAACAAGTGGGGGGAGCTTGGTATTGAAGATCACATGAAGGACAATATCAAGAACATTAGAGGGAGGGGAGGGTGGTGGAAGGCAGGGAGGGATGGATGGGAGGGACGGAGGGAGGGGAGGGGAGGGGGGAGGGGAGGAGTGGCATGAGTTAGCGACAGAGCAAGGGAGAAGTGAGAAGAGGGGGGAGTGGGAGATCCAACCGTATCTTCAAAAGTATCCCCAAGCGTGCAAGAAAAAGAAAACATGCTGTTTACCACTCTGGCGACTGAGTGAGGCCTATTTGCTCATCAAAAAGTATGAAGATGCCACTCCCCCTCTCAGTTCATCATCCTTGATACCATACATCATTGACATGATCTTCAATAACAGGTCACCCCATTTTGTTCTGTAGAGCTTATGCTAATACAGTGTATGTATATACTGCAAAGTAGATGATTCAGCTTACACAGTGATCTCGGGAGAGACGGAGCTGCATGAGAGGACGAGTGCAAGAAGCAAAAACATTAACAAACACGCATATACCACACACACACACACACACATACACACACATACACACACACACACACACACACACACACACACACACACACACACACACACACACACACACACACACACACACACACACACACACACACACACACACACACATTCCTCCTCAGACAAATGCCTCATGTATCATCATATTGGACTAGACCCGACTGTAACCACAGCACATGGCTACCAGGGTCAAAGGTTAAGTCTCGTCATCTTGTCATCACCGGAGGCAGTACAATAGCTCACTACAGTACCTCTATCTAGCTAGCAGGGAAGCAGCTGTTGCCTGAACCTAGCATGAATTGTATCCACCACTTTCAACTACATTGTATGACACGCTCATACAACATCTCGTCTGAAAGAGTTCCGCCAGTTTGCTAGCAAGTGATGGAGCATCAAGTCCATAGCCTCATTCTCAGGCCTCCACTTGGATTTTCATTACATGCAGCACAGAAAAACGGCCCACCTAAGTTGACGCAGCTGCACGTAACTACTCAGCATCCCTCTATACAGTGGGTAACCATATGATGAACCATCAATTTTTAATTTGCTGTTTTAATTACTACAATGTAATTCGAATGAAATTGAGAGCCTGACTGCAAGATTAAGTACGAGTTCCTCTCCCTCTTACACTAAACGGTTTCATGGGAGCTACCACGCCCACTGACAACCTGGATGTGCACCCACCCAAAGTCAGGCTCAAATTCTCTCTCCTCTGATATGGCTCTGACACGTCCGTTTGCCCGCACTATCGGCCTGACTGATTCTTTCAGGGAAACCGAGCGCCTGGGGTGACAGAGGAGGTAGCATGGAATGAAAGGCTGTAAACTAAATCACACTATCAGGTGAGCCACTGGTCTCGGTCCCAGACCCAAACCACTGGTCTCGGTCCCAGACCCAAACCACTGGTCTCGGTCCCAGACCCAAACCACTGGTCTCGGTCCCAGACCCAAACCACTGGTCTCGGTCCCAGACCCAAACCACTGGTCTCGGTCCCAGACCCAAACCACTGGTCTCGGTCCCAGACCCAAACCACTGGTCTCGGTCCCAGACCCAAACCACTGGTCTCGGTCCCAGACCCAAACCACTGGTCTCGGTCCCAGACCCAAACCACTGGTCTCGGTCCCAGACCCAAACCACTGGTCTCGGTCCCAGACCCAAACCACTGGTCTCGGTCCCAGACCCAAACCACTGTGGTCTCGGTCCCAGACCCAAACCACTGGTCTCGGTCCCAGACCCAAACCACTGGTCTCGGTCCCAGACCCAAACCAACCCCAGCGCAGATTGCTTTCAGTATCACGTTACCGTACTTTTCCGGTTCATTGTCCAAATGTAATTTACGCATGCGCAGTAAACCCACATTAACTTTGACACACAACTACAAATCGCGTTGCAACAAGGGCTCCCCCGTACTCGACGGATCTCCGGTGCACCGGTGGAGAGTTATGTGGTTATCGCTCGTTCAGCAACGGACCAGGAAAGGAAAAGAAAACATAACTAAGTGCGCATGCCCGACTAATCCAATTCCATTCTGTGACAACGAACCGGAAAAGTACGGTATACTGGAAGCGGTATACGTGCTTGATGAAAGGTCTGGGAACGAGACTAATGAGCCACCTGCGGCAGCAAAGGACCCTCCAACTACGTTATGTTGGGACAGTTGCTAAAGCAATAGTGCCATGCAAGTTCAAGCAATGTGCACATTGCAGCAGAAGGATTTCACTGTTCCTTACTTGACTGATGAGACATGACCATCAGCTCCACCAACTGCAGGCAAGAGAAAGAGTCGATGGCTATCAAATGTCATTCACATGATAGGTCACACTTCTGTCACCATACTTACAGTGTCAATGGGGTTTGGAATAATTATATACATTTGAAAAGCCTGATCTCAAGATTCAAGTGGGACAGTGGGATTGACCCCCCCCCCCCCCCCCCCCCCCGTCTTCAAACTTCTGATTGCTGCATGTACAGTACCCTGCCACTTGTTGTGGAGGGCGTCCTGGGGGCATGCATAGCCTTATTCCCAAGCTTTCTACACCTCATCGCTTACAGCTTCTCTTAAAAGAATGGATACAACATGTCTTTCATTAGACAATGGATACGGAGTAGCCAGCTACATAAGTACATGTACTATGCTTGGTAGGTACTGTATCTTGGGCTAGGAATGAGATATGAAGCTGGGGTTTGCACCATTGTGATCAGCACGAAAAGAACCTTCAACTGATGTCCTAAAAATGATTTTTAATTTCGATCACATTTTTGCCAAAAATCGCACTCGACCAAAGGCTATAATCCATGGTTTTTCATGATTTTGGGTCAAAATTCAACCTGCAGCAAAATGGACATCATTGGAAAGCTCCATTCATGCTGATCACAATGGTGCAAATCCCAGCCTTGTATCTCATTCCTAGCCCAAGATACCTAGCTTAATAGTTAGCGCAAATATTTGGCCTACTTCGCACCACTGTGATCAGCATCAATGGAACATGCCCATGGCACATTAGTCACCCTACAGAACAGGAGTGCTGTTTTCTGTCAAAAATTGGCATGTCAAAATGAGTAGAGAATGGTTTCCAAAATGTGCCTATTATTCGAATTTAGTATACCTAGCTTAATATACCTAGCTTAATAGTTAGCGCAAATATTTGGCCTACTTCGCACCACTGTGATCAGCATCAATGGAACATGCCCATGGCACATTAGTCACCCTACAGAACAGGAGTGCTGTTTTCTGTCAAAAATTGGCATGTCAAAATGAGTAGAGAATGGTTTCCAAAATGTGCCTATTATTCGAATTTAGTATGGCTTCTTGTTTCGTTTCATTATTCGACTTCATTTCTAATTCCCACTAGATTGCAGAGTTGAGCTGCTTTGAGGCCAAGTTTACAGCATTCAGCCAATGAAAGTGAAATGCACTCTGTGCGCAAAACTGGTAACTTAAGTCACTGTCCACACATACCTTCTGGTCCGGGAGATCTTCTGATCCTCTTACTGGGAGTCCTGCAGGTGGAGACCATTTTAACAAGTCAATGGCACAACATCATTCTTCCTATGTCCATACTGAGCTCAGCTCATGTTTTATAATCTCACAGGATATACCTTGCCTTCTGACACTAGACAGTTGCCTAGCACCAAGGGCACCCGTGACCATCAGCTAGTGCAGGCCTCAGCATGTGTGTGCTGTCCGATTTGGTTATCCCCTTGATAATGGTACCAACTGACCTTACAATCTTCACACTTTTTGATCTTTCCCTAACCAGGTCCTTGTTAGCTTGCAAAGCCTGCTGCTCTGTACGACCACTGTGGGGATGGAGGGGAGTGTGGGAGGGAAGGAGCAAGGGAGGGAGGGAGGGAGGGAGGGAGGGAGGGAGGGAGGGAGGGAGGGAGGGAGGGAGGGAGGGAGGGAGGGGAGGGAGGGGGGAGATGGAGGGAGGGGAGGGAGGGAGGGAGAGGTAGGAGGGAGGAGTAGAGGTGAGGGATAGGAATGTAGGAGCATTGCAAGATCTGTTTCACTAAGCGGGAGCACACCATCCATAAGTACCTCATGTAGCATACCTGTATTTATACTTTGATCTCCTCAGAAGGCTTCTCGGCGGCTCTTTCACCTCAGACATTCTACAACAGAAGAGACATTCATCACCAACGTCACCACACAAGATCAACGGTTCAGTGAGACCAACTCGGCACTGAAATGCTGATTCCGACTATGATAGTCAATTCTCCATGCTGTCAACATCTGCAGCTGCATCATGTACACACGTACATCACTAAGCTGTACGTCACTTGTACCTGAAGAAGGCGTGGTACTCGATGCAGTTCTTCCAGAGCTGTTTGCACCCATCGTACGTCTCCAGATGGAACCCCACCACATTCTGTACATCCCCTGCCTATAAGGCACACACAGTAAGTCAGTTCATGATTATACACTGTACTGTTAGTAGGATGATGACATAACTCCTATGCAGTTCGTGATGACCAATTATAAGTCAGAATACACTTAACTTCCTCATAACCCTTGCCTACACCTTGGTGATCCTTCCCTCTGGGTGTAGTCTATCCTACACTAATACAGGTTGAGCCCTAGTCTCGGTACCAGACACTAATACAGGTGGAGCCCTAGTCTCAGTACCAGACACTAATACAGGTGGAGCCCTAGTCTCAGTACCAGACACTAATACAGGTGGAGCCCTAGTCTCAGTACCAGACACTAATACAGGTGGAGCCCTACATGTAGTCTCGGTAACCAGACACTAATACAGGTGGAGCCCTAGTCTCAGTACCAGACACTAATACAGGTGAGTGTCTGGAGGAAAAAATCCGCGCGGCGGGCAAGCCGGAAAACGCCGCTTGCGTGCTGTTCACCAGCAACCGCATGCTGATAAACCTGTCGGGGCGAGCGCTTTTTTCGCTGGGGTTTTCACGCCGCGCGCGGCGCGCGACGCACGCCGACGTGCTGCGCGGCGTCGTGAGTAAAACCAACCCCATCGGCGACCCTAGCACCGTGCTATTGCGCACATCGGCGGTCAGGAAAGAGACGCGCCCATTTAGCGGGCGGCTGGTGGTCGACATCGACTTCTGGTTGCGCATGCTCGCGCACGGCGATTTATGCCACCTGCCCGAGACGCTCTCGTCCTTCCGGCTGGGCGGCGTCACCGGCGCGCAACTGGGCGCAAATTTCCGCGAATACTTCGGCTTCTACCGCAACACCGTCAAGCCGCACCTGCGCGGCGTCGGTCGCGTGCGATATTACTGCGGTTACGCCATGGCGACGGCGCGCTTCCTATTGCGCCAGGCGGTTTATCTCCTGTTCTCGGGCAATCCCGCGACGCGCCGCATCATCCGCTTCGGTCTGGTCGGCGGCTACAACACGGCGTTCGGTTACGCCATATATGCGCTGCTCATCTGGCTCGGCCTACCCTATCAAGCGGCGTTGCTCGGCTCGCTGGCGCTGTCGATAATCAACAACTACCTAACCTTCAGCCGCATGGTCTTCCCCGACCGCTCCCGCCACCGCACCGTGCTCCTATACCTCGCCGGACAAGCGCTAATCTACGGCTTCTCCGTGCTGCTGGTTGGCGCCTTCATCGGCGCCGGCTTCGGCGAATACCTCAGCGGGCTCATGGCAACTCCGTTCATCGCTTTGTTTTCTTTCTGTATCCAAAACTTTATGGTCTTTCGTCATCCGAAACCGACTGAGTAAATACTCCGTCATTCTCGAGCGTTAGCGCCCGTTGCCGCGTAGCGGCTTACGGGCGCTTACGACCTCGGGAATCTCCCTAAGACTAGCGTGGACTTTACCGAAGCCCGTGCCGTCATTCCCGCAGAGCCTGCCCCCGCAGTGTGTTAGCGGGGGACGCGGGAACCCAGTCGTCCATGGATGGCAAACTATCGTCATCTCCCACG
>OZ007516.1:1614889-1855220 GCA_963931865.1 Axinella damicornis | reverse complement strand
AGCAGGGGGAAGAGGAGTAAGAGGGGGAGGAGGAGGAGGAGGGGGGGAGGGGGAGGAGGAGGAGATGGGAGGAGGAGTGAGAGGGGGAGGAGGAGGAGGGGGGAAGGGAGAGGAGAAGGAGGAGATGGGAGGAGGAGTGAGAGGGGGAGAAGGAGGAAGGGAGAGGAGAAGGAGGGGAAGGGAGAGGAGAAGGAGGAGAGGGAGATGGGAGGAGGACTGAGAGGAGGAGGGGGGAAGGGAGAGGAGAAGGAGGAGTGGGGAGGAAGAGTGACAGAGAGGAGGAGGAGGAGGAGGAGGAGGAGGAGGAAGGGAGATGGAGAAGGGAGGAAGAGGCATCTCACTCACTTATTTGTGATAATGTCTTTCTTGATTTGCAAGTAGAACTGGTATCTGGTCAGCTCCTCCTGGAGTTTGCTTGGGTCTGTCACGTAGAACCTCACACGAAACTCCAGCGCCAGAGTGTGTGATCCTGAGCAGGAGAGGTAGATGGGAGGGAGGGAGGGAGGGAGGGAGATAACTCTCTATCTACCACCAATCTCAGGTGGTACATCAACAAACGTGAAGTGGAGCTGCTCAATCTCCATAAGGAAGGGAGAAATTGGTGCAACTTTGGCTAATTCAAAGATCAAAAGAAACAACGTAGGTAGTCAGTGGATTGAGACTAGGTGTGGGCCCTCACACACCATACACCACAGCGAGTGGTACACACACACCACCAGCAGTATACAGAAGTACCACCCAGCCATGGAATGTGGCCAGTGTTTATCCACAGAGGGAATTATGGCTTGGCTCAGTGGAAGTGCCGGGCAACCATTCAAGTTGAGTGCACCATCAAGTGGTATTAGGCCCACAACAAAGCTGCCATAGTTTTGCATATGTGTGTGCACACATGATTCCCTTGAAGACACAGCTGCACTTTTGAAACACTCAATTAGCATGCTTAGCAGTGCTAACTAACTCTGCTATACGAACATACTTGGAAATTCACACATTCCAAATTACATCAGCTCCCCAAAGAATGATTAGCATGTGCTAAAGTATTCAAATTGCAAACATATTTTGATCTGCTCTCCTGGCTGTTCTCTGTCTAAAGCCTCTTCTTCCTTCCCTCACCCCCTCCTCCACTTCCCTTTTTCCTCCCTCCCACCACCCTTCCGTCCTCCTCCTCCATCCTTACTCTCCTTTCCCCCTTTCTCTCCCTCCTCCATTTCCTTTCCTCCCCCCCCCCCCCCCTTCACTATCCTTTCCCTCACCCCTTCCTCCCTCTCACCACCCTTCCCACCTCCTCCTCCATCCTCGCTCTCCTTTCTCTCCCTCCTCTACTTCCTCCCTTCCCTTCTCTTTGTTTAGTTACATTGTATGACTGCTATGACATGATTCCCAGGGTACAGTAGGAGTCGAACCATTTCACTTGTGTTGTAATTTCAATGCGTTTTTACGCAAAACGAACGCATCCGTTTTACATTCAATAATTACGGAACGTTTACCGTTATAAACGCATGTCGTGCGTACAGTCAAAATCGACATCGACATTCGTGGTCCTGTTAGGGTCTTCGTGATTTGTAGGTAAGCTCTACAGCAAGTATATGCAAGTTACTGTACCAACAAACCTGACTGAACGATGACGGTTCGAGGTTTACTTTTCTCGTCAGCTAGCTGCTGGCTACTGCTAGGTACTACTAGGTGCAATGCATTTTTCTTGCTGCACGTGGCTACGAAAAATTGCAATTTACGTTACAGTAAACGGCGTAATATTGACACCGTTTTTACGCAAGCAAAACGGGAACTTTAATTTGATTCCTACTGTATTGACAAATCAGTCTTTCATTTTCAGAAGCAGCCAAAGCCATTAGAAATGATACCACGTTAACACTAGTTTCAAAATGCAAGCTTGCAAGTTTTGGTGAAACATAGTAGAGTTGGGCAATATGTTGAATTCAGTATCCATATTGCCATAGGCAGCCTAATTTTGTGGGCAACATTCGATCGTCAGAGAAAACTAGCTGGTTTGGATCGTAAGCAGCACGATCTTGTGATGTTTTGCTCCTATGATTCGTTGTCCAGCATCAAAGTCTCAGAAAGGAGCACCAATTACAACGCAAACCAGAACAGGTAGGCACATGTGGGTAGGCAGATTATATTGTGGGTAGGCAGATTATATTGTGACATTTCGCAATAGTGAGCTGGTTACTGTGTAGTATATGTGCACACATGAATGCAATTATGTGGTTGGACAGCTGTAGGGACTTGCCACATAATCATATTCATACAAACAGCTGGTTTATCCGTTATGCATGTAAATAAGCAGACTAATGAGGTCTAAGTTACTGTGTCAGAGTGCACATAATTACGTGCATCTGGCACCTGCTTTGAAGTTTTGTCTTCCAGGAAGAGAGGGGGGGGGGGGAGGGGGGGCTCCAAAAATGGGACTTGAGGCTTGAGGTTGGAGCTCAATCTTCCATGGTTGTCCAGGACAAAGGAAATGTTAGTATCACTTAGCCTTGTCCCCAGGCCGTCTCCTGTTCCGCTTTCATGACTGGACCTTCGCTCGGTTCAAAGGTAAGGTTAGATATGCAGTCACCAAAGCAGAGCCGAAAATAGCCTAGGGTATGGCTATGTCTCATTGCGATCTTAGAAGAGGACTAGGGAGATAAGATGTACGACCGCAACCGATCATAGATAAAGCTCTGAACTTCGACAGTGTGTAGCCTCGTTCCCAGGCCACGTGGGAACGAGGCTAGACAGTGTGTTCCAGTGAATGTAAGACAAGGACAGACATCCAACCAGTCTCAGATGCACATGTATTAATTACAGGCACATGTGCAGCGCTAAACTACATTCAAATATCACCTTTGACACAGAAATGTACATAACCTTTGTGATCAATCGCAATCGCACATGGCTTCACCTCTCATATTCCATTCAGCGTACCATTGAGCAGAGAAGATAAAGATCTCAGCTTTGGACAAGCGTAGTGACCCAAGTCCAACAGGTTCGATCTAATCCCCAGGCAGTCTCATGAGCCAGATATTCACGGCATACCGCCCTACCCATCTGGCCCGCGAGGCTAGCCCCAGGCCTTTCCGTTTTTCGTATCGCAAGCAACGAAACTGGGTGGAGGCCTGTGAAAGAGGCTAGTCCAAAATTGTTCTTTCACAACAAAACACAGGAACTGGGAAGTGTAATGAACTATTGATATGGGTCAATCATGGTCTAGGCCCCAATCATGATTCTGTGACTTGCAGATGGTATCTATCTATCGATTATCTATCTATCTATCAAACCGACTACATACCTTTAAATTGCTTCTTTATTGGTTTGGCTGGCTCCACCCATTTCTGACGGAGAGACAGAGAGAGACATTGCATAACAACACTGTGTATAGTAGTTCCCATAGTCCGGGGGGGGGGGGGGGGGGGGGGGATTACAGAAAAGAACAAAGGCAACAACAAAGGCAACAACAAAGGCACCAAGATGTCTGCCAATTACATGTAATAGCAACACAGTAATTAGTATAATCAGTGTAGGGTGACTTCTGCATGGGTTCACAATACTGTAGGTGGAGATGGGAAGGGAGGGAGCACCACAGCAGAGTCAGACCTAGCCTCGTTCCCAGGCCACGCAGAGCAGGCCTGGGAACAAGCCTAAGGAGATCGTGCCAGGCAACTTGGAAGAATTTGTGTACAGAAACAATTAGGAAGTGCCACTGAAGAGCACCATGAATTGATGCCAAATTTTAGAAGTCTTCTCGTGAGGCTTCCGCATGCACCAGCAAATAGAATACCCACCAGCACCGTGACAAAATGTGCGAAGTGCTTTACGTGTTGCGCACTGCACCCTGGGGGTCCCCACATGATTTCCACACCACACTGCACTGCACGATCATAAGCCTCACTTCCTGATCATAAGCCTCACTTCCTGATCATAAGCCTCAATTCCTGATCATAAGCTGATCATAAGCCTCACTTCCTGATCATAAGCCTCAATTCCTGATCAGCATCAAATGATATAAGAGCCAAGTGATTCAGGATCAGTCAGGGCCAGCCACACAGAGAGTGGAGGCCATAAAAATGAGGGATATTGGCACAACACAGCTGAACATTGTCAGTGGATTGCTCAGAGACTGCTGCACACTTCCCAGGTATGCAGTGTGCTTTGAACAGACAAAATAGCCCTTGTTATAGAACACAGCCATATTAAGTAGGATCGAAAATGGCAGTGTTTCTGGGAGAAGACTTCAGCATGGAGTGGTAATTCGAAATGAAGCGCACTTCCTATTTGAGGATTGTCATTCGAAATTAAGCATATTTCATCACATTTGCTTCCTGTGGAGATACAAGTACAGGAGTATGCTCTAATAACGTGCGACTTACGGTAGCTTGATACCGGAACTATCCAGTGCGGATACCATTTGACTCCATAGTGTTTGTGTTCGAAGTGTTATTTACTGTTGGTCATCCACTATGGATAACATTTGGCACTTGATTCCTGGTGCAAAGCTGGAAACAGGATCAGCAGATTGTAATGCGTAAAACTTCTGTATGAAGAATCCTATCCTTGGTAACGTTACAAGAAGCCTTGTGTCAAAAGTCATCATTGAATATCACACCTTGTGTTACCTTACAGCAACAACCCATCCCCCAGCAACACAGGAACTAATACAAGGATAACGTGGTTAGGGAGAATTCCACTTGTAGGGGTGCTAGCAGCAATGAGAACTGAAGGGGAACTGGCAGTAATCTTACTAGGTGAGAGTTTTGAGAACCAGTACTACCCACCACATTCTAGTCAGCATATTACCATAACTGAACCTCATTCCCAGAATGCTCGGTAACAAATCTCATTCCTAGATCGCTCGGTAACGAATCTCATTCCCAGAATGCTCGGTAATAAATCTCATTCCTAGATCGCTCGGTAACGAATCTCATTTCCAGAATGCTCGGTAATGAATCTCATTCCCAGAATGCTCGGTAACGAATCTCATCCCCAGAATGCTCGGTAACGAATCTCATCCCCAGAATGCTCGGTAATGAATCTCATTCCCAGAATGCTCGGTAATGAATCTCATTCCCAGAATGCTCGGTAATGAATCTCATTCCCAGAATGCTCGGTAAGGTAACAGTATTTTGATAGAGCAGTAGAAGTTGCAACTTACTGGACAGCCATTGCGGACAGACCAATAACACAGGCTGCATATCACATGATAAACAGTTTGTTTGCACATTTTGGTGCAATATGACATGTCATTCCATTCCAACACCATGTAGGAAAAAGTGCTTCTCATGGAGGGTTACATGCCTCAATCACATGATCTACCCGTTGCCTGGGCAAGGATATTATATTGCCACATGACAAAATTCAAGCAATCTGATTGGTTTACTGGGATGTTTCAATGTGAAGAAGATATGTTGTTAGATAGACTTGTTCCGCACCCCAAGTTTTGTCTTGGGAAAGAAGCTTGATAAGAAGCAACATACATGGCAGAATTCAAGCAGTTTAAGGTGGCGGGCAAGCAATGATTACGCGCGCGTGACCGCGCAATAATTGGAGGCGTGGTTCGAGTTCCTAATCACCGCTCTCGAGCGCTCCATCAGCAGCCATCCAAGATGCTGTGCCACCTTTCTTCTTCCAAGGCTGTTGGGCATCCATTGACAGCGTGTCTAGTTGAGCGCTACGTTATACGTACTTCATACCGTGACAACGCCAGCTGCAAATCTCGGCGAAATACAGCACCGTTTTTTTCTGTACGTCTCAAAAATCAGCTGAACGTATTTAGCTAAAATGCTCTTCGCAGGCAGCTCTTCCACTGGTTACTCGAGGGGGCTACGTTGTCATATGGTGTCGAACGAACGTCTCATCGTGGTTTCTCCCCTGCAAGATGTACAAAAACAGGAAAATTGACCTCGCGATAAAACTGTTAACTCCGTATCCGGCTAGTTCGGAAGCGTACTTACATAAACTCAACGTAGCCCCCTCCGGACTGGGCCTGTCTTGATCCTGAGAAAGAACAGTAGCAGTAGCTTGCGTGCAATGAAACTGAGACGTACAGAAAAATTATTTAATTCCATCATACTGAATAATTCGCTGTCTCCGTTGTTTGCTGCTCCAGAACATCCTGGCTTGGTACATAAGTAGTACTTACCATGAAGTGTTTGATTACCACATTTGGTTTCCATTCATGGCAGGACTTGCAGGTTACAACATATTTTAGATGACATAATTATTAATTCCAAAATCACTTGCCCGCCACCTTAATTGGTCTACCAATGGAGTATTTAGGAAAAGTGACACCCTTCCAGGAAGCAAGGGATGAAAGGAATCATGTTTACACAACAAAACTCCTTCACATTATCCACCCAGACACACTCATAGCAACCCCATGCCTACTAAATCCACTAAGATGAGACTGATTTGAGTCATCAAGACGTGCACGACAAGTCCGAGCATCACAAAAGTTTAAGCGCACCCTGGCTGAAGAGTCCATTGATAAGATCCTTGAGAATCATATTGCTGCATTTCGTGACAATCGCAAAGATTCCTTGGCAAGGACAGATTTAGGTTCATTTGCAATGTTTCTGCCAGGACGACTAGAGCCAGAGTGCCCCTGAAATGTGGCAAATGACCCAGCACCGTCATTGCCAATGAATCTTGCGACAATGAATAACTTGTTATGCAAAGCTCACACCTCAAACAGTTTTAGCCTCGAACCAGGCACGGAGGAGGCTAACCCAGGCACATGTGGAGGAGCCTCCTCCGTGCTTGGTTTCGAGGCTACCTGCACTGGATATCACGCACAGGAACTGGCTTCATATTAACTTCCTGCAATGGATAGCCAGGGACAGCTGACCGCATAGTTCCAAGGTTAGGCAGTAAACATGGTGGGGGTGCTTGTATAGCAATGAATTCAGGACCATTCAGCAGATTACGAGTATTAATGACCAAAATGAATAGTGATGAATTGCTGCCAATTGGCAGGTTCATGCCATCATTCTCACACTTACTGTGCACATGTACAAATGATAAGTGAGGGAACAGAAGCAATTTGTTCAAATACCCACCTGAAGCAAAAACTAGATGGGTAATAGGTCATCCCTGGCTACTTCACTTTCCCCATACTATATAGCTGAACACAACTTCACAGCCATGCAAGTACCCCTCCCCCCTTGGTGAAGCTGCATATAGAGATACATACACAGCAGACTCTGATCACACCGACAAGGAAGAACTTCCTGCAATACAATACGGATGCAAACTGCTTGCTCAGGCATTTTTCCTGTAAACATTTATTGCAATTAAACAACAGAAGACCCCAGCCTAATGCAAGGGGACCCCTATTTTATATATACAACAAACACACACACGCTCTGCTACAGTATCAGCCTAGCTAATTTAGTACTTCTACACAATCAGTTGCCATGGCTTGAATAACACTTCCAACCAGGATGCACCGAGTTTATGCTACCAGGTGAGTCGGTGTCACCTTCCAGGGACTACAAAGACGAGCAAACAAGTGCAATGTTTTCCCTAAGAAACAAAAAATGAAAATCGTTTTTGTTTATGCACTCCAAGAATGTCATCAGACAGCTAATGCGAACAATCTGCCAATGGCGGCATCCTTGGCTTGCAGATTAGGAGCAGCTTAATGTGGTGTGTGCACTGAAGAATGGACCCACAGGTGTCTAGATTGAGCCTCACTTCCAACCCCCAACCCCACCTCCCACAGGTCTACATACGCACAGAATAAACCTCCATCTTACCGTTACTCTGTCATCGTTGTAGGCCAGCCCAAAGTAGTCTCTCTCCAAAATGTTCAGGTGGCCAAACACCTCATCAAGCAGGGCATCCCCATGGCTGTGTTTCTATAGCAACAGAGCAGAAATGGAACAAGGTAATCCTTCCTCAGTGACTTCATAATAATTGGAACAGAATTGACAAGGGGTCAAAGTACTCTCTGTCCAAGTGAATCACTGGTAACATTAACGTCAGGATAGCATCTTAGTGATACACCAGTGAGCACTGGCTCTCATGTGCAGCCATGCCAGTAATAGGTTACATGGATGGTGCAGCTAGGTTGTGAAATGCCAACATGGCAGTGGCAGCGGATCGGAGAGGCTTTCAACTATGCAGACAGTTTGGTCTTCCAGCCATCATCATATTCATAGCAACCTAGAAGCGTAGTGCTTGTAGACAGGCTATCCGATCCCCAAGGGTGGTGCTCACAAGTCATCTTCACTCTGGGTGACTACTCTTTCTCTCTGGGTATATATGCCATAGCCAATAAAGTGTGAGTGACATGTGCCTGAGGATCAGAAGTCCGAGGTTCGAATGCCACCTGTTACTTCACACGTCAAGTCCTTTCTTTACCTCTCCATCCCTTGGGAGATCAGCCTTGGGCTGAAAGGGCTTGTAGTAAAATTCAACACCTTTACTACCTTTCATTCGTGGTAATATATTCGCTCACACTCTCGCATCTATGATTTTACTAAGCACCGGACTCACATCGATGTCGCAGGTGAACACTGTATCGTCCAGCAGGGTAACGTGGCAGCGCACCATCCCCCTGCTTCTCTCCATGCCTTTTGGCTCAACCCGCCTTGGAAGGCTGTACGTACCAGCACGAGTCGACCGCCTTAGACTACCCATTCGCTTCAACAGCGCCATGGCGACCCTGGCACGAATCGACTTTCGACAGTCACTACAGACAGAACTAAATCAGCGTAGACAATACAATTGCCAACTGATCACTGATGATGTGAAGAACAGCAGTCACTTGTACTTAATTGACCCTCTAAAGAGATCATACGCGTAATTAGTGGTCATATCCGGTATGAATCTGATTAAAATTACTGCTGCGCAAGGTCTTGTAATGGGCGCTTTTGCCTCACCAACAGATACTATTGTCCCTATCATCCCTATCATTCTCAGAACGGGTGGGTGGGGGTGTAACTACATAAACATGATCCCGGCTGAATATCAGTAAGAGGAAATACCATTCTATTGTATAATACAGGGTTGCTACATCAGCGGGCTGGTTTTCAGTAACGCCCTGTACAAACAAGAATGTTATAACTGTGCACGTGACCAGATTATAACGTAGGTATGAGGTCTCGCAAACACAGGTACCGGTAGGGATGGGGGCATCATTTACTGACAACAAAGTTTGAAGATCAATTTACCACTACTATTCTCTTCTTCTATGTCCGTAAGAACTGTACCTGGGAAAGGCCTTGAAAAAATAAACAGGTGCATACAAGTTGCTATATTGTCATAGATTGAAGGCCATGCAGAATTAACTTCTGGTCGGTGCAAGCCACAGCCACAGGAGTTAGTGAACTGGTGGGGATCATCACGGCAGCGGCTAAGCTTAAGGACACCCATCCAAGTCAATGATCGAGGAAATTGGTTATTCTTAATTTCAGAACGATGAAATAACATGACTATGGGCACACCCTCTGAGTAAGTGAAACGCTGCATGGGTCTCTGGGTCTGGGTCTACAATGTCCACATTTACCTTTGACAGTATATAAGTCATGCAGCTGTGCCAATTCAAATTAAAATTGCCATCTCATGTTCTCAAATTCCATCCCAGCTATGACTCTATCCCATTCAGTTCTAGTCAATAATTCAGTAGTTGCTTCTGCTTGTTTAGCTATATTATATCAGCAGACCTGTTGAGACCTTATGACTTAAAAATAAGATGTTTTTTACAACGCAAAAAAATTCATTGAAACTTGTCCTTACATGAGTGAAAAATTAAGCGGGAGGGGGGGTTGTAGGAACATCAAGTGTTGAACGGCTACAGAATAGCTAAAAACTGAGAGCTCCATAGCTAATAAGACAATTCACATGCCACATTGGCAGTAACCTACAGCACGGTAAAACTCCATTATCAGTTTCTTGGCAACTTCTGTCACCAGCTTCCATGCCTCTTCAACAGGCACATCCTTGTGAAGAGCAAGCCTGCACACCTGCATTCCACTGGGCATCAGCACGGGCAGGATGCTAACAGGACCGCTGGATCCGTTCACCCGTCTTGCTAGCTCCAAGTTCATTTTGCTGAAGTTGATTCCGTGGATGCTTGCAGCCTCCTGAACTGTTACACCGTACTCCACGCAGCCTGTGACTCGAAAATCAATGTAGGAAGCAGCAGCCAGGCTTTGCTTTTCATCAGCTTTCATAACTTCAAATCGAGCATCTTTGGCTATCAAGGCCTTCACATTTGCAAACAATTCTGGATCCTGGTCTGCTGACGTCACAGGGGCTTCCAGGGAACGCTTGACGGATCCCAGATTGATTCCCCTCCCGATGATGGCAAGCTGAACCGAAAACGCACCTGCAAGACTCTCACCCGGGCTAACACAAGGAACGATCTCATACCGTTGCCTTCCACTCATGTGAAAACTATAGAGATAGGAAGAATTTTCCTCAAACCAAACCGTCCCCTTCATCCGTGACACTTCTTGAGGAAAGTTGGTTCCCAGGAACGACTGAAAGGTTCCAAGAGAGATAGGTTTCGAGCTCTGAAATACAACCGACGAGAACTCATCCTGAGCAATGTGGCCAGCAGAGTGATCACCGCCACTGTTCCCTTCTTCTTTCCTCCTTTGATGCCTCTCCAGACTCATCGACCCACCTTCGTGGCTGACAGTATAGGCCTTAGTTGTGACCTCATGCGAAACAAGCTGCGGACCTGCTGCCACTTCGTTGACTTCCATGATATAATGCAGAGGAACCGCACATTTCTCACAAACATACACTTGCGCACCCGGTACATACGCTCGTATAAACTGCTTCGCCTTCTCAAGTTGGGCCTCACTCACTAAGTCTTTCTTATTCAGGAGGACCACATCGGCACATTTGAGTTGACTGTCAGCCGCCGCAGCACTCAGAAGGTCTGCAGCTCCTTCTGTGAGCTTTGCTACTAGTGCATCCGTGTCGACAACAGTGATGACGGCGTCTAAACGTATTCGATACATCTGACCGTAGTCTTGCTCCAGAGTAGCAATGGTGGAATGAGGGTCAGTAACACCGCTTGTCTCGATCACAAGGTAGTCAACTTTTCCGATGTCTGCATCCTGAAGGAGGTTCCAAACAGCCTTCTTGAACTCGGTAGAAATGGAGCAGCAGAGGCAGCCATTTGTGAGTTCAATGACAGAATCGTGAGCCTTGTTCCCTCGAACTATCTGGCTATCGACATTAATTGAAGCAAAATCATTCACAGCAGCTGCTATCTTCAAGTTGTGTTTGTTGTTCAGGATGTGAGTCAACAGCGAGGTCTTGCCTGCTCCTAGGAAACCGGTCACCAGGGTCACAGGTAGGTGGCGCTTTTTAGCAGCCCAGGCTAGATTCTCACGGTGAATGTAGAGGTTGCACCGACTATCCATAGCAATCTGTAGCAACAATGAGTTCAATTTTACATGAACACTATAAATCGTACAAACTTTATCAAAACATTCATGGAAGTCGGGTGTTTGGTGGCCGGGACTAGACAGACTAATGATGACATCAATCTCGTGCCAATGTGAAACCCAGTGCACTAATGCTAGACATGCACTGTCCCACAAGGCTGTCGGTGAGTCAGAGTAATGAGCTACGGCGGACTCACGCAGACAGTGAGGGGTGAGAGTTCACGAGACTGCTAAAGAGAGAACTAACTGCTGTGTGCCACGCCAGACTTCTGTACAGGGGAGCTACCCAGCACTGGACCAACATGGATGAAATGGGGGACCTTTAGCAAAGCTACTTGCATATTTTTATTCTTATATACTAGTTCCGTCAAGAATTCATAACAATTGGTACAGTATTTCATCACTTGTGAAAAGTTCAAAATAGTAACTGAAAAACATCAGTCATTTTGGAGGGCAAGTGATACCTAGCCCCGTTCCCAGGCCTGAGGGAGACCTCGGGTCTGGGAACGAGGCTAAAGTAACAACTGGCTTGAATGGTAGTCTCAGCCAACAAACAAAAGAACAATTCTAGTATGTGTTGCAGCTGTCACTACTAACAGAATGTTAAGGGTAAAGTCAAATGCCATGCAGAATAATAGTCTCGGAACCAGACCCTTCGCACAGTGAGGAGGAAGGGTCTAGGTAGCCTCGTTCCCAGGCCTACCCCGTTTTTTCTGTTCTTCGGTTTCCGTTGACAATAATACACGGATGCGGAAGGGCGGCGAAAAACGCGGAAGGCCTGGTATTATTCATCACGTGCTTTATGTCAAGTGGGTGTAGGGGGGTGTGGCCCAACCGCAAATAAGTTTAAAAAGCTCCGAAGTTGTGTAGATCGTCTGAGAGTCCAGACTAGCCGCGGAGCATTCGAACCAAACCGACTGGATGATGAACAGCCTTTAGGACCTGCTGAAACGACTACGCCCCCCCCCCCCCCCCCCACGTCCACCCTTACGTCCACCTGACGTCACACACGTGATGAATGATACCAGGCCTTCCACGTTTTTTGCCGCCCTTCCGCATTCGTGTATTACTGTCAACGGAAACCGAAGAACAGAAAAAACGAGGTAGGCCTGGGAACGAGGCTAGGGTCTAGGCACGTGCCTACATTTGAGTTGTTCCCACAGAATGCAATTACGTGAGAGTAATTATAAACTGCGATACCACAAGTACAAACACAGTCGACCTGCTCGTTGCTCCCCTCAACTTTTGTCAAACACTTGGGGGTACGTAGCATGACATAGCTATAGAACAGCAATTTGCCGTGTCTAGTCATTGGCGATACTGAAAGCCTCATTTCTATGATATCATTGGCAATCAACCGTTCTGGTTCATCAGGTCAACACTCCATCCTGGGGACAACTCAAATGTAAACGCATGCCCAGACCCTTCCTCCCCGTGCAAAGGGTCTGGTTCTAGAATACTGAGGGGAAGCAAGCCTATGATGACAACCTTTGACCATAGAAATTATACATCATCTGGAGCGCTATAGTTCTTGCAAGCACAATCACAGGCCTAGTCGAGCTAAAAGCTCGAGATCTTTACACACAATATCATGTCAGCTTACATAAACCAACCCAGCCTTTCTTTGTCTTTCTAGAGACGGGAATGCATGCTCACCTAGTGTTCGCCCAAGAGAAACCCTCGTTGTCCCTTTTCTTTTTTGATGGGAGTCGTAGCTCGAAGAGCGAAGGAACTAGCAGGCTGCATATAGAAGTCCTTGAATTTCAGTCCCCACCCCTTATATAGTACGTGCTGACAAAGCACCCAGCTACGCATGCGCAGTCTCGTCTATGGACAATAGATGACATTAGGGAAAACTTGAGCCAATCAAAGGAGAGAAAATACATAATGCTGTCAACGTGACTTCTTTCTCCGTTTATGCTTCATATTTCTATTGTCTTTCTTCATCCGTGGATCCACAACTTTGAAAGCCCCCTTAACACCAGCTGGTCGCCCAACCCTCTTCCCTGCTAGTCCTTTCTTGGCGACCACATACTGCACATTTCTCTTCCTCTTCCCAAGCACGCCGGCCTTCTTGTAGATCTGCTTTATCTGCTGCACCTTTTCATGATCAGTCACATCAACTGCATCCGTAACATTTTCAACTTTCTTCTGTGCCTTCTCCATCCTTTTCATGGCTCTGTGCTTCTTCCTGGCTTTGGCCTGTGCTACTTTCTTAATGGGGCGGGCATTCACCTCCTTCAACTTTGCATGATACTCTTTAGCCATTTCCTTCGTCACTGGCAGCTGCTTCTGGCAGTACTTCACTTCGTCCTCCTGAAACCAGTCTGGCAGGTTTTCATCATTGTGGGTCCAGCGATTGTAGGCACTCTCTATCAGGTCCTCTCGTTTCTTCTTTGACTGTACAATCAATGCTCCAATGGTCAAACCTTCCGGATCCAGCCTGCGAACACGTGGCTTAGTTTCCATTGGAACAACCTCAAACGTACCCCTCTGCTGTGACGATTTGAGTTTAGTACTACCAGAACAAAAATCATTATCAGAATCAGTACCAGAATCTTCTGATTCATCCGAGCCTAGTACTTCAGCTCTTTGTTGGGCCATCAAATCTCCCTCTCCTTCCATACTCTCAACATCGCTTCCTTCATCACCATCATCCCGCCTCTTGCCACCATCTCCCATTCCTTTCATATTTCTTTTTGCCTTCTCGGTATCCATCTTGGACCACAAACGCCCTCCTCTGCCCTCATAGCTCCTCACCATCTGCTGGAGTTCCTCTTCCTCGTCTTTGTCCATTTCAAGGGACTCAAACACGGGCTTGCTGAACCACAGCTTGGCTCTCTTTGACCGCATGGCAACTGCACTCTCCAAGGGAACCACCAGAGGATTTCCTGAGCAAGCAGAACGGTAGAGAGAGTAGAGTAATGTTTCTTCCTAGCATTACGTGCATGTCCCCCTAATTATTCGTTAGTGATAGACTTGTCCAAGGAATAACCACTAATCCTGTGCGCTCATGACAGCCTACGTTCACTCACACCACACACACACCCATCCCACACCCCCACCACCTCCTCAGACAAATGCCTCATGTATCATCACATTGGACTAGACCCGACTGTAACCACAGCACATGGCTACCAGAGTCAAACGTTAAGTCTCGTCATCTTGTCATCACCGGAGGCTAGCAAAACCATAACCATGGTTACACAAAATGTCCTCACACGACATATGTAATTTCAGTCCAAACCAAATCATGGCATAGGCAGAAAGAAACTCATGGCCGCATGAATCTATGAGTGACATTTTGGGGTAACTGAAAGGAATAGTTCAGGAAACGAGGCTGCACTCCAGGTATTACATCTTCAGCTCGGACAGATAGTCTGTGATGGATGCCTGAAAGACCCCCTTTACCACCAATAACGGTTTTCCTTTACCAGAAATTGGCTCTGACACCTGCTTTTCTACATCGGATGATGACTCCGATCCTCCCTCCTCCTCCTCCTCCTCCTCCTCCTCCTTCTCCTCTTCCTCCTCCTCTTCCTCTGACAGCTCATCACCTATGACCAAAAAACACAGCTGTTTAGTGCCAGATCCTCTGTCCACTGAGCTGGACCTTCTCTCACCCACCACTGTAAAGCAGGTATGTTCACATGCCAAAACTGGCACATTTCGGAAACCATTTCCAGCACAATTTGACGTGTCAATTATGCCAAAATTGGCAGAAACAGCACTCCTGTTCTGTAGGGTGACTGATCATGATGTGCCATTTCTGCCAAAAATGGAACGAACCAAAATTGGCAGAAACAGCACTCCTGGCGAGCGGCAAACTCTCCTGGTGAGCGACAGCACACCGAGGATATATACACACAGCAGAGATCAAGTCTTGTCTTGTTTGCTACATGTACACTAGCTGCCATATATGCACTTGTTGTGGAGGGCATCCTGCATGCATAGCCTGGTTCCCAGGCCATCTACAACTACCCAGGTCATAGGTCAATAATTTTTATCTGCACAAGCAAAAACGTACTTCCACTCATAAGGCTCTCTCCGTCGGACTCGCTCTCCTCATCCTCTTTTCCCTCCGCCATCTCCCCCTTCTCCACTTCTTCCAGCTGGGACTTGCTCTGAATATCCTTCAGGCGAAACAGATCCTCCTGGTTCACAATCTCACCCACCTCCTTGTGGATGTCAGCCTTCTTCACAAGGCGCTCCTTCAACTTTCTCTTCTCCTTGCGAAGTCTGCGCTTCTCCCTACAGAGGGAATAGTTATGATCCCACGATATCACATCAATCACTATCACCAGCTAGATTCACACATCAAGGAAGAATAAGGAGAAAACACTGTGAATAGTGGAGTAGTGTCCTGAAATATGCCCATGGACGATACACACTAGTATGATTTCCTCTAAAGTGCATCCACTGTTCCAGTCAAATGAGGTGTGCATTGGCTGTGTGTACGTAATACCCAGCTTATAGTTTCACAATTCAATATTAGGACTGAGCGATTATTACCCCGTGCGCATGCGCAGCAGGGGGTAGAGTGATCGGTTTGTCTGTCAGTCTGTCCATAGATGTAGAGTGGTTTGAGCAGTGAAGGCCTTATTGAAGGCTTATTTCAGGACAGAAGTGTCAGAATTCAGAAAATATTAGCGTCTACATAACTCACAGACCAGAGATCTACTCGAGAGGCTGAGAAAAGCTGCATGAAAGTCGTGCTTCTAATTTATACAACTTGACCACACCCTATTTCTAACATTACTGCCACAACTTACGGTATCTCATTCTGCATGCTGATATCGCTGTAAATCGTACGTAGCTCATCGTGCATGCTGTACGAATAATCGGTGGTAGGCTATAGCTATCAAGTCAAAGTTGCGCATGGGGTACGTGCTCTGCTGAGCACCTCTAGTTTCGATTATCTCTGAGCATTGGATGGTAATTGCAGCAATCTCGACCAGTCAGACTGATCATAGATTATATAGAGCTATATAATCTATGGACTGATTTAGGCTTATGGATTCATGAATATACTTAGCAGGACTGTGAATACAATAATCAGGGCTATGAATACATAAGCACTGCGTGGCCATGGCTGTGCGCTGTGATGTAGCCTTTTGTGACTTTGAATGGTGTATGCAGGTCTCCTTCAAACGGGCAAGAAATACCTACTCTGTCCCTCGCTAATATACCCATTGGGTAAAACACCTTCAGGAAGGAAGGAGCATCTCCGTGATGATACAGTGACGATGGACCCGGACCAGGAACCTATTCCTCTAGGCAGCAGGCTTTGATGCTTCATTCTGTTTCCATTAATAATACTAGTTCACTCAGAAACCTCACGTACAATAGTGTCCAAGTGCACACATGCGCAGTGCAGCGTGGCACCTGCCTTGCTACACTCGAGACTAATTGAATATCCAACTAAATGCCTCCCTATCCCCCCACTTCAGGCTCTAAGGAGGATAGAAAATTGGGGAATGTACGATTGGGAGACTGCGGTACTGTCAACGCTAATAAAGACACCTGTAAATTCATGTACCTCTGAATAATATTCAGAGTCACATGGCTCTGAATAATATTCACATAATTATTATTCATAATTATAGCTGATTATGCATTATTACCCATGGATACAAACTATTATGCCAATAACAATACAGACACCTGCAAACCAGTTTTACGTCATGGGATGTGAATACGGAATATTCATATCGCTGATTAAGCATACATGATATAAGTAAACAAACTCAGAGCATTGACTCATAAACTACGAGTATACCGGTAGTGATTTGAGTGCAGCAAGATAGCCAAGACGATGTCAATAACTGATGAAAGTAGCACACTTGTATATATGTGTGCAGCTGCCATTCTCACTGTATGTTTTGCCTATCTGATTGGGTTCACAGTTGTCATTCTGATGTTGGCAGTGCTATATAAACGGTAAGTTCAAAGTGGTCATTTTATTAAGTTTTTCTTCCCTGGAAATTGTAAAGTGCAGAAGATGCATGAAGATGAATGGATATGGATTACAGTGCTGAGTTATAATATGCGACTTACATAAATGTACACTGCATGTAGTCACTTCCTGTGAGATTAAACTTACCACTGAAGATTAGTAACTGCACCACTGGTAGGGGAAAAATTGTGCCATGCAATGAATAATTAATCAAACCTCATGGCTTGCAAGAAAGGCCTACGAAGATTCCGACTACTCCGCCATGATCACAGTCACATGTACATCTACTGATCAAAACATGAACTCATCTTGGTTGTGGAGCTATCAGCACTCTTGTCTTCCAGTTGGCCACCATTGCTCGAGTGCACGATTCATCCATTGTTGGCAGGAAAGTCCATGAAGATTCTAACCATGATTGCTGTCGTTCACTGAGCGCCTGGTATCCACTGTTTGTGCATGCACGAGCAGTTCCTCCGTATAATTCATTGAGATACAGTGTACATAACCTAAAATAACACGGACAAATATTTGGTAAACTATATGACTGCAACAGCATGTGGGGCCATTGTTTTGAAGTCCTTACCAGACTGTGGAGATGGCGATACACCGCTTCTGCCTTTCCAAAGTGGATGCGAAGCATGATAGAAACGGTAAGACCCCACAGATAAAGTCGACCTGGCCATATGTAACCAACTCATTGTTGCCGTTATGTACGTGCTGTATTGCTGTCAGTTGTTTGTCCTTAAGCACCATTCCTGCCTTTTCCATCCTTACCGAGGGTGTACAGCACGGCTTGGTTGAATAGAGCTGTCTTGTAGACGTAAACGACTCCCATGTTTCAGTAATGTATGGTCCTGCAACATGGACTAGTATAACAGTAGTTTCCAAGTTCCCCACAAAAACCTGGGGAGCCATGCATGCGCAAACAGTAGGTACCAGACGCTCTTCTCCCCAATTACCAAGTGCCTGGGAACGAGGCTAATGTAGCAAGTACAGAAATCAAGGTGTGGTTTTGTTGGATACTTTGGACAGAGCTTTTCACAGCTCTTTGTGCAGCTCTCGTTTGTCCTGTATATATGAGTAGTTCATTTTTGTCATTTGTAAACTTGCAATAAAAGGCTGCAAGCGTCCGTATTTCAGCCAAACTGCTCATTTTTGTGTGCACTAACATTCCGACTGACACAACAATCACTCTACCCCTTGCTGTGCCTGCATGCGCACGGGATAATGAAATACTGAATGGGATACATAATGGTATATCCATGCACTATGAATAACCTCCAGTTGAGCTACACCCACATCCACATGATGTCACACAGCTGACAAGGTATGCTGTAGGCATGGGGGAAGTACCAGGGAATTCTCTCCAAATGATTGTGCAATACCTGCAGGAATACCCTCCTTACTGATTGTGCAATAACTGGGAATTCCATCTATTTATGATTGCAAGCAGGTATCAGAAAATCATAAGCTGTCCAGAAATACAAAATGATGCCTTCCAAGTGTGAATCAGATAAGTGGTGGCTGAGCAATGGTGTCCAAAGCAAGTGGCACAGACCACAGTGCCGTCCAAGTTTAGTTAGAAAAGACATTTTTCGAGCTTGGCTAACAAATGTGCATGCGCCCCCGCCCATGGGGTATAGTGGGAATCTTTCGCAGGAGAAACATTTCGCGAATTTCGGGTTTCTGCTCGCGAAATTACAGAAAAGAACATAGGCGACAAGATGTCTGCCAATTACATGTAATAGCAACACAGTAATTAGTATAATCAGTGTAGGGTGACTTCGGCATGGGTTCACAATACTGTAGGTGGAGATGGGAAGGGAGCACTACAGCAGAGTCAGATCTAGCCTCGTTCCCAGGCCACGCAGAGCAGGCCTGGGAACGAGGCTAAAGGAGATCGTGCTAGGCAACTTGGAAGAATTTGTGTACAGAAACAATTAGGAAGTGCCACTGAAGAGCACCATGAATTGATGCCAAATTTTAGAAGTCTTCTCGTGAGGCTTCCGCATGCACCAGCAAATAGGATGGTGCTTGTCATGAAATGATACCCACCAGCACCGTGACAAAATGTGCAAAGTGCTTTACGTGTTGCGCACTGCGTCCTGGGGGTCCCCCACACCACACTGCACGATCATAAGCCTCACTTCCTGATCATAAGCCTCACTTCCTGATCATAAGCCTCAATTCCTGATCAGCATCAAATGATATAAGAGCCAAGTGATTCACGATCAGTCAGGGCCAGCCACACAGAGAGTGGAGGCCATAAAAATGAGGGATATTGGCACAACACAGCTGAACATTGTCAGTGGATTGCTCAGAGACTGCTGCACACTTCCCAGGTATGCAGTGCTCTCACAGACAAAACAGCCCTTGATATAGAACACAGCCATATTAAGTACAATGTAGGATCGAAAATTGGCAGAGTTTCTGGGAGAAGACTTCAGCATGGAGTGGTAATTCGAAATGAAGCGCACTTCCTATTTCAAAATTAAGCATATTTTATCACATTTCCTTCCTGTGGAGATACAAGTACAGGAGTATGCTCTAATAACATGCGACTTACGGTAGCTTGATACCGGAACTACCATTTGGTACTTGACTCCATAGTGTTTGTGTTCGAAGTGTTATTTACTGTTGGTCATCCACTATGGATAACATTTGGCACTTGATTCCTGGTGCAAAGCTGGAAACAGGATCAGCAGATTGTAATGCGTAAAACTTCTGTATGAAGAATCCTATCCTTGGTAACGTTACAAGAAGCCTTGTGTCAAAAGTCATCATTGAATATCACACCATGTGTTACCTTACAGCAACAACCCATCCCCCAGCAACACAGGAACTAATACAAGGATAAAGTGGTTAGGGAGAATTCCACTTGTAGGGGTGCTAGCAGCAATGAGAACTGGAGGGGAACTGGCAGTAATCTTACTAGGTGAGAGTTTTGAGAACCAGTACTACCCACCACATTCTAGTCAGCATATTACCATAACTGAACCTCATTCCCAGAATGCTCGGTAATGAACCTCATTCCCAGAATGCTCGGTCATGAATCTCATTCCTAGAATGCTCGGTAACGAATCTCATTCCCAGAATGCTCGGTAATGAACCTCATTCCCAGAATGCTCGGTAACGAATCTCATTCCCAGAATGCTCGGTAATGAATCTCATTCCTAGATCGCTCGGTAACGAATCCCATTCGTAGATCGCTCGGTAAGGTAACAGTATTTTGATAGAGCAGTAGAAGTTGCAACTTACTGGACAGCCATTTGCGGACAGACCAAGTGCGGTCAAGCTGGGCTCATTACACTAGCCACTAGCGGCTGTTACAGTGCTGTATAGAGTTTTTTTTCGCAAAAATTAAGAGGCAAGGCTAACCAACATGAGCCAGAAGATCAACCAAAAGCTCTTGATGACATCATCATCATTGCGGTGGATAATGATGTCATCATGCACTCTTGGATCAACTCAGTATTGAAGTGGGAACACCCAATGATGCCGTATAGTGGAGTAACAGTTCCTACCAAGCTTGAAACTGATTTTACCAAGCCATGTTGCTAATTTCCAGTAATCTCAGTAACCCAAGCCATGCTGTGGACAGAGTAAGATTGCTACACAGGTATGTGGTAGCACAGGCTGCATATCACATGATAAACAGTTTGTTTGCACATTTTGGTGCAATATGACATGTCATTCCATTCCAACACCATGTAGGAAAAAGTGCTTCTCATGGAGTGTTACATGCCTCAATCACATGATCTACCCGTTGCCTGGGCAAGGATATCATATTGTCACATGACAAAATTCAAGCAATCTGATTGGTTTACTGGGATGTTTCAATGTGAAGAAGATATGTTGTTAGATAGACTTGTTCCGCACCCCAAGTTTTGTCTTGGGAAAGAAGCTTGATAAGAAGCAACATACACGGCAGAATTCAAGCAGTTTAATTGGTCTACCCTACCAATGGAGTATTTAGGAAAAGTGACACCCTTCCAGGAAGCAAGGGATGAAAGGAATCATGTTTACACAACAAAACTCCTTCACATTATCCACCCAGACACACTCATAGCAACCCCATGCCTACTAAATCCACTAAGATGAGACTGATTTGAGACATCAAGACGTGCACGACAAGTCCGAGCATCACAAAAGTTTAAGCGCACTCTGGCCGAAGAGTCCATTGATGAGATCCTTGAGAATCATATTACTGCACTTCGTGACAATCGCAAAGATTCCTTGGCAAGGACAGATTTAGGCAAAACTTTCATTTGCAATGTTTCTGCCAGGACGACTAGAGCCAGAGTGCCCCTGAAATGTGGCAAATGACCCAACACCGTCATTGCCAATTAATCTTGCGACAGTGAATAACTTGTCATGCAAAGCTCACACCTCAAACAGTTTAGCCTCGAACCAGGCACGGAGGAGGCTAACCCAGGCACGTGCGGAGGAGCTTCCTTCGTGCTTGGTTTCGAGGCTACCTGCACTGGATATCACGCACAGGAACTGGCTTCATATTAACTTCTTGCAATGAATAACCAGGGACAGCTGACCACATAGTTCCAAGGTTAGGCAGTAAACATGGTGGGGGTGCTTGTATAGCAATGAATTCAGGAGATTTATGACCATTCAGCAGATTACGAGTATTAATGACCAAAATGAAAAGTGATGAATTGCTGCCAATTGGCAGGTTCATGCCATCATTCTCACACTTACGTGCACATGTACAATGGTAAGTGAGCGGAACAGAAGCAATTTGTTCAAAGCCCCACCTGAAGCAAAAACTAGATGGGTAATAGGTCATCCCTGGCTCCTTCACTTTCCCCATACTATATAGCTGAACACAACTTCACAGCCATGCAAGTATCCCCCCCCCCCCTTGGTGAAGCTGCATATAGAGATACATACACAGCAGACTCTTGATCACACCGACAAGGAAGAACTTCCTGCAATACAATACGGATGCAATACAATACGGATGCAAACTGCTTGCTCAGGCATTTATCCTGTAAACATTTATTGCAAATAAGATCCCAGTAGCCCAGCCTAATGCAAGGGGACCCCTATTTTATACACACAACAAACACACACACAATCTGCTACAGTATCAGCCTATATAGCTAATACTTCTACACAATCAGTTGCCATGACTTGAATACCACTTCCAACCAGGATGCACCGAGTTTATGCTACCAGGTGAGTTACACTACCAGGTGAGTCGGTGTCACCTTCCAGGGACTACAAAGACGAGCAAACAAGTGCAATGTTTTTCCTAAGAAACAAAAAATGAAAATCGTTTTTGTTTATGCACTCCAAGAATGTCATCAGACAGCAACTGTGAACAATCTGCCAATGGTGGCATCCTTGGCTTGCAGATTAGGAGCAGTTTAATGTGTTGTGTGTGAATTTCTTATACTGAAGAATGGACCCACAGGTGTCTAGATTGAGCCTCACTTCCAACCCCCAACCCAGGTCTACATACGCACAGAATAAAACTCCATCTTACTGTTACTCTGTCATCGGTGTAGGCCAGACCAAAGTAGTCTCTCTCCAAAATGTTCAGGTGGCCAAACACCTCATCAAGCAGGGCATCCCCATGGCTGTGTTTCTATAGCAACAGAGCAGAAATGGAACAAGTAATCCTTCCTCAGTGACTAATAATTGGAGCAGAATTGACAAGAGGTCAAAGTACATGCATGTACTGTCCAAGTTATAACATTAAGTTAAGGATAGCATCTTAGTGATACACCAGTGAGCACCTACGAGGCATAAGAACTGAACTGGCTTTCATGTGCAGCCATGCCAGTAATAGGTTCCGTGGATGTTGCAACTAGGTTGTGAAAATCAATGAAATGTCAACGTGGCAGTGGCAGTGGCAGCGGATCGGAGAAGTATTCAAGTATGCAGACAGTTTGGTCAAGCAAACGGCATATTCATAGCAACCTAGAAGCGTAGTGCAGGTAGACAGGCTATCCCCAAGGCTTGTGTTCACAAACAGAACGTTCACTCTGGGTGACTACTCTTTCTCTCTGGGTATAATTTATGCCATAGCCAATAAAGTGTAAGTGCCTGAGTTCGAGGCTCGAATGCCACCTGTTACTTCACACGTCAAGTCCTTTCATTACCTCTCCATCCCTTGGGAGATCAGCCTTGGGCTGAAAGGGCTTGTAGTAAAATTCAACACCTTTCATTCGTGGTAATATATTCGCTCACACTCTCGCATCTATGATTTTACTAAGCACCGGACTCACATCGATGTCGCAGGTGAACACTGTATTATCCAGCAGGGTGACGTGGCAGCGCACCATCCCCTTGCTCCTCTCCATACCTTTTGGCTCAACCCGCCTTGGAAGGCTGTACGTACCAGCACGAGTCGACCGCCTTAGACTACCCATTCGCTTCAACAGCGCCATGGCGACCCTGACACGAATCGACTTTCGACAGTCACCACAGAAAGAACTAAATCAGCGTAGACAATACAATTGCCAACTGATCACTGATGATGTGAAGAACAAGTACGTACGCAGTCACTTGTACTTAATTAATTGACCCTCTAAAGAGATCATACGCGTAATTAGTGGTCATATCCGGTATGAATCTAATTAAAATTACTGCTGCGCAAGTTCTTGTAATGAGAGCTTTTGCCTCACCATCATCCCTATCATTCTCAGAAAATGGGCCAGGTGGGTGGGGGTGTAACTACATTAACATGATCCCGGCTGAATATCAGTAAGAGGAAATACCATTCTATTGTATAATACAGGGTTGCTACATCAGCGGGCTGGTTTTCAGTAACGCCCTGTATAAACAAGAGTGTTACAACTGTGCACATGACCAGATTATAACGTAGGTATGAGGTCTCACAAACACATGCAGGTGTTTACTGACAACAAAGTTTGAAGATCAATTTACCACTACTATTCTCTTCTTCTATGTCCGTAAGAACTGTACCTGGGAAAGGCCTTGAAAAAATAAACAGGTGCATACAAGTTGCTATATTGTCATAGATTGAAGGCCATGCAGAATTAACTTCTGGTCGGTGCAAGCCACAGCCACAGGAGTTAGTGAACTGGTGGGGATCATCACGGCAGCGGCTAAGCTTAAGGACACCCATCCAAGTCAATGATCGAGGAAATTGGTTATTCTTAATTTCAGAACGATGAAATAACATGACTATGGGCACACCCTCTGAGTAAGTGAAACGCTGCATGGGTCTCTGGGTCTGGGTCTACAATGTCCACATTTACCTTTGACAGTATATAAGTCATGCAGCTGTGCCAATTCAAATTAAAATTGCCATCTCATGTTCTCAAATTCCATCCCAGCTATGACTCTATCCCATTCAGTTCTAGTCAATAATTCAGTAGTTGCTTCTGCTTGTTTAGCTATATTATATCAGCAGACCTGTTGAGACCTTATGACTTAAAAATAAGATGTTTTTTACAACGCAAAAAAATTCATTGAAACTTGTCCTTACATGAGTGAAAAATTAAGCGGGAGGGGGGGTTGTAGGAACATCAAGTGTTGAACGGCTACAGAATAGCTAAAAACTGAGAGCTCCATAGCTAATAAGACAATTCACATGCCACATTGGCAGTAACCTACAGCACGGTAAAACTCCATTATCAGTTTCTTGGCAACTTCTGTCACCAGCTTCCATGCCTCTTCAACAGGCACATCCTTGTGAAGAGCAAGCCTGCACACCTGCATTCCACTGGGCATCAGCACGGGCAGGATGCTAACAGGACCGCTGGATCCGTTCACCCGTCTTGCTAGCTCCAAGTTCATTTTGCTGAAGTTGATTCCGTGGATGCTTGCAGCCTCCTGAACTGTTACACCGTACTCCACGCAGCCTGTGACTCGAAAATCAATGTAGGAAGCAGCAGCCAGGCTTTGCTTTTCATCAGCTTTCATAACTTCAAATCGAGCATCTTTGGCTATCAAGGCCTTCACATTTGCAAACAATTCTGGATCCTGGTCTGCTGACGTCACAGGGGCTTCCAGGGAACGCTTGACGGATCCCAGATTGATTCCCCTCCCGATGATGGCAAGCTGAACCGAAAACGCACCTGCAAGACTCTCACCCGGGCTAACACAAGGAACGATCTCATACCGTTGCCTTCCACTCATGTGAAAACTATAGAGATAGGAAGAATTTTCCTCAAACCAAACCGTCCCCTTCATCCGTGACACTTCTTGAGGAAAGTTGGTTCCCAGGAACGACTGAAAGGTTCCAAGAGAGATAGGTTTCGAGCTCTGAAATACAACCGACGAGAACTCATCCTGAGCAATGTGGCCAGCAGAGTGATCACCGCCACTGTTCCCTTCTTCTTTCCTCCTTTGATGCCTCTCCAGACTCATCGACCCACCTTCGTGGCTGACAGTATAGGCCTTAGTTGTGACCTCATGCGAAACAAGCTGCGGACCTGCTGCCACTTCGTTGACTTCCATGATATAATGCAGAGGAACCGCACATTTCTCACAAACATACACTTGCGCACCCGGTACATACGCTCGTATAAACTGCTTCGCCTTCTCAAGTTGGGCCTCACTCACTAAGTCTTTCTTATTCAGGAGGACCACATCGGCACATTTGAGTTGACTGTCAGCCGCCGCAGCACTCAGAAGGTCTGCAGCTCCTTCTGTGAGCTTTGCTACTAGTGCATCCGTGTCGACAACAGTGATGACGGCGTCTAAACGTATTCGATACATCTGACCGTAGTCTTGCTCCAGAGTAGCAATGGTGGAATGAGGGTCAGTAACACCGCTTGTCTCGATCACAAGGTAGTCAACTTTTCCGATGTCTGCATCCTGAAGGAGGTTCCAAACAGCCTTCTTGAACTCGGTAGAAATGGAGCAGCAGAGGCAGCCATTTGTGAGTTCAATGACAGAATCGTGAGCCTTGTTCCCTCGAACTATCTGGCTATCGACATTAATTGAAGCAAAATCATTCACAGCAGCTGCTATCTTCAAGTTGTGTTTGTTGTTCAGGATGTGAGTCAACAGCGAGGTCTTGCCTGCTCCTAGGAAACCGGTCACCAGGGTCACAGGTAGGTGGCGCTTTTTAGCAGCCCAGGCTAGATTCTCACGGTGAATGTAGAGGTTGCACCGACTATCCATAGCAATCTGTAGCAACAATGAGTTCAATTTTACATGAACACTATAAATCGTACAAACTTTATCAAAACATTCATGGAAGTCGGGTGTTTGGTGGCCGGGACTAGACAGACTAATGATGACATCAATCTCGTGCCAATGTGAAACCCAGTGCACTAATGCTAGACATGCACTGTCCCACAAGGCTGTCGGTGAGTCAGAGTAATGAGCTACGGCGGACTCACGCAGACAGTGAGGGGTGAGAGTTCACGAGACTGCTAAAGAGAGAACTAACTGCTGTGTGCCACGCCAGACTTCTGTACAGGGGAGCTACCCAGCACTGGACCAACATGGATGAAATGGGGGACCTTTAGCAAAGCTACTTGCATATTTTTATTCTTATATACTAGTTCCGTCAAGAATTCATAACAATTGGTACAGTATTTCATCACTTGTGAAAAGTTCAAAATAGTAACTGAAAAACATCAGTCATTTTGGAGGGCAAGTGATACCTAGCCCCGTTCCCAGGCCTGAGGGAGACCTCGGGTCTGGGAACGAGGCTAAAGTAACAACTGGCTTGAATGGTAGTCTCAGCCAACAAACAAAAGAACAATTCTAGTATGTGTTGCAGCTGTCACTACTAACAGAATGTTAAGGGTAAAGTCAAATGCCATGCAGAATAATAGTCTCGGAACCAGACCCTTCGCACAGTGAGGAGGAAGGGTCTAGGTAGCCTCGTTCCCAGGCCTACCCCGTTTTTTCTGTTCTTCGGTTTCCGTTGACAATAATACACGGATGCGGAAGGGCGGCGAAAAACGCGGAAGGCCTGGTATTATTCATCACGTGCTTTATGTCAAGTGGGTGTAGGGGGGTGTGGCCCAACCGCAAATAAGTTTAAAAAGCTCCGAAGTTGTGTAGATCGTCTGAGAGTCCGGACTAGCCGCGGAGCATTCGAACCAAACCGACTGGATGATGAACAGCCTTTAGGACCTGCTGAAACGACTACGCCCCCCCCCCCCCCCCCCCCCCCCCCCCCCCCCCACGTCCACCCTTACGTCCACCTGACGTCACACACGTGATGAATGATACCAGGCCTTCCACGTTTTTTGCCGCCCTTCCGCATTCGTGTATTACTGTCAACGGAAACCGAAGAACAGAAAAAACGAGGTAGGCCTGGGAACGAGGCTAGGGTCTAGGCACGTGCCTACATTTGAGTTGTTCCCACAGAATGCAATTACGTGAGAGTAATTATAAACTGCGATACCACAAGTACAAACACAGTCGACCTGCTCGTTGCTCCCCTCAACTTTTGTCAAAAACTTGGGGGTACGTAGCATGACATAGCTATAGAACAGCAATTTGCCGTGTCTAGTCATTGGCGATACTGAAAGCCTCATTTCTATGATATCATTGGCAATCAACCGTTCTGGTTCATCAGGTCAACACTCCATCCTGGGGACAACTCAAATGTAAACGCATGCCCAGACCCTTCCTCCCCGTGCAAAGGGTCTGGTTCTAGAATACTGAGGGGAAGCAAGCCTATGATGACAACCTTTGACCATAGAAATTATACATCATCTGGAGCGCTATAGTTCTTGCAAGCACAATCACAGGCCTAGTCGAGCTAAAAGCTCGAGATCTTTACACACAATATCATGTCAGCTTACATAAACCAACCCAGCCTTTCTTTGTCTTTCTAGAGACGGGAATGCATGCTCACCTAGTGTTCGCCCAAGAGAAACCCTCGTTGTCCCTTTTCTTTTTTGATGGGAGTCGTAGCTCGAAGAGCGAAGGAACTAGCAGGCTGCATATAGAAGTCCTTGAATTTCAGTCCCCACCCCTTATAGTACGTGCTGACAAAGCACCCAGCTACGCATGCGCAGTCTCGTCTATGGACAATAGATGACATTAGGGAAAACTTGAGCCAATCAAAGGAGAGAAAATACATAATGCTGTCAACGTGACTTCTTTCTCCGTTTATGCTTCATATTTCTATTGTCTTTCTTCATCCGTGGATCCACAACTTTGAAAGCCCCCTTAACACCAGCTGGTCGCCCAACCCTCTTCCCTGCTAGTCCTTTCTTGGCGACCACATACTGCACATTTCTCTTCCTCTTCCCAAGCACGCCGGCCTTCTTGTAGATCTGCTTTATCTGCTGCACCTTTTCATGATCAGTCACATCAACTGCATCCGTAACATTTTCAACTTTCTTCTGTGCCTTCTCCATTCTTTTCATGGCTCTGTGCTTCTTCCTGGCTTTGGCCTGTGCTACTTTCTTAATGGGGCGGGCATTCACCTCCTTCAACTTTGCATGATACTCTTTAGCCATTTCCTTCGTCACTGGCAGCTGCTTCTGGCAGTACTTCACTTCGTCCTCCTGAAACCAGTCTGGCAGGTTTTCATCATTGTGGGTCCAGCGATTGTAGGCACTCTCTATCAGGTCCTCTCGTTTCTTCTTTGACTGTACAATCAATGCTCCAATGGTCAAACCTTCCGGATCCAGCCTGCGAACACGTGGCTTAGTTTCCATTGGAACAACCTCAAACGTACCCCTCTGCTGTGACGATTTGAGTTTAGTACTACAAGAACGAAAATCATTATCAGAATCAGTACCAGAATCTTCTGATTCATCCGAGCCTAGTACTTCAGCTCTTTGTTGGGCCATCAAATCTCCCTCTCCTTCCATACTCTCAACATCGCTTCCTTCATCACCATCATCCCGCCTCTTGCCACCATCTCCCATTCCTTTCATATTTCTTTTTGCCTTCTCGGTATCCATCTTGGACCACAAACGCCCTCCTCTGCCCTCATAGCTCCTCACCATCTGCTGGAGTTCCTCTTCCTCGTCTTTGTCCATTTCAAGGGACTCAAACACGGGCTTGCTGAACCACAGCTTGGCTCTCTTTGACCGCATGGCAACTGCACTCTCCAAGGGAACCACCAGAGGATTTCCTGAGCAAGCAGAACGGTAGAGAAGGTAGAGTAATGTTTCTTCCTAGCATTTCGTGCATGTCCCCCTAATTATTCGTTAGTGATAGACTTGTCCAAGGAATAACCACTAATCCTGTGCGCTCATGACAGCCTACGTTCACTCACACCACACACACACCCATCCCACACCCCCACCTCCTCAGACAAATGCCTCATGTATCATCACATTGGACTAGACCCGACTGTAACCACAGCACATGGCTACCAGAGTCAAACGTTAAGTCTCGTCATCTTGTCATCACCGGAGGCTAGCAAAACCATAACCATGGTAACAAAATGTCCTCACACGACATATGCAATTTCAGTCCAAACCAAATCATGACATAGGCAGAAAGAAACTCATGGCCGCATGAATCTACGAGTGACATTTTAATGAAAGGAACAGGCCAGGAAACGAGGCTGCACTCTAGGTACCACATCTCCAGCTCAGACTGATAGTCTGTGATGGATGCCTGGAAGACCTAGCCTCGTACCCAGTCCCATGCCCAGCTTTTCGTCGCTTGCAGTACGGTAAAGCGGGGAGGGCCTGGTACATCTTCTCACATGAGTGACGTCAAGGGTAGAAAGGGGTAGAAAGACCGGAAGGAAGCGTGGGCGTACGTGGGTCTCAGAACAGCAAGAAGAGCGAAGGTACCAGGTAACATACCACACGTATCTAGCTAGTGGGGGGTGACTGTCATACTCACCGAGCGTTGAACGTGTAGACGGTTGAATAACACGCAAAACGTAGCGTCTTTGTTCTGAAAATCCATTTTTCGATTACGTCATGCTCACGTGAGAAGATGTATCAGGCCCTCCCCGCTTTACCGTACTGCAAGCGACGAAAAGCTGGGCGTGGGACTGGGTACGAGGCTATGGAAGACCCCCTTTACCACCAATAACAGTGCATGTCGGTTTTCCCTTACCAGAAATTGGCTCTGACACCTGCTTTTCTACATCGGATGATGACTCCGATCCTGCCTCCTCCTCCTCCCCCCCCCTCCTCCTCCTCCTCCTCTTCCTCCTCCTCTGATAGCTCATCACCTATAACACAAAACACAGCTGTTTAATTAAAGTCAGATTCTACATTCCACTGAGCTGGACCTTCTCTCACCCACCACTGTAAAGCAGGCATGTTCACATGCCAAAACTGGCACATTTCGGAAACCATTTTCGGCACATTTTGACGTGTCAATTATGCCAAAATTGGCAGAAACAGCACTCCTGTTCTGTAGGGTGACTGATCATGATGTGCCATTTCTGCCAAAAATGGAACGAACCAAAATTGGCAGAAACAGCACTCCTGGTGAGCGACAGCACACCAAGGATACACACAGCAGAGATCAAGTCTGGTCTTGTTTGCTACATGTACACTAGCTGCCATATACACTGTATGCACTTGTTGTGGAGGGCATCCTGCATGCATAGCCTGGTTCCCAGGCCATCTACAACTACCCAGGTCATAGGTCAATAATTTTATCTGCACAAGCAAAAACTTACTTCCACTCATAAGGCTCTCTCCGTCAGACTCGCTCTCCTCGTCCTCTTTTCCCTCCGCCATCTCCCCCTTCTCCACTTCTTCCAGCTGGGACTTGCTCTGAATATCCTTCAGGCGAAACAGATCCTCCTGGTTCACAATCTCACCCACCTCCTTGTGAATGTCTGCCTTCTTCACAAGGCGCTCCTTCAACTTTCTCTTCTCCTTGCGAAGTCTGCGTTTCTCCCTACAGAGGGAACAGTTATCATGTTAACCAAGTGAATTACACTCGCTATCACACACTGTGCATAGTTATAACATAATGCCCGTAGCATATAGTTCCGCAGTCCAATTTGTGAACTTGGATTGTGCTGCAAAATCTACTAATTCCTGCCCAACCAATGAGAGCATGGTTTAAAACATTTAAAAATTGCCCAGCTGCCACCACATGTTGTAGCTATGACCCACAAATTGAAGCATAAACTCCTCTGGAGTCAGTGCGGAGCTGTTCAGGAGCTATTGTCGGAAGGCTGTGGGCCGAGACTGTCTTGAGGTGGGCATATTAGAACACCTCATACATTTAATTTAACTTTGGCCCCCAAAATAGGGTGGGGTCTAAAGGAGAATTAGTGCTGATGCACAATGGTAACGAACTCCAATTGTAGCTGTCAACCATACTAACCATGTGATTGTGAATATAAATATTCACATAGCTGATCGTGCATACGCCAGTAACATCGCTGATCATGCATACGCCAGTAACATCGCTGATCATGCATAATTAATTATGTCAGTTAATATCCATAAATAACAAACTCCTTTTATGGTCAACCATAAGAGACAATTACAAATCGGTTAATGTCATGAGACTGTGAATACTGAACTATTCAAGCAGTTGGTAATGAATACATATAAGTAGGATGACATAAGTAAACAAACAATAGCGCAGATTCCAATATTTTGTAAAGTACGAGTGTAGTAAGATAGGTAGCATTAAAGTACGAGTGTAGTAAGATAGGTAGCATTAAAGTACGAGTGTAGTAAGATAGGTAGTATTTGTAAAGCAGGATCTGAGTACAGCAAGACAGCCAAAATGATGCTCTCCTTGTCAGTAACTATTGATGAAAATAGCCCACTTGATACATTTGTGTACACAGCCACCATTCTGATCCTGCTATATCTGTGTGCAGCTTTGCATAAATGGTAAGATTGAGCTGCATGGCCACTAAATTATCATTGGAAAATAACAGTTGCAAGAGGAGTGAAGATGCAGTGCTCAGCTGTAATGTAGCATCCAATTTTTGTGAAATTAGATACAGCATTCAACTGAAATACAATAATCACAACACAAATTTGATTGGTTATGAGAAAAGGACAAGTTTCTATATAAGAGGTCTACAGCTACAAGGGGGAACATAAGGGTGGCACCTGGGAAGTCTTGACAATAAGGGTTTGTACACCTCCCTCCTTGATGATAAGGGAAGTACCTGGGAAGTCCCCCTCCCTTTGCTGATTATGCACTACCTGGAAAGTCCCCTCCCTGTGCTGATTATGCAGCTACTGGTAAGTCCCCTCCCTTTGTTGATTAATGATTATCCAGCAATTGGGAAGTCCCCTCCCTTTGTCAGTAACTGGGAAGTCCCCTCCCTTTGTTGATTATGCAATACCTGGGAAGTCCCCTCTTTAGATGACACCAGCTACCAGGGTTCAGATTGCAGTTTCCACTTGGCTGGAACAAACATAAATTCTCAGAAGGGAATTTCTTGCATGATGTCATAGTAGAAAAATCTCAATGCACTGCTACCACATCCTCAATCCTCTATAGGTATTCAAGTCTAAGACTTGAGCAACAAGCAGTCAGACAGACCAAAATGACCAAACACAAGATAGCAGCACCCCCACCATGAACTCATGTATGCACCAACAAAGTCCTGAGCAACGGGCATTCAGAGAGAGGTACGGTATTCTGCAAGATGCCTTCATCCACTTACTCAACCTGGATTCTTTTGCAAACAAACTTTACGCACAGAAATTCATTACCCAGGATAGACACAGTGAAGCGCAATCACAACACCATACTGAACAAAGAAGATGCACACTGTTGCTCGACGCTGTTGACAATCAAATAAAGTACAAGCCACGAAGGTTTCATGATTTCCTAAAGTTACTGTCCGAAGATCCAGCCATGGAAGACGTCTCAAAGACGATGCAGGTCACCTATGAGGAGCAGGTTTCCCTTGCTGCAGGTCCAACCAAACTTCCAAGCCATATTCAATATACCGAACCACTGAGAAAACTTCCAAGCCATATTCAATATACCGAACCACTGAGGGGCGACCATTTTGACATTATCTGCAATAGGTATCGCAAAGCAATCATGTCCAGTAACTCACTGGAAGTCGACAGCCTGACTGAAGACATAATGAACACGGGAAAAAGTGAATTAAAAGCCTTCTTCTTATGCTATCAAGGCCTTGTAAAAGCGACAGTTCCCTACAAATTGGATGAAGCAGAGAGGATACTTATGCACAGTCTACAACTTGCTGAAGAAACAGAAAGTGACAACAGGCAACTGTTACTGGGAAGAGCATACCGAATACTTGCGGGAGTGCCTCGTCGAAAGAGGAACTACAAACAGGGACTAGAAATTGTTGAGAGAGGAAAGAAGGCCCTCCAAAATGCAGAACCTTCAAGCGAAACAGCATGCTTGTTCATGGAAGAGGCATTGTTACGACAGTTTTCTGAAAAGTGGGCACCCAAAAGGCAAGAAAAAATCGAACAACTCCTGAAACTAGCACTAAAGCATGCCAAATACTGCAAGGACCACCAGCGTGCACGCTACACGGTTTCTCTTGTGCACCTTCGGCAGGCTTTGTTCTATTTGGATGCTTTTGAAGACAACAAACACTCATCCCCTGTTAGAGAGAATCTTTGCAGAGCGGAGGAGTGCCTTGAACTGGTTGAACTCAATCTGGTGGGTGGTGCCAACGTATACAAGATGGAATACTACGTTGCGTACTCAGTTCTTAGTTCATACAGACAGAACCCAACGGAAGCACTGAGATACGCGAGGAAGGCTAAAGGCTTGTTACACAAAAGTGGAATCGCTGATGACTCCTACTTGCACGTGAGAGCGAGGGTGGAAGTATTGGAGGAAAGATATGCCATCACGAAAGGTCGTGAGACTCAGGTGTAGAATATAATCACTACCACTGCGTAGTTCTCATGAGTGACAGAAACGGGAACTGGTTTCCATGACAACGATGTATACCAACAAACTGGTCCTAAATACCACTTCATGACATATTCCAGCTACCACAGTGTACTACTTTGCTTACAAACTCTATACTGCCTGCACTGTGAATATTGAGTCGGTGGTCCAATGATATTCTTTTCTGTTTACAGGATGTGAATTTGTTCTGCTAACAAGCTTAATGTTGTTTCCATGTTGTTGTTTTTTTGCTTCAATTTAGTAGTCATCGTTTTTGTATAGTTTCTGTTTTATGTACCTTTCTCGTTCGCTTGTTTCTTTTGTTGTTTGTTTGTTTTTGTCTATTGTCTATTCATTTTTGTGTGCATTGCTGTGTCTCCCCCCCCCCCCCCCCCCATAATGGCCACAGGTTTGCCCCATATTTATATTCATACAGCTGAAAAGAAATTACAAACAAGTTGAGTACCGTTCCTGTTTGCTGAACATGGCGAAGTCTCATGCAGGACATAGCCAGCCAATCAGAGGCATGAATTAAGTTCCCAGAGTAGAAGCTTAATCCTTAAATTGTAGCAGTTATGCTACTTTAACACTCAATCGTGCATCAAATTCCAAGTCTCAAAACAATTACCTTTTCACTTCCGCTGCTTCTTCTCTTTCCAGTGCCCTCACTTTAGCATCAACTCCTACCAGTCCATCCTCCTCCACATCCTCCTCCACATCCTCCCCTCCCTCTCTTCCCTTTGCCTCTCCCCCCATCCCTCCTATTTCCTCACCACTCTCCTCAACCTTGTCCAGAAACGTACGCATCTTTTGTCTCCACTTGACCAGCTGTTTGAGTTCCCTGGGCCCCAGAACCTGGACATCCTCGCAGCACTGCTTGATATTGTCTGTCGTGAAGGGGTGTTTTGCAAACAACTCGCTCATCTTGTCAAAGCACAACTGGTGAGTGGTGCTCAGGATCGTGAGGTGGTTATCACCGGTAATGAAATCGGCAACAGAGGTTGATTTGAAGAGGACGCGGCTGTCGTCAGGGTAACCCTCAGCAGCTTTGCGCGGCTTCTGCAGGATGAACATGGCATGCAAGTAAATTAAACACACACAACACTCTAGAAGAGGAGAGACAAGACACAGCTACATGTACGTATCACCAAACACTGGAACTGCATGCTGCAATGTAAATACAACTTTCCAAGATCAGTTCAACATGCATACCTGAAGTTTCGTAATACTGATTTTCACTACCACTTCACAAGACAAAAAGATGAGGCTAAACGCACGTACCTGAAGTTTCGTGATACTGATTTTCTGCTCCTGTTTGTTGCCCTCCTCCACTTCCTGGAAGACATGTCTGGGGTCGAGAAGCTTTGGGTCTATCTTGCTCGGAGCAAGGTAGCCCTGACACACAACAAAGATCTCGGCTGACTCGATTCTTGAGGCCTGGGGTTTGGTGGCGTCTACCTTCTTGAAGAACTGCTGGAGTGCCCACATCAGGGGCTGGTAGTCCTTGGAACGAAACACCTGCAAAGAGACGGGTACTCTGTTATAAGTAGTCAAGGAATGGTTGTAGGTATGGCCTTACTCCAGATTCGGTCCAGATCAGTGTCATTTGGATGGATCACAATGGGGTGATTAGAGACGACATGATGATAAACTTGATGTGAATAGCAAAATTCGCATGCTTACCTGCTACATGTATGTGTACTAGCGTCTACTTTCCTATTTACTACCTCCTCCTCCTCCTAGCTCCTCCATTGCCCCTCCCTCTTCTTCCTATTCTAAAATTACCTTTGTGATGAACCACCCTCCTTCACGCAGGAATTCGCAGGCCAGCTTGAGTGCGCTCAGAGTCAGTTCGACTTGGGAGAAGGCATCCTGGACCCAAGCTGATCCCACGTTCGGAGCACCATCATTCAACACGCAGTCAGCCTTCCATGTTTTTAACTCCCTTTGAAGTTGCTATAGGTAAAGAGTGATCAAAAGTGACTGTTCTAAGCATCTACAGGTAGTAGTCTCTGTCCCAGGTTCTCTCTAAAAACGGGCGGAGGAGAGAGCCTGGTATTACACATTCATGAGAAAAGCAGGTGACTTCCAGTGCACGGTGCCAATGAACATATTCACATCCAACACACGGTTACTTACCTTTGCTGCCATGCTAACAGATGAATTATTGCAGGCACAAGCTTGTTAGACTAAGAGCAAGCCCTAGATCCATCTCACCTGCTTGCACCTGTCAGTGGTGATGTCCTCCTCAAACGTGATCACATTTGTGATTGGCTTGATAGGCACAAGATCCACACCGACAATTAAGCTGGAGACAGGCATGAATTTGGCAGCAACTTGCAGCCAACCCCCAGGAGCAGCACACAAGTCAATGAGCACTCGACACCTTTGCAGGAACTGGTATTTCCTATTCAACTGGATCAGCTTGAAGGCAGAACGCGCTCTGTAGCCCGTCTCCTTGGCCAAATGGTAGAATCTATCTTTACGTCGCTTGCCTATCTTAGTTTTCTTCCCCATTACGATTTCAGCGTGAGCGTTTCTGGTTTACAGAAAGTAACACGTGGGTAATCACGTGATCTACTTCTTGCACAACATTGCAACTAGATCGAACGAGGGCAGAGGATAATTTACAACAACGTACAGCTAAGCAGCACCTGACTCCGACTTGGGACTTGTGTGTAATACCGCAGGTAAGCTTCCACAGAGAAAGAAATCCGTAGGTAGTGCTATACCAGAGCCCAGGCTCTGACCAGACAATGTGGCTACACTGCTGTGTATATGTGCTAAGGGGACTGTCTCCCAATGGTTCCTCATCACATCATTCTTGATCTTGCTTGATCTCCTCCAGGTGTCAGTGCTGGTGGAATCATGGCCTCTCTTGGCTACACGTGCATTACGTGCAGGGTGGCTTTCACCGATGCAGACCTTCAGCGAGCACACTACAAGACAGACTGGCACCGATACAACCTGAAGCGCAAGGTAGCTGAACTACCTCCAGTGACGGCTGAGAATTTCCAGCAGCGCGTTCTTGCACAAAGGGCAGAAGACATTGCACACGAGGTGAAACAGTCTGAGTTTTGCCAGATATGCAAGAAACATTTTACGTCAGAGAACTCGTACCAGAGCCACGTTCGATCTCGCAAGCACAGGGAAAGTGCTGCTGCCCTTGAAAAGAAAAGTGACGGTGATAAAAAAGCAAAAGAAGTTGATGAGGGTGAGATTTCAACCAAGAATAAGAGAAACCTGGATGACGATGCTGACACAAAGATGCAACAGGAGGAGAAGAATTCGGCTGGAGTTGTGGACTCAAACAAATTAGCTGAGGAGGAATCATCTTCTGCTTCTGATTTTGAACCTGAGGCTCTGGAAAAGAACGAATGTCTCTTCTGCCCCCATGTAGGTGAGGATTTGGAAGCCAACTTGCATCATATGAGTCGGGTGCACGGGTTCTTCCTACCAGATCTTGATTATCTTGTCGACATCAAGGGACTGATCTCCTACCTCTGTGAGAAGGTTGGTGTAGGAAACATGTGTCTCTACTGCAATGAAAGGGGAAAGAGTTTTTACTCGGTCGAGTCTGTGCAACAGCATATGGTAGACAAGTGTCACTGTAAGATATTCTTTGAAGGTGATGCTGCATTAGAATATGCAGAATTCTATGACTATTCTAAGAGCTACGAAGGTCACGATGAATCTAGCAATGACACTTCGAGGGCTGTAGCACTACCAGATGCCTCCCTAGAAGTCAACGATGATCTGGAACTCGTGTTACCATCTGGAACGAAAGTGGGGCACCGATCAATGAAGCATTTTTACAAGCAACGCGCACCGACACTCGAGCAGCGCAAGTCTACTCTTCTTGGGAGGCTGTTGTCCCAGTATCGTGCACTGGGGTGGAGAGGGTACACGGGAGAAGGTGCAGAGCAAAGGAAGAGGGACGAGAGTTGGTCAAAGAGGATGCAGCAAGCGCGAGCTACAAAACTGAGTGTCAAGGCCAACAAAATGCAAAAGCACTTTAGGCCACAAGTTGTGTTCTAGATTTTTGCTGCGTGTAACAGATTGGTAAAATCATGATATACTCCCCGTGTACTTTCTTTCGTGAGCCAAGACTGTGTGCAAGTGATCCATGCCATTGTACATGTGCCTTAGCCCAAGCAATCTACAAACTTGCATGCACATATATACATACGCACAATGTGTGCTGCATAATTATACAATTTACACACTGCATAATATTATGGGCACGCAACCACATGCTGGTCATATGTAGCCTTGTACCCAGGCCTTCCCACTGCACTGCCAGTGTTTATGCGACAAATTATGCTATGGTTGGATGGCCTAGTCACTTGAGCAACAAACGCTGGGGTGGGAAGGTCTGCATGCATGGGCCGGGTACGAGGCTACCTAGGAGGTGGAAGAGCTAGCAATTGGCAGTATGTGACCTAGCTGAATATGCAGTGAAGGAATGACAAAGCATGTTAAAAACATTCATGCAGATAAAATGGTAGCAGGAGTAAATCTTCGGTCCCTATTATCCTCCATGCGAGATGCTCAATGAAGTTCCCAAAATTGATCTCCTTAACCGCTTGTGGCCAAATTCTCCCAAATTGCACACTGAGTTCTTGAGCACCTTCATGAATATGTTGAATGCTTTGTGCATCTAATACTTGTTCAATCGACTCCTTCAAACAGTACTGTCCCACACCAATTGTCCAGTTTTGCAATTGCTCAGCACTGAAATGCAACAGAAGTGGCTGATACCTACTATAAACTCTGCTCACAAATGCATGAGGACTGTCCGGTACGATAGCAGCAGTGAGTAACCGAACGAAGTAGTTGAGGGCTTTCAGAAGTTTTTGTCTTCCCCATTCCTCCTCAAAAGGAATAGAGGATGCAAAGATGTTCTCCATGGTTAGAAAGGCCCCACTGTTGCTCCACACATTCAGGGATATGCTGGTTTCCATGGTGATTACACAGTGGAACCAATAGGGTGGGATGTATAGCACTTCACCTTGATATAATACCACCTCAAGTGGCTTTGTTTGCAATGACTCTGCCACGTCAGCATCCAAGACATTAGTGTGGACTTGTCTGTAGAACTGATGCAGACAAGGGTAGAGGTTCAACTCAGAATAAGAAGAGGGAGGAAAGAGAAGAAATGTCTTTTGGCCATACACCATAGCATGGAGGTTCTGTGAAGTATCATAGTGAGTATATGCAGTCACATTCTCCTTGCCAAACCAGAAATTCACTTGGCCCAATTCATTGTGAGTCGGAAAAGTTAGTGTCTTTAGCGAACCTTCAGAATAGATGGTATCACTTAGTTTCAGCATTTCTATCCCTCCACTGGAATAGTAGTAGTAGCCATCGAAAGGCTCTCCAAGAATTTCAAAGAACTTTCCTCTGGGGTATATGATTTCTTGAAAAGGCTTTTCAGAGTTTATCTCTGTTACATTCAAGAGAGGTTGATCGACAGCAAAGTACCTGAAAATTTTGTCTTTTCCTTTCTTGGTAAGAATGTTGGGAGCTCCAGGTCTGCCTGCAAGGAAAGAGGGCGTCCATCTTGCCGACTGCCAGGAATCAAAGGGGGTGTGATGAAGCACAATAGGAATGTCCTGAGTAGCCAGCTGCAGTTAAAGAAACAGCAAAAACCATAGTCTCATTCCAAGGCTCTAGCTAGTCTCGCGAGCCAGCCGTAATTTTTCTGGTGGGCGGAGCAAAAGGGAGAGGGGAAAATATTTCTCCCGTCCGCTCCAAAATTACGACTGGCCTGCGAGGCTAGATTCTGGCTTTTCGTCCACACACTACAATACCATTACTGTATACAGTAGCTGCCGTTTTTGCATACTGCAAGCGATCACAAACTGGAGGTGTAGAAGGCCTGGGAATGAGGCTACAGTATGTGAAACATGCATGGGGATTGATTGTGACTATATACTTTCAGCAGCTCGAATGTCACTAGGCTCATTCCCAGACCCTACTTGGAAGACCCCACTCCAAGTGGGGTCTGGGAACAAGACTAGTATGTCACTACCTTTTATTCATAATTGTACCACCAAGAAACCTCTCATCTTGACAAAGACGCGTACCCATCTTGTCATGTGCTGTAGATCTGCCTTGTTCACCTCCCATTCCAGGTGTGCAACTCTTCAGAGAATAAAAATTAAAATAGCTTAGAGCAGTGCTTCATCTAATCCATACTTACATGTTACATGCCTGCATGCCCATATTATTCATGCTCACTCCACACAATAGTTTGATCATCAATTTACCTTTCATTTTCTCTGTTGCCCGCCTGAAGGAAGAAAGCTACAGCAATGGCTACAAATACGGGGCCTCCAAATAGAAGTGGTAAACGAAACAGAACCTTCTTTGGCCTTGAACTTGAAACGTTACTTCCTCGCTTGCGTCCAGCCATAGTTATGAACTGAGCCCCGCCCCTTGCCTCGCCCTTTGCAATCACGTGACTATAGCCACACCTCCTCCAGCCTCGTTCCCATGCCGATGGTAGGAAACAAACGGCCTGGGAACGAGGCCACACCTCCTCTTGAATAGTGGTCCATGAGAAAGGCAGCATGGTAAGAAGAATCTTCGTGAATCCTCCTCATCGTTGCTGTTTCTTACTCGTAGTGAGTAGTACCGGGCGTGGAGTGATATCTTTTTGTCTTTGCTTACCCTTCCAGGCGAAAAGAACGAAGAAGGTAGGCGTGGTGGGGAAGTATGGTACACGTTACGGTGCTTCCCTCAGAAAGATGGTGAAGAAGATCGAGATCACCCAGCACGGAAAATATGTGTGCTACTTCTGTGGGAAGGTGAGTGAAGAGTTGGGTGGTGCTATTGAGAAGGTGGTATAGTTTCTAATTAGTGCTTTCCTTGTATTTGTGCAGAATGCAATGAAGAGAAAATGTGTTGGTATTTGGCAGTGTAAGAGATGTAAGAAGATCATCGCTGGTGGCGCATGGGTACCAAGGTAAGTTACGAACACCATCACTACTGGTAGAGTGCGTGAGAATGAATTCTTGGTGAAGCATTTGAGTTGAGAGCACTGGTCTCGAAGTAGCCAGCAGTCTCAAAAGCCACACCCTTCGCACCCATCATCATTTTGAGTACATTGAGTACATATGTTTGACAGATGTCAATGTGTTCTATTCCTCTCGGTGTAGAAACGAGGAAATGCCATTAACCAGCCTCAGTCCCATCCCATCCCTAAATTCTACACTTTTTTTAAATACATGGGATGGGACTGAGGCTGGTTAATGGCATTTCCTCTTGTTTCTTAGGTTTTTCGTGAGGTGCATGGAATGTGACAGGCCATCACTAAATCCCTAGAATTTTTGGGGAAAAATGTTTTGCCCCTAGTGGCTTATAAGAACCAGCTAGGTTCTAGCAATGTTTCCATACTTAGCTGCTGGTGTACATGCAGGACCGCCATCAATACATTAAGATTTTAAGCGTGTTGGTGTGACAAGTGGGGTGTTTGGGGAGTGGGACTAAATTGGAGACGTGCGTACATTTATACCCTCCGAACCTCTAATGTGCTTGAGAACTCTGGAACCTTCCAGAACGACTTGGGGACAATTGGGGAGCAGTAGCTGAATTAGACGCAATCAGGGAGCAACAGCTGAAGTAGACGCAATCAGGGAGCAGCAGCTAAAGCGAACACAATTGGGGAGCAACAGCTGAAGCGGATGCAATCAGGCAGGGAGCAGCAGCTCTGCATGGAGAGCTGCCCGGCACCAGATTGCTCACATAGGCGAATGATGGGGCAGTAGCTGAGTGAGCAAAGCTACTTGTAGCCATACCCAAACATCAGGAGGTACTGGGTTCGATCACAGCTGAGTTTCCTGGCTAGTGATGTCTGAAAGACATTACCAACTGGTGGTTTATTTTGTGAGATGCAGTTTCCTGACTTTGCTCTTCTTTCTCCCATGTAGCACAACAGCTGCAGCCACAGTTCGCAGTGCCGTAAGAAGACTAAGGGAAATAGCAGAGGTCTGAAATCCCTCTGGACTGCCAATGAGTTGCCATCGTGCATATGTATTGTACATGATGTGTACCAAAAGAGTAATATTTCACCCTCGCCATCCTGTGGTTTAAGTGACAGAGTAGTTCTAAAGGTGGATAGTCTGCTTCCTCCGCCTGTGGCCTGGGAACGAGACTATGGACTACCCTTGAGAGTACTAGTCCGAGCTGGTTGTGGCCAACTTGTCATGCCCCTGCTGCAAAGTCGGAGGCATTGACTCCCATCTCCTTGCACCAGTTCAGCTTTGGTTTTCCCCTGACAGGCACTCACGTACCCTTCACACAGAGTACGGTACGTTGTATGTAACGCCCATGAACACTGACAGCACACACAGAGTACATGTAGGTTGTAACGTAGATCCCATGCGCACTGACCGTACTCACCCTGCACACAGAGTGCGGTATGTTGTATGTAATGCCCATGCACACTGACAGCACTCACCCTGCACACAGAGTACAGTAGGTCGTATGTAACGCCCATGCACACTGACAGCACTCACCCTGCACACAGAGTACAGTAGGTCGTATGTAACGCCCATGCACACTGACAGTACTCACCCTGCACACAGAGTACGGTAGGTCGTATGTAACGCCCATGCACACTGACAGCACTCACCCTGCACACAGAGTACGGTAGGTCGTATGTAACGCCCATGCACACTGACAGCACTCACCCTGCACACAGAGTCCATGTAGGTTGTAACGTAGATCCCATGCGCACTGAACTGGGGAGGAGCCTGGCAACTTATATTAGTGGATAAGAATTCACCTCAAGCTAACTTCAGCTAACAGAATATTATATGGGGCACTTGAGAAGTCCTGTAGGTTCAGACATGACCATTACAACATTAACCCTGGTAGACGTAGACCACTATGTATGCTCAGAGTATACATGTATAGGAAGGCAGAACACATGTACAATCATACATTCACAAATTAACACATACAATCATGTAATAAGCAATTGTTGGGTTATACGTTACGTACTGCTTCCCCCCCATCTTTCAAATCCACGTCCTCAAGTTTTGAGCTTCCAGAATTCACACGTCCTGAACTACCACTGCCAGAACGATCATACCGTCCTAGAAGTGATAAGGCCAATTTAATATGTAAAGCAAGCAAGCACTCTTTATATAGTCATGTATTTAATGTACTTCTTTTGCGCCTTCTTGGCGTGCATTCAATAATAATAAGTGTGTTGCTATTGTGCTTGTGCACATATAGAGAACAGAGTAAATACAGCATTGTTGACTACATTGCACAGGAAATTACGTACCGTCATCGTCAAGTTGCTCCGTCTGCTTGCACGTTTGAGTCTGTTGTCAGACCACTTCACATTGGAATAATTATTCCTAAACAGACCACACGGACTGACTGCGGACCAGACTGTCATTTGCCATTTCAACCGTTGTGTACGTGGCTCCAGAGTGATGTGGAGGAGGGGAATCGGCATGGAGGATGGGGCAGGCCTGGCTGCGGCCATGCATTAGTTTCGTATCTCCCTGCTGTACTTATTATTTTTTATATATTTGTCAATAATTATTGTTGTGTATTTGATGTATTATGCTCAACTTTGTGTATCTGTTTTGTACTCTGCATTTTGTTGTTTATAGCTTGGTGCTGGACACCCAACATGTTTCTTACATTATACTGTATAGTAGTAAGTAGTTTGTTTTCTGTTATGTGGTAATATTTGTATCAGATCTCTGTTGTATATTGGTTGATCATTTATTCAACACACTGTGAAGTCTTTCATCAGTATATATGGCAGCATGCGCCAAGATTTGACCACACACATTGGTTCTCCTCTATGCAGGAATACTGCCAAAACAGCCCAATTCAGCAGTTCAAATCATCCCGCTACAGACTCAAAAGTGTGAGCGAACGGTGCATAACTTTGAAGATGACATGCCCTTAAGAATTCCAGTCGCGCATCTATACAGGTAGTCTTTTCCTGCATATATGTTGGTAATCCCTAGCTTACAGAGGGTTGTTTCAGCATGTTGTAGCCACAGCCTAGGGTCTTAGAATGAGGCCAGTATGTTTGTTACTGTAGCCTCGTTCCCAGGCCCACACGCCGCTTTTTGTTGCACGACGAAAAGCTGGGTGGGCCACGGGAACGAGGCTATGTTACTGCGCAACGGTTATAACATAGTGACATATGTTGGTGTATCTGATCACACCACATGCACTGGGCCTGGGAAAGAAGGGCACTCTGGCCTTCTGAACTTGCCATTTTGTTGGGGAATTCCAGCTTCTACATCTAGAGGTTGAGGTTGTTGATCGCCATTACGGGGTTGTTGATCAGCATCGAGGAGTTGTTGATCACCATCGCGAGTTTGTTGATCGCCATTACGGGGTTGCGGTTGTGGTTGTGGATGTTGGTCGCCATTAGGATTCTGGTCACCGTTTGGAGGGAGGGGCGGAGGCTGTTGTGGAGGCTGCAGTGGAGGCTGTGGCAGAGGCTGTGCTGGGGGCTGCAGCGGAGGCTGTGGCGGAGGCTGTGGAGCACCATTTTGGTCGTCATTTGGCAACAGTCGTTGTCTTTCTGGATCCCTTCTTCTCATGAGTACCCATCTGTGTACGTTGTACACAACAAATGTGATTAGTATCAACAGAAGTGCAGCTAATATTACTCCCAAGCCAATCTCGATTATTGTATCGGTACTGAGAGAAGAAACCACTTGTAACTGTTGTTCCCTGGACATCAGTGGAGAATCTTGACCAGGAAGGTACACACTGCACCGGTAGTAACCACTGTCAGAAACTTGTACATTGGCTATTTCAAGTTCACAGTCATGATTATGGCTTGGATTGCGACGAGTGTTTCTCCTTCCTTGCATGGAGTGTTTGATTAGTGGATGACAAGTCCAGTTCTGGTTGTCAAAATAGAATTCTTCTTTCAAGTCAAGAGTGTCAAGTAGACCTGATGAACATTGGAGATTCACAAGCCCACCTTCTAGTACGGGCATTTCGTCTAGAAATAGCAGCCGAACATCTTACAAAGGGAAGAGAGAGAGAGAGGAAATTACACCAGACTTAGAGCTAGAGACAACATTTGAGTGGGAGAGGCTATAACTCAGGTACATGATTAGACAATAACTTACCGACTACTCTCAATTTGATCTGGATATCAGAGAGAACAAAACCATCAGGATTCTCGGGACGATTCTTACAAAGGTATTTGTAGCTCGCATAGATGAAATGCTGACCACTGTGAGTGAAAACGTCCCCAACCTGCATGATCATGAGACAAAAATTGAAACACTCACTGAAATATTCAACTAGCTATTAATTGCTCCTTTCATGCAACAAGTATAATTATGGGTATATATTATGTGTAGGTGGTAAGGTCAGATCATGAGGTACCAGGCTAGTGCCAATCATTAACAGTAAAGTTCTGATGGTCACAATTGGTGCACTTTTACATGCATGTTCAAACGTAGCCTCATTCCCAGCCCATTCCAATTTTTGGGATGGGGCCTGGGAACGAGGCTAGTTCAATGTGCGTGTGTGCAACACAAGTACGTACATTGATGGAATAGTCAGTGCCACCTGCAGCATTTCCAGTTTGATCAGGGCTGCGTGTTCCATTGTCATAGTAGTAGTACCACCACGACTGCACTATTTTCTGTTTGTTTACCAAGCATTCGGTACATCTGCGGCAACCTGACATGACAATCTCCTTTGTCACATTGGGAATCAGGAATCTTCTTTGGCCACAGCGCTTCTGTGCACACGTCTTCCTGTCTGCACTGCTCACAGCAGAACTGACAGCCACCCACAACAGCAGGCTGAGTAAAAAACGTGTAGGTACATGTATACTAGCAATCAAGCTTCATAGAAGAATACATGGCTGGCTTAGTGCCATACTATGACTATCTCAGACATGCACACACACAAATTAATCCATAGTAAAACCCTAGTCTTGTGAAACCCGGAATGGAACAAAATGAACAGAATGAATGGAACTGCAAGTCTTCGTCGCTGAGACCAAGGTAGACCTTTCTGTCTAGCACTGCACGGGCAGTACCGTAAAGTCTCATGTACGTAGCCTAAAACATGTTCTGCAGTGCATACTGTTACGTGCATTCTAACACTAACACTAACATTGGAGGATACTTTTGCGTACTGCCCGTGCAGTGCTATGGAGAAAGGTTACTTTTGTCTCACTGACGAAGATCCACAGTGACAGTATCATTCATTCTGTTCCGTTCCGTTCCAAGTTTTACTACTACTCAATCCATCAAGTAATTCAATTAGTGGGCTCTAACAAGGGCTAGTGAATATAGCTGAAGAGTAGCCTCGTACCCAGTCCCACGCCCAGCTTTTCGTCGCTTGCAGTACGGTAAAGCGGGGAGGGCCTGGTACATCTTCTCACGTGAGCATGACGTAATCGAAACATGGCAAAATTTTCAGAACGAAGACGCTACGTTTCGCATGTTATTCAACCATCTACACGTTCAACGCTCGGTGAGTATGACAGTCGCCCCCCGCTAGCTAGATACGTGTGGTATTTTACCTCGTACCTTCGCTCTTCTTGCTGTTCTGAGACCCAAGTACGCCCACGCCTCCTTCCGGTCTTTCTACCCCTTTCTACCCTTGACGACACTCACGTGAGAAGATGTACCAGGCCCTCCCCGCTTTACCGTACTGCAAGTGACGAAAAGCTGGGCGTGGGACTGGGAACGAGGCTAGCTGAAGAGTTGTGGCCCACTTGCGGGACAGTTAGATCGAGAATTGGTGGGAACGAGACAGTTTCTACAACCTTTATGACCAGTAATCAGTTGGTGAATATGGTTAACACAAAATCCTTCTTGGATACTGTAAACATGTTACGTAACATAGTATAGACACAAGCGTTACACCCCTATACTATCTATGAACATATTCACCGCTCATGGATCGCTTAGATGAAAGTGAGTTATATTCATAGTGTTTCTACTATGCACCTTATCTTTAATACTTCTATCATAGTATCTTCAGTTTCTATACTCAAGCCCTAAGCTTGTTGACATGCCCTCAGTGACTAAATATAGTGCACATACAAAGCCCATGTAGGTCATTCCAAACTCCAGCTTTTCTTGTAGCAACTACATGCATGCTGGAGATAGGAATTGGGATTAGGCCCTGTACATAGCATGCACACATAATAGCATACAGTAACCTCTTCCTGACATTTTAGTGTAGGCTACCACACGTTACTCACCATGTCCAAACAGCTCTTTCCAAGGACATTCTCGTAACCATCTTTCAGTTCCTATATATAAATGCATAAATTATGTATAAGAATAGGATATATATATTCACATGCAATTAAGCATGCCTAAGGCTATAGCCTCAGTACCAGGCTCTCTCCTCAAAACCGGAGAGAGAGCCTGGGAATGAGGCTAGCCTAAGGCAGCCTAGCCCACCTATCACTATATTTGCTGAAACAAGACATGTAATTTGTGGCCTTTGATGGAAATATATAGCCTCATTCCCAGGCCCCCGCCCAGCTTTTTGTCGCTTGCAGTACAGAACTGAAAACAGTGTAGGCCAGAAATGAGGCTAGGAAATAATATTTACTGCTACAGCCATTTCATCACAACAAAGATTTTGAGTGTGTACGCAGAGGATTTGATTGTTGACAGTCTCATGCTGTAGTCTGTGGCACCTGCTACAGTATACTAGTAGGTCAGAGGGTGCTCACAATACTAGCCTGATTGTGGTGCTATTTGTGACGACTCTAGCTGGATCCCACAAGATGAGTAATTTTGTACATACACAAACTAACCAAAGTTGTAACATAGTTAGAGGTTTCAAGCACAAATACCAGATGTCATCATCCTGAAAGTGCTGCATTATCGCAGCAGGACACAATATTGAACAATAGTACAAATTTACAGGAGGTCGAAGAGCAACCTGTGTAGGTATAGTGTATGATGCCCGTAGAACCCGTCCCCTACACATGGTACAGGTATGCATATGCAGTACACACATGCAGACAACCAGACAAGACTGAGACGCCAGCTGACTGTCTCCAGATCTGTTTAGAATATTTTTGGAATCTGACTTTTCATCTTGTTTGTCTAGCTAGATCTTTTGCGACTATAAATGCACTTTATTTATGAGACAGCACTAGTTTTTCATGCTGCCAAACCTATCTTCCAATTCACTGTAGTTATTACGTCTAAATTTCAAGCATGTCCCCTGGACATTTCTTCTTCTTCAGGTTCCTGATTTCCGCAGACCTTCCAACATTACGATCTTCCATATGGTCTTGAGCTTCCCATAATAAAAACTATGCAGCAAGGCACACAAGCTGCAGTCTAATTCTCTGCTTGCTATACACGTTACTGTATTACCATGGAGACCTACACTACAGGCAGTATTTCAACTAGATGTACCTCTCTCACTCATACAACCACACACAAATAATATAGCTAGAGTTTATCAACAACTCGTTCTATGTAGCGCATTTAGTATTTTCCCCTAATGATTGCCTGCAACCGTTGATCATCGCAGGTTCATGACGTATCAAGATGGCCTGCAAGTGGAATTATGCTAAAATACGATTTCGTACTGTGTACGGTGCAGCGATCGATACACAATTGCAATACACAACGTGATTATACGCTACTGACCTGGTAACGAAATCCAGGGCTTGCAGCTGGCTAGCCGGCTGTCAATGCAATACTAGTACTATGTTTACAAGTTGGTACTTGTGCCTGGCGCGCAAAAGTCCTAATTGGCAGGGTCAGGGGGGACGGCCCAGGGTATTTCCCTGACCTGCACGTTATCGGTCTACTCGATCATTGTACTCAAGCAAGAATTACAACACAACTTTGTCGTACTACAAGACTTTAGGATGTAGTACAACAGGGATTCACACAAATTTGGCTCATCATACAACAGACTGAAACACGACAGCTACAGGCACTGGTTTGAAGGATCAGACCCATCATGGTTTGTGAACCTCTCTGTACCGCAGTCCAGCAGGGTTTCCCTCCACCAGTGGGGTACTGCTACTCCGGGGCACCATGCCACCTGCTCCTGCAACAGTCTGTTCATACAAGGGACTGGGTCTTGGAGGCATGTACTGTGTATCAAACCAAGGCTGCTCAGGGCCATCATCAGGGGAGTACATACCAGCATTTGGTACAATGTCTTCATAACGTGGTGGAGGAGTACGGCGATCAAAGTTCTCCACCAGAGGAGGAGTACGGCGGTCAAAGTTCTCCACCAGAGGAGGTGCACTCGGCGCATAAGGGTCATGAGTGCTAGGATTAGTAGAAGAACTCGAACTCAGTCCGTAGCTGCGTGGATTACGCCTCGCAGCAGCGAGAGGGTGTTGCAACTTTGATCTGCGTGCTGTCCGGCCATCAGGGAATTCGAACCTCCCAAACTCAACCTCCACAGAGTCCATATATGGATCAAGATCATCTTGAGGTCCTTCCTGAATAGAGAGAGGAGAAATAAGCTTCCACTTGAATCAAATACCACAAAGCACTCCATCATTATCCACTGCCATAGCAACAGGGTTTTTTTTCTCCTTTGTTACAGACATGGGGGCACAATGCAATCACAGTTTTTATTGCAACATACATTCTTCATCACATTATGACTCAATGTACACCCAGTTTCTGTACCACTATCAATATCCCATGGCCATGTAGATGACCTGGGAACGAGGCCAGATAATAGTATCACATTCTGGCACTCAACAAATTTGTTATGAGTCCTCTTCCTGACAGTGTGAAGTAGTATATGCACAGTTTGTCACACACACTTGATGTGAAGCCACACACCTCCTCTTGTATGGTGGGCATGGGCTGATTGGCCTCCTGTGAGAAGTGAGGTAAGACAGAGCCAGAGCGATCAAAGTTGGTGATGGAGGGGAATTCTCCGGGACCGAGAGAGCTCGTGGAGAGAGAGTCAAGGTCTGCATTGTGAAATGCTGGAGGATGTGTGGGAGGGATACATGTGCAGAGAGGGGAGGGACATGAAGAATGATAAAAAAAAGATGGCCATACAAAAGTAACCAAACGTTCCTTACCATTAGGATTGAGCCCAAGAACCGAATCCTGCAGAAGTGACAACCCTGGATCACGAGTCCTAGCACCACCATGTCTATCGCCTCCCCCCTCTCCCTCCTTGGGCTGTGCAGTAGCCTGGTCAAAGGCATGCTGCAAGGTTTGTTGGGTAGTGTCTTCATCATCTCCAACTCTCAGTGAGAACTCTGGGTGGTCTCCATCATCACGAGAGACAGCTGCAGGTTCCAAGATCAACAGCAAAGATATCAGCATTCATCCTAATGTGTAGTCTCGGTCCCAGACTCAAACAACCCCAGGATCACTGGAAGCAATATATGCACTGGATGAACGGTCTGGGAACGAGACTAGGTAAACATGGTGATCCTGTGATCCTATTGATTTTCCAGTATTTGCTGCATCATATGCCCAACATGCAACTTTTGTGCAGCTGTGCAGTGTTCAAAGATGGTGTCCTAATGTACTTGTTTTTCCACGACCAAATGCTGCCCTTGATTACTGGCCACTCTCGAATAGTAGCCACAGTAAATAATTGTGTGATGAAATAAATAGTAACCGCAGCGTTTGATTGCGGAAACACGGTAATTATTCCAAGTGGGTGGTGGCAACTAGTTGACACCACATTTTACTATGACAAGTTCCAACCTGGGATCATGAGTCTCACCCCCATGATCATATTCATCATGTTTGTAATCAGCTGCAATCAATAAATGTGCCAACAGAGGCCACAATAGCCTTGTTCCCAGGCCTCCACACCCAGCTTTTGTTGCTTGCAGTTCATACTGCAAGCAACAAAAGCTGGGCGTGGAGGCCTGGGAATGAGGCTAGGCCACGACCCAAAGCAGCAGCAAGGAACAATTACATGACTGTGCATCTAAGTTGTAAAAAGAATTACTGACCAACTGTTTTGATGAAGGCCCAGACTGACTTGGCCTGCTGCACTGCTGCTGGGAAGCGGGTCAGAATGAACTGCAGAGCCCTGGATCTCAGGTTGTGGTATTCAATGTAGGGCCACACCACCACACCCATCACTGCAGTGTGCATGTACGGAGGGAAGGAGAGGGAGGGAGGCAGGGGGAGGGAGGGAGGGAGGAAGGAGAAGAAGGGAGGGAGGGAGGGAGGAAGGAGAAGAAGGGAGGGAGGGAGGGAGGGAGGGAGGGAGAGAGGGAGGGAGGGAGGGAGGGAGGGAGGGAGGGAGGGAGGGAGGGAGGGAGGGAGGGAGGGAGGCAGGGAGGCAGGCAGGCAAGGGGAGGGAAGCAAGAGGGAATCAGAGATGGAATGTGCTGCAGACATTGTGTGGGTGGTATACCTACATTTTCAAGGCCAGCCTTCTTTGAACAACATCAGAGTCGCAGTGAAGAGATTTAGTCCCTTATAAAATGGGTATTTTGGCTAGTAAACTCTTTGTTATGGTAGTCAACTGGTGTGCTCATAAATTCTCCACTCACCAACGACATAGGCCAGTACGATGGTAGGGATGTACTTGCCCAGCAGGGAGAGGATCACACCAGGTATGGCTATCATAACACTGAACTGGAAAAGAAAAGAAATATTGCATCATGGGCCAAAAACAAAGGGCAGTCTAGCCTTGTTCCCAGGCCTTCTAGAATACTGCAAAAACTGGAGGTGTAGAAGGTCTGGGAATGAGGCAAAGGGCAGTCTACACAAGCCAGTAGGTAACTGTATGGATTAGAACACTATCTGTCTCCATGGTAACATGTTTATGTGATACACTTTTCTACTCTTGCTATTTTTGAATGTGACCATCAACCACTACCAAAAGATGACCCTTGTGACCTCTGACCCCTCTTCTAGCTTACAATGAATGGTTCACTGGTGCTCCAATGCTGCAGAGCCAGTCGGAGGTTATCCCCCCACATCAGTCCCCTGGAAACTCTCAGGCAGATGATCTCAAATGGTGCCAGCTGTTGGGAGCTGCAGAAAGTCATATGGGGCTCAATATAGGGATGAGTGGTTTAACGAAACAGGTACTGATAACATGTTATCACGTGTTATCTGTGTTATCGGGGTATGAATGTAGCTTTAACAGGTACTGATAACATGGTATTACGTGTTATCTGTGTTATCGGGGTAGTGGTTTGTATATGTAATAGCATGATTTGGAGTGCAATTTGGGAATTAATTGCACGAGTAAGGTTTGTAATTTCACGAGGCGAAGCCGAGTGAAATTACTGACCTTACGAGTGCAATTAATTCCCAAAATTGCACTCCAAATCATGCTATCACATATTAATCATATAGAAACTGAGTTATCAATCAGTTGCACAGCAAAGAATCTTTGATACAGCAATAACTGTACACAGAAAGTATATGCAACAACACGGATGCAGCTATCAGTCCGGTATCAGTCCCTATTATGTAGGCAGGAGGTCCTTGACGCTGTGTAGTAGCGTACTGCATGATTGTCACCAGCACTAGCCTCACACTGGTAGCTACTGTGATGCCACACTGTTTTTGCCACCGTCTCAAGCCGCCGTACGGGCGTGTTGTCGCCTCCTTCAGGCCGCGTGGCAACTCTTGTGCGCTGCTGGGACCTGGTAAGCATTGCTCGTAGGCGGAGCAGTGGGTGTGGCAGCATCGCCTTGCTGTTTATTGTCCATGGTTCGGCGACCGTCGTGTACGAGTTTCGGTGTCAGTCGCGTCGAATACGAGTTCTCCAGCCCCAGCAACATCTTCGGTATTTTCGCACACGCTCTCATGAAGAAACGCAGCAATAGTGGGACAGGAAAATTCATTTGACCAGTAGCTACCCTCTGCCATGACGCTTAGCTACCTTTATGCACTCGATAATCGTTTGTTTACTTTTCTGTTCGAACCTAGAAACCACGTAGAAACCGCAGCGGCATAACCAATCAGCTCGTGATTACACTTTTTTGCACTCGTACCAGTGCAAAAAAGTGTAATCAGCAGCTGATTGGCTGAAAGCAGTGCAGATTACAGAAATAATTGCACTCTCGCGGTATAGGCGTTTTATACAGAAACTTGTTATCACTATATGATTATGTGTGTTATCAGTGTTATCATTTGGTATCATGTGTTTATCAGGGTATGAATGTAGCTTCATCTGACCAGTGTTATCATGACTGTGTGTTATCATGTGTTATTGTGTATTATCATGGTGGATGTCAGCCATTGTACTCTTTCCATCCCTAGTGTACTGTGTTATCAGTGTTATTGTGTGTTATCGTGTGTTATCAATGTCATCGTTTGTTATTGTGTCACTGTTATCGTGTGGTACTGTTATCGTGTGTCATCAGTGTTATCATGTGTTATCGTGTGTTATTGTGTGTTACTGTTATCGTGTGGTATCAGTGATATCATGTGTTATCGTGTGTTATGATGTGTTATCGTGTGTTATCAGTGTTATGATGTGTTATCGTGTGTTATCAATGTCATCGTGTGTTATTGTGTGTTACTGTTATCGTGTGGTACTGTTATCGTGTGTTGCACATGCACACGATAACACACGATAACACATGATAACACTGATAACACAGTACTCTAGGGATGGAAAGCGTACCAAGGCTGACATGCACCATGATAACACACGATAACACATGATAACACTGATAATCATATAGTGATAACAAGTTTCTGTATAAACGCCTATACCGCGAGAGTGCAATTATTTCTGTAATCTGCACTGCTTTCAGCCAATCAGCTGCTGATTACACTTTTTTGCACTGGTACGAGTGCAAAAAAGTGTAATCACGAGCTGATTGGTTAATGCCGCAGCGGTTTCTACGTGGTTTCTAGGTTCGAACAGAAAAGTAAACAAACGATTATCGAGTGCATAAAGGTAGCTAAGCGTCATGGCAGAGGGTAGCTACTGGTCAAATGAATTTTCCTGTCCCACTATTGCTGCGTTTCTACATGAGAGCGTGTGCGAAAATACCGAAGATGTCACTGGGGCGGGAGAACTCGTACTCGACGCGACTGACACCGAAACTCGTACTCGACGGTCGCCGAACCGTGGACAATAAACAGCAAGGCGATGCTGCCACACCCACTGCTCCGCCTATAGTATACGAGCAATGCTTACCAGGTCCCAGCAGCGCCCAAGAGTTGCCATGCGGCCTGAAGGATACCGACAACCAACAACTGGGCCCGTACGGCGGTTTGAGACGGTGGCAAAAACAGCGTGGCATCACAGTAGCTACCACTGTGTGAGGCTAGTGCTGGTGACAATCAATTCAAGCATGCAGTACGCTACTACACAGCGTCAAGGACCTCCTGCAGCTGCCTACATAATAGGGACTGATACCGGACTGATAGCTGCATCCGTGTCGTTGCATATACTTTGTGTGTACAGTTATTGCTGTATCAAAGATTCTTTGCTGTGCAACTGATTGATAACTCAGTTTCTATATGATTAATATGTGATAGCATGATTTGGAGTGCAATTTTGGGAATTAATTGCACTCGTAAGGTCAGTAATTTCACTCGGCTTCGCCTCGTGAAATTACAAACCTTACTCGTGCAATTAATTCCCAAATTGCACTCCAAATCATGCTATTACATATACTAATCATATAGTGATATCAAGTTTCTGTATAAAACGCCTATACCGCGAGAGTTCAATTATTTCTGTAATCTGCACTGCTTTCAGCCAATCAGCTGCTGATTACACTTCATTGCACTGGTACGAGTGCAAAAAAGTGTAATCACGAGCTGATTGGTTAATGCCGCAGCGGTTTCTACGTGGTTTCTAGGTTCGAACAGAAAAGTAAACAAACGATTGTCGAGTAGCTAAGCGTCATGGCAGAGGAGAGCTACTGGTCAAATGAATTTTCCTGTCCCACTATTGCTGCGTTTCTTCATGAGAGCGTGTGCGAAAATACCGAAGATGTCGCTGGGGCGGGAGAACTCGTACTCGACGCGACTGACACCGAAACTCGTTCTCGACGGTCGCCGAACCGTGGACAATAAACAGCAATGCGATGCTGCCACACCCACTGCTCCGCCTATAGTATACGAGCAATGCTTACCAGGTCCCAGCAGCGCCCAAGAGTTGCCACGCGGCCTGAAGGATACCGACAACCAACAACTGGGCCCGTACGGCGGTTTGAGACGGTGGCAAAAACAGCGTGGCATCACAGTAGCTACTACTGTGTGAGGCTAGTGCTGGTGACAATCAATTCAAGCATGCAGTACGCTACTACACAGCGTCAAGGACCTCCTGCCTACATAATAGGGACTGATAGCTGCATCCGTGTCGTTGCATATACTTTCAGTGTACAGTTATTGCTGTATCAAAGATTCTTTGTTGTGCAACTGATTGATAACTCAGTTTCTATATGATTAATATGTGATAGCATGATTTGGAGTGCAATTTTGGGAATTAATTGCACTCGTAAGGTCAGTAATTTCACTCGGCTTCGCCTCGTGAAATTACAAACCTTACTCGTGCAATTAATTCCCAAATTGCACTCCAAATCATGCTATTACATATACTAACACAGTACACTATGGATGGAAAGTGTACCAAGGCTGACATGCACCATGATAACACACGATAACACACGATAACACACGATAACACATGATAACACTGATAACACAGTACACTATGGACGGAAAGCGTACCAAGGCTGACATGCACCATGATAACACACGATGACACACGATAACACACGATAACACTGATAACACAGTACACTATGGATGGAAAGCGTACCAAGGCTGACATGCACCATGATGACACACGATGACACATGATAACACACGATAACACATGATAACACTGATAACACAGTACTCTAGGGATGGAAAGTGTACCAAGGCTGACATGCACCATGATAACACACGATGACACACGATAACACACGATAACACATGATAACACACGATAACACTGATAACACAGTACACTATGGATGGAAAGCGTACCAAGGCTGACATGCACCGTGATAACACACGATGACACTGATAACACTGATAACACAGTACACTATGGATGGAAAGAGTACAAGACCGACATCCACCATGATAACACACAAGATAACACAGTAAACTAGGGGCGGCAAGTAACAGCAACACACAATAACACAGTAAAGCAGTGCACGGAAGGTAGCACAGATATCCACCGCGACAACATACAGTATCATGTTATCACTACACAACCTGGTAGCACATTGATAACAAACGATAACATGCACGTCTCCTACACACCCCGATAACACAGATAACACGTGATAACATGTTATCAGTACCTGTTTCTTTAAACCACTCAATCCCTATATTGAGCCAGGTATACAGAAAGTGTGATGAGAATCATCCTACAAACTTGTTCATTGTCATGACTCAAGGAAGAGAGCACCCTAATCGCCCAATTTGCTACACATTAGCCTCGTTCCCAGGCACTTACCGAGCGCCTGGGAACGAGGTTAGCTACACATAGGCTTTAGCAGATAAACAGGCTATGGATCTGTTTGCATGTTTGCTAGTTGAAACTAAGACTGCCTCACCCAATTGGGGTAGATGCTTGAACCAAGACAGTGTCAAAAGACATTTCTCTGGAGATGGATCTCCTCTGTGAGTGTGCTCTGCTCTCTTGTTGCTGCCCCTGCCCCCCGGACCCCCCATCCCTGGTTGCTGCCCTCCACAAGATATCTCCCAGTAGAAGCCAGAAGAGGAGGGAGGATAGCCCCGTCAGCAGGCTGCCATTCCAACGCACAAAGTAGCTACATATATGAAGGGGATGGAGGTCGCAGCAAATTAAACACAGCGCGAGCAAACTCTAGGACACATTGACCTCGGACAAAGCTCCCCACTCTGGCCAACAGCAGGGTCCTGGGCCGATAGTTGGGGTCCATCCAGGTATGTTCACATGCTTTAACAATTTTCGGCACATTTCGACATGTCAGTTTTGTCAGAAAACAGCACTCGTGTTTTATACGGCAACTGATGTGCCATTTCAGCCAAAATGGAACAAACCAAAATTGGCAGAAACAACACTCCTGTAAGTGAAGCTGGAGTCTTGTCTTGACAAATGTTTGAGTAAGCAATTGATTTTTTATCAGACAACTTGTATAATCAGACGCATTAGCGCCAAACGCGTATATTACCGGAAGTGGGTGGGACCATTAGTCGATACTACGGACCCATCGCACTTCGAGTTGAAACTGAGATTTGGCCGTAGTTCCAGAACTAAGCAACAGAAAATCACCCAACGTTCAACTCGAAGTGCGATGGGTCTGCAGTATCGACTAAAGGTCCCGCCCACTTCCGGTAATATACGCGTTCGGCGCTAACGCATCCAATCATACAAGTCGTCTACTGTGCCACGTATTTTGGGCTAGGAAGGAGATATGAGGCTGGGATTTGCACCATTGTGATCAGCATGAATAGAGCATTCCAATGATGTCCATTTTGCTGGAAGTTGAATTTTGACCCAAAAAGTTTTAAATCTTTCCCCCAAGACAACACATTTTCATGTATTCAGAGCACACCACTTTCGTAGGTGACCCCCCCCCCCCCCCCCTTACAAGGGGGTGACACTCCCATAATCTTGACCCGTATACCAAGGAAGGGGTGGAGTCGCTACGTATTCTTCCGTACACTATCGGCGGTCAAGCGGTCAACAGCTGAAATACAGCGCAGTCAAATGGTCAAGAGTCATTTTGCGATGCGGTCAAGTGGTCAAGCAGCAAAAAAGACGGTCAAGATTTCTTGACCTCGGTCGCAGCTCTGACTACGGCGTGAATGGGAGTGTCACCCCCTTGCCTTACATACAGGCTTGGGCATAGGAAGGTGGCTCCCAGACCCAGACTCTCTCACGGCAAAGCTGGGCGGCTAGCCCGCGAGACTACTAGCTCTTGTGAAGTTACATGTGTAAACATAGACAGTGGCTCGGAATGAGGGGATACACTCACATGAACATCCAATGGATGGCGCCATAGAGCGCCAGAGAGGCGGCGGGTTTCCTCCAGACAAAGACCTCCTGGGCGAGTTCTATCAGGTTCCTGTAGGGGCGCAGCCTCTCACACGTCTTGCGGTACAATTCTTCCAGCTTTCGCTGCGCGAATGCCTCCTGTTCAACAGCAACACTGCTGTGTACGTGTATACTCGGCGTGGCCATTTTCGAACACAGTTCCTATAATTTTGGGGTGCCCCTCTCATTTAAATTACATTATCCCACGCACTTTATGCATAACAAAAGTACACAATCACGATTGTCCCGTGCAGAATCGTAATAGTACATCTAGGCCTAGATGGGTGACAAGGCATTCCACCAGCCAGCGATAGGACTCTCTGGGTTGGCGAGACTGCAGTTAGTCCGCGTGCTACTCTTCCTCCTCTGCGTGTTCGATGTCGCTGCCTCCACCCTCCTCTTCATCCGCGTAGGAGATGGTAACCCAGGTGACAACATTATTGCACAGGTTAGAAAGTGAAAGTAGATGTTGCGTGGGTTTATCAGTGCAAAAAGGTATTTCAAAGTCTAAAGTATTAGATAATGTACAAACCCTGGATTCCTGGGTTGGGGCCTTGGAGGGCCGGGGGGGGGGGGGGTCTTAGTCTCGTGGGGCCAGACCCACCTGAGACTAGGAGCGACTTGCTTGGTATGTAAGCAATATGGCTAACTCGGGTTACTCTCCTCAAGCGGAAGTTACAAAGAAGAAGAAGAAGGGTACGAGGCAAAAAAACCCCGTGATTTTCACATGACTTTATTCCGTTACACCAAGAATCTTGACTGATTTAATACACTGGTGACAGGTTCTATAGAAGCAGGACCTTGATACCTCTGTAAGGATTAGGAATTTGCACCTTCAGCCACTCCATTTGGTGGAAAACAACACTAACATAGAATTAATGTCAATCCTCAAATGTCTTCAAATAAACATGCCACTGATTGGTGAACCTGGATTGTCTAGCCATGGCCTCTGTCCTGCAAACGTCACCTGACATTTCTCAGCAAGCACAGGGAGGGAATTATTGGTGAGCTTTCATACTCCAGCAAGTGGCATTGGGACCACACTGATTAGTAAACCTTGACATCTGATTGAGTACAGCAAAGTACAATTGAGATGACCTAACCACAGAGTACTCATGACCTTCATTAGGCTGTTTTACACTATCAATGCTCAATGCCCTCCACCATCAATGCTCAATGCCCTCCGCCATCAATGCCCTCCATGCCCTCCCCTCCATGCCCTCCGCTTGAGCCCAGGATGCTACCTGGCAAACCAATGTCTCTTGGGACGGCTTGAAACCAAGATAACTGATCATTATAGGGTGAACAGTTACTCCAAATACTTTGACCAAACCTGGCAATTTTATATGTTGAACTGCTATGCTCATAGTTGCCCCAGAATCAACAACCATCTAGATGGATAGCACAAACACATGAAAAGAATAGTTGCAAGGAAGACACACCAAACCTCTGTGCTGGTGCTTGTAACTCAGGGAAGACTCACAAAGATTCTGACTACACACACTATCATGGTTTGCATTGACTCCTAAGTTAGTCATGGTGTTAAGTTGCAAGAATCAAGAGTGACGTATTGTCATGTGCATTTGTTGGGTAAGAAGCATATTCGAAAGTTAAATTATCTTCTGTTGCGATGGGCTTGGTAAGATCAGGAGCACATGAGCCACCGAAGGCGGCAAAGGATCGTCGAACTCAGCATGCGTGCCCTAGCAGAAGTAGTAGGTATTCATGCGTCCCAAACTTTTACCTTGTACGGCAAGAGGCCCTCACATAAAAGTGTGAAAGACAAATTGGCATTTGTGCAGTACCTCAAAGGTACTCCATATAAGGTATGACCATAAGGCGTGAGGGATCACAACATGTCTATGCTAGTTCGACACTCCTTCGGCGGCTCACGCACTCCTGGTAAGATCAGAGCACATGTAATTACTGCTCCCATTCTTCCATTTCTAGGTCTACAACTACAACTTTGGGGTGTCCTCCTTCGATGCTTGGCTGCTGGCTCTTCTCCGAGCATGTGTGTTCTGCGGCACGGTCCTGGCCTTCTGCTTCAACAAGGTGGTGTCACTACGGAGGTTGAAGTGCCTCAGCCCTGTATGCACCATTACCCTGGTGCTACTCTTCTGCTTCCTCATTTCGAAATTACTTGCCAGTTTCGAGTTCTTTTCGGACGGTACGTCTGTACATGGCAATGACCTCCCAAATGGAACAAATACACAGCCTCCTTCCAGTTCTAACCACACCCAGGCACCATGCGTGCCAGGAAACGCCAGCATTCCAGACTGTGATGATTTACCGAGTACACAGAGACACCCCTCCCACCCCTGGCTTTGGGGGTTAATTGGGTGGTCAGTGCTTGCCAAATTGCTTTACGGAATCCTCTTCTATGCACTGACTTCCATCAAACCCAGTTTCTCAATCGTCACAGCTTCGTCAAAGAGAACTAAACAGTGGACTAGTATCCAGTGTGATGAAAATTCTCCGCTCCTGAGCAATGCTGAAAATGGTGGACGACACCTCAAAGAAGAAGAGAAGCAAGGAGAGACGGAGGACGGAGAGGAGCTCACACAGATATCTTCACTATGGCTAATGTTGAAAATTGTTCGTTATTGCCGGCCTGATGCCCACCTTTACATCCTTGGGTTCATATTTCTTGTCTTGGCTGCCTCTGCCACAGCCTTCATCCCATACTACACGGGTCAGGTGATCAACCACATCGCCATAACACCCTCCATGAAAGAATTCAAACGGGCCATCTTCATCATGGCTATGATAACAGTTGGCAATGCAATTTGTGCTGGCCTGAGGGGTGGGATTCTCGTCGTTGCAAACTCTCGGCTTCAAATCAGAATCCGGAACAAGCTCTTCCAGTCACTAGTGGATCAGGAGATTGCATTCTTTGACAAGTCGGAAACTGGTGACCTCACATCCAGACTTACCTCGGACACCACCAAAATGTCCGATCAGATTAGCCTCAACCTCAACATATTCCTCAGGTGAGCCTCACATTCAGCATTTCTTAGGCCATCTATCCTCCTTACAAGTGCAGTATTTCATCAATCAAACACCACCCTCATGTGGTTACCACCCTCAAATTGTACCCATGCCCCCCCCCCCCCCCCCCCCCCCCCCCCCCCCCCTTCCTAACAAGGACTTTGGGCCCTATACCCTGCATCTCAGACGTGGCTTCACTCCCCTTCTCCCAGAAACGTGGTGCAGTTTATTGGCTCCATCATCTTCATGCTCCAACTTACCTGGAAGCTCACTATGATCACCCTGGTTGGCATACCGCTCATCACCGTGGTAACCAAGTACTATGGAGGCTTCTTCAAGGTATAATAACCTTATCACAGTTATGCTACATGTTGCTCAACTTAGTAATCTACTTCTCTAAATGCTGAACTTGGCCGTCTGATTGGTCTGACCAGGTCATGCTATATGTACATGCAACATCCTGTTGTTCTAACCTGGGTCATGTGACCAACTAAACAATCACATTTCCGGTGCAGCACTTCATTCAGAAAACCTAAATGGAGTGGAAAATCTATAATGAAGCATACGTTAGAACCTCTCCCCTTGTATTGACCCCCCCATAGCAACTTTCCAAGGCGATCCAGGACTCATTTGCAAAGGCCAACAACATAGCAGAAGAGACCCTCTCCTCCATGCGAACAGTGAGGAGCTTTGCCAACGAGAAAGAGGAGGCCAGACGGTTTGCCGCCAAGCTTGTTCACACTTACCATCTCTACATCAAGCTTGCATTTGTGTATGGCACATGGATGTGCAATAATACTGTGAGTTGGTTGTGAGGTGGGGGGTGTAGTTGGGGGAGGGTGTAGTTGACGGTTTAGTTTGGGGTGAGGTGTGAGTGTACTTGGGGATGAGATGTGGCACCAACAGCCATGCGGCCATCTGTCTCCCTCTCTCTCTCTCTCTCTCTCTCTTGCAGCTGCTGGAGTTGGTGCTGCAGGTGGTGACATTGTACTATGGAGGCCACCTAGTCATCTACGGGGAAATGACAGGAGGGGAGCTCGTCTCTCTCCTCCTCTACCAGGTCTCCCTCACTGCAGCCCTTGATGTGAGTTTCTGCGCACTTTACAGAACAAAGTGAACACATTGTCTATGTAGTTAGTGTTGGTTATCATATTCACCTTGTGCTGTATTGCTGGTAACCCCTCCTCAGGCCATTGGCAGTGTATTCACCGGCATAATGCAAGCTATAGGAGCAGCGGAGAAGGTTTTTGAGCTGATAGACCGCGTACCGGAGATCAACCCAGAGGGTGGCAAGTCCCAGCCTACGAAGTTGCAGGGTACTGTGGAGTTCAAGAATGTCTGGTTTTCCTACCCTACCAGACCGGAAGTGCAAGTTCTGAAGGGCATCACTTTCTGTGCCCAGCCGGGAGAGGTGGTGGCACTTGTTGGTGAGCAGAGTGTGCATGCATGTGACAACACTCGTACTACATGGACATGTTACCAGGAGGTTCAGAGTGCACTCAGCACTGATAATATTGCCGCATGATTGTCAGATTGGATGGCGTTGCATTGCGGAAAGAATGGAAGTCGTGCAACGTACTGTGTGTGGTAGCTTCAGCCACATAATGTGCTCTATACCTCTCACACTGCCATCCCCCTCTCCCCCTCTCCCCTCCCCCCCCCCCCCCCCCCCCCCCAACCTCCCTCCTGCACCCCCAGGCCCCAGTGGTGGTGGTAAGAGCTCCTGTATCAGCCTCCTCGAGAGGTTCTATGAGCCAGACTCTGGGGAGGTGCTCCTGGATGGACAACCGCTCTCCGTGTATGACCACACCTACTTTTATAACAAGGTATAGCAACCCTTGCCGTTGCATGGAATATTGCATTATAATTACCCTGTCCCAGGTTCACCACAGACTCATTCCCAAACCATCGCTGGCCTCAGTTCATGCCCGTTCTTTTCTTCCTTAATTGTGCTGAGCCTTCCATACAGTAAGCTAGGGAATGGGGCTGGTGATGGTATGGGGATGGGGCTGAGGATGGCCTAGCCTGGGAGGAGATGGTGAACTTCGTAAAATATACGCTGCAACCTTTGACCTAATGATCACACACACACAGCTATCCCTTGTTGGGCAGGAGCCGGTATTGTACGCACGCTCTATGGCAGACAACATATCCTGTGGAATGAAAGAGGCCTCCACAGAAATGGTACAGCACTCTGCAGAGCTGGCGAACGCACATGGCTTCATCAGTGGAATGCTAAAGGGGTACGACACAGAAGCCGGAGAGAAGGGTTAGTGTTTACATTTAGCCTGAGAGGGATTAATGGCTATAACCATAATAGAATTCCATTGGGCATTATATAGGGCACCAAATTGGGACCTATTTTGGTGTATTGTGACAGGGGAAAGTGACCTTAACATGAACAAATCCAGTGTCTCATTTCTTCATGCTATATCCTCTTGGCAGGCACCCAGCTGTCTGGTGGCCAGAAGCAACGTGTTGCCATAGCGAGAGCACTCATTCGCAACCCCGTGGTGCTGCTACTGGACGAGGCCACCAGTGCCCTAGATGCTGAGAGTGAGCACCTGGTAAGAGCTCCCTCATTAGCCCTGAGGGCGAGCAAACAAACATCTAATACTACGATCGTCTATCTTGAGTAAGCAAATACAGTCATAAACTACATGTAGCCTCATTCCCAGGCATAAACCAGTGGCAAAACAGAACTTGCTAATCTTGATGCTACCAGTTTACTTCCCTGCACCAACAGCATGTGAGAACGAGACCTCAGACTCGGTCAATGGTATTTCTTTCAACCCACTTAGGTCCAACAAGCTCTGAGCAGGAACTTCAAAGGCAGGACGGTGATTGTGATAGCACACAGACTGAGTACCGTTGAGAATGCTGACAAAATTGTGGTGATCAACAAGGGAGAGGTGTTGGAGGTGGGGTCGCACAAGGAACTGCTGAAGATGAATGGCATGTATGCTAAGCTGGTGAGAAAACAGATGGTTGCATTGCAAAGGAAAGAGATGTCTGTAGAACAGAGTGGGGACACTAGGGAGGTGTTGGATCAGATGCAAGTAGAGGGATCTGAAGCAATCTCTGAAGTGGACAGTGAGGGGTTCAGTGAATTACCCTATCCTTCAGCTGGTTACGGTGCTACAGGTACATCCAGCGTCACCATCACTCAGTAACATTCAACAGGAAAGTATCAAACTTTATATTATTATTTTTATTTACCACTTGTTTTTGTTTGTTTGTTTCAGCCCGTCAATTTTTATCAGCTATCACTTCTTGGTTTTTGTTTGTTTGTTTCAGCCCGCCTATTTATCAGTGGTCACACTAAGTAAGAAGAATATGTCACTGAAATTGTATTCAACTCTACCAGCTGCCAGTCTTTATTATTGCCTCAACTTGTATTTTTAGTTCATCTGTACACATTTTGCATTTTCATTGCAACTTCATTTAGGCCTCTGTAAATACGTACTGTGCCGTTTTGCTAACAACCAATTGGACTAGTTTTTGGGGCACACTGCAAAAGTTGTTAGTGCTTCACAGACTACCTTAGGAGTCTAAGATTAGTACGTACCTGTCACATTCAAGAGCTATGCTAGCTGAAGTGGTTATTGATCTGGCAGGAAGTAGGGCAATGCCATGGATTAGGGCCACGGGTGAATATACATGTTACGTACTTCCTGCCAGACCAATATTAATGTGGTATCCTATACTTTGTCCCCACAGCCACATGCACCACCTAGGCGTGTGCATGTGTGACTAACAGAAGTGGGGTGTTCCAGGGCAGGGCTAGACTATAAAAGTGCAGTGATGCGTACAAAAGAAAGTGCAACCAAAAATTAACGGTGTGGGCCTGCATGGGAATGAGGCTATTGTGCATAATTACAGTCTACCAACTCTGTATAACACATTACATGATGCATGTGAAAGGAATGGATCACAATCACAAACTCAATTGCATGCATGCCATCAGTTTGTCGTCTTCCAGTTCCGGATCCCTACGTACGACCTAATTAGGTAGACCAGATGCAATGAGCCTCATAGCACTATACCAATCAACATTCCACATGGGGTAGATCGATGTACACGTGGACACCTCCAGTTGCCTATACACTACACACTAGGCTGCATGTAGCCTCGTTCCCAGGCCTCCGCCCAGACTTTATCTCGCAGCCGTGGAGAAAAGTCACTTTTCTCCACGGCTGCGAGATAAAGTCTGGGCGGAGGCCTGGGAACGAGGCTAGGCTGCATGTACATGTACTCTAGAGCCTTGAGCTCATGCAGGTCTGGTAAGTTTAACTGTTTACAATCTCAGGAATGCTATAGGTTCAAAAGCTCCTTGCATGATTACAATAATAGTGGTTACATACATTGAAAATACGTATAATTATTCATGTACAATATCATCATCAATATACACATGTAGGGGAACATACGAAACAATGAAATATTACAAACTTGCAGGTGAAAAAGTGAAGAAAAACAAATACAAAATGTGCACAGAGAAACAACAATGCAAGTATTCACAATGTTTACAATATAGTAAAAGTGTCAGTTTCAACATTTTGCTGTACTGTCAACTGCAATAGGCATGAGTCAATGATTCTGTGAAGTAATTGTACGGTCAGACAATTCAGGAGGAGACGGATCATTGGCATGAAGTTCAATGGTCTCATGGGAAGGAGAACACTTAGTTTGTGTTGCAGACGTTTCAGGAGGAAGACATGTAGTGGATATGTCTAGAGGGGTTACAGGAGGAGGGGGGCCATTAGTTGGTGTTTCAACAGAAGGGTCGTTGCCACACTTCACACTAGCAGTGGTGGGGTTGCTGGTAGGTAGCTCGTGATCAGAATCTGAGGTTTGAGGGGATCCACTGGCAGACTGGGGAAGAGGACCATCGGTGGTTAATTCATCTGAGGTTTTGCGAGCTGGAGGGGGACTGTTAGTTGACATCATAGAAGTTTCAAGTGTGGGAAGAGAAAGATCACTTCCAGTCCTCTCAACAGTAGGGGCAGAATTGATGGTAGGTGGTTCGCGATCAGAAATTGAGATTCGAGGAAGTGGTTCATCTGAAAATGGATCGTCATCCTGATTTCGAAGATCCTGTAAATCTATGACTGAAGAGGTTGTGAATGAGAGCGCACGTGGATGACTGACAACTTCATCTTCTTTTGGGAACCAGAGTTTTTCTTTCCCCCACTTTTTCCAGACTCGATAAACTGTGTAGCCTACTACATAGCAAAGTAGTGGCAAATATATAAGAATTATTTGGATTGAGGCACTTGCATCTATGCGTCTGTAATCAGTTCTAACGTTAGCCTGAGTGGAGTAGAAATAATTGTAGATGGTCAATCCATTGATGAGTGCCAAGTCTGCAAGAAGGAGAACGTCTACAAGATTGTGCCATTTTTGTTCATAAGGCTTCACTACAGCGTGCAGTGTAAGCATGATGATAAGTAAAATCTCAATAGCCACATAAAATGCAATAAAATCTTGAAGAGCAGCATAAGCCACTAAGCCAATCCATCGGTAAATTAAATAGAGTCCCGAAAAGAAACACCACTGACTTTTGAATGATCCTTGAAAAGAGTATAAAAGAGGTGAGAGGTTACTTGTAATGAACATGATTAACCTTAACTCACCAATTTTAAAGTAATCAATAGCTTTGTTGAGCAGGCGATACGTCAGGAGCAGAGCTGGGAGGATAATGCCAATTGTTATCAGGAAGAGTAGTGCAGGAAAAGCATACGGCAAATGTTCAGCACTAAAGCTCTTAATTTCTCCATTGAACCAGACCCTATTTGGATGATACAGTATGCCTCTCCTTCCCTTCAGAGTTTCCGGGAGTAGCAGAGTAAGGGATATCTTGACACACTGTGCATAGCAAATAATGATGAAGGCAGAAAGGCCACTATCTACCTTAGCTTTGAGGCTTCGGATTCCAACGTACTTGACAAGACAAGGTCTCAAGCATCTGTGGCTGCAGTACTTTATGAAAGCTATCACACTCAGGACAAGGATTAGTGCATAGATAATCGTCACGTACTTGAACGCAAGAACATCCAATACGGTTGCATTCCCAAAGATACAAAATGAAAGGGGTTCAATATTGAAGAAGTCCAGGTTGAAAATACCGTAAATTAGTCGATACCCTGCTGTCAAGACTTCGATTCCCGTGGAAAATTCAATATTGCCACTTGCATTAACAAACAGGGTATCCAGCAGTTGGACGAAAAGGATAAAACTATTGACAGCTCCTGAAGTGAAACTGATGTTGAAAGTAATGATGACCAGAAACAGCAGTGTTGTGGGGAAGAGTTCAGACAGGATGTAGAATAGCCATCCTACGTTACACAGTTTTGCTTCCTTGCACTGGTAGTCAGGTGAATGATAGTGTGTGGTGTACCCAGGCGCACATTTTCCACAGAGAATCCCAGTTCTCTTGGGCCCACATATCATTCTATCCAATAGGCTATGGTTTCGTGGAAGTGTGATGTCTTCTTGTAGACTTCCATTGTTCTTATTGCAGAATCCAAGAGGACAAGCCGCTGTGGCAAATTCTGATGTGTCCGATTCTGTGATGGTATACCCTGCCCAGAAACCTGGTCTGATTTGCACCTGAAGGGACTGATCACATAGACCCAGGCCAACGAAAGAGTCAGCATCACATACGCACTCATTATTTTCACTTTGAGAAAATGCAGGTGGACAGGCTGCAAGAACAATTTCTATGGCAATGGAGGCTTGCCGTGAGGTTACAGTCTGAAGTAGAAGCGTACCATTCTGCCCTTCTTCACCTTGAAGTTGAATAACATTGCCAGCTACACATGAAAAGCCTTCATCAATCAGAATGTTCTCCCTATCTTCCTCAATTATGGATGCTCTGAATGAAGTATTCACTGTCTGATTCAGATCGTCAATTACTGCTACTTGAAGCAGGTGTTCTTCTCCTGGGATGATCATGAAAGGCAGAGCCCCCGAAACATTGAAGATACCACCTTCTGTTGCTATAATATCACTTGTATTTCGCTCGTATTCAAACACTCCTGACCACCGGAATACTGTTGGCAAATCTCCAGTGTCACCATCTCGAGGCTGACATGGTATAAGGGATGTGGCAAAGATAGACTGACCATAGCTGCTTGCTACGTTATTTTGAAACTTGAAGGTAGCTTCCCATTGCGTTGGTTCAGTATAGGTACCAAGTTCATCGGAATAGTGAATGAAGCAACTTCGTGACACAGCAAAGTCATGGTTATCAATCATGCTGGAGTATATGGCACCTCCTCGGTCAGACGCTCGGTTGTTAATGAATTCATAACTATGCCCAGGCCCAACAAGCATTGAGGAAACCCCAATTAGAGCAATAGCTGCGCCTTGCACACCAGTATTATTTACGAATGTGGCATTACAAGTGGCGAAATTGGCAACGCCATTCACAATAACCAAAGCTGAGCCAGAATTACCTTCAAAATAAACAGATGTATTAAACGTAATGTCAAAAAGACTCACAGATAAAGACCCTGAACCGGCTGTTGTCTGCAATTCCGTTGCAAACATTGCTCTTATGTTGTTTTCAATGAAACGACAGTTGGCAAATATGGGGATTGGTAAAAATCCTCGTTCAAACCTTTCATCTGAGTGAGCGGAGACATCTGCCGCAGCACCAATGTGAGCAGTATTCTTGGCCCAAGTACAGTTTGAAAAGGTAATAGTGTTGTTGATATCTGTCTGCTCACTACGGCTGGAAAAAAATGTCGAACCTCCTCCAAGTTCTGCGCAATTCTCCCTAAACAAAACATCATGTACAAGAAAATGGTTGTCCTTGGCTGGTGAACTCTCATCCGTGCATGTGCTCCCATTCACTTGTACATAACCTGTTTCATAATCGTAGCCAAAGTGGCCACCCCCACCACTTCCTGCTCTTTGATGTCCTGTTTTTAGGGAACAACCATTACTCTCAATCGTGGTGTGTTCAATAACTACCAAGTTATCATGCGCTTTCCAGCCTATGTTAATTGATAGTCCCCCTCCTACATGTGCAGAATTCTTGGTAAAATTGCACCTCGAGATGTTGACTGTGTTGAAAGCAGCTGAACCAAACAATTGCATAAGCAGTCCTCCTCCACGACCCCTACCCTTGAACGTTTCACTTAAGGAAGTTACGAAACTCAAGACATCTGAATTACTTGCACGGTTGTTCAGAAACAGACAGTTATGGATAATAAATTCACTTGGTTCCCCACAATATTGCCAGGCATGAATACAGACCGCACCGCAACCTTTGTACTGGCCGATCTCTTCTTCTGGGATTTTATTGTCAATGAACTGGGAATTCAAAATTTTCACAGCTCCACCTTGAGTGTCTGTAATGGTCATCCCTCCTCCTGTGCTCGATAAAATTCTAGTATTGTTCACGTTAACATTGACACATCTGACTATATGGAGTGCACTCCTTAAAATTGGTGGCCAGTTAATTCCGAGTGAATAGTTCTGAAAGCTACCGCACTGAACAAAACTGAGATGTTCAAGGGTAACGTTTTGAACTGCAATTATCGCAAGACCTCCCTGACTACTGTTAGTGGCTGCGAAGTCTCTTGCAGTACAGGTAATGGTTGTTGGAGCGCCAGTGATTCTCACTCCTGTAAAATCACTAAACACAACAAAGTCTGTGAGGTATAGGTCAGCGCTGAGAATGACAACCTCCACGGAGCCGTTTAACTTTTCAGCTGTAGTAATGTTCGCTATGTGCTCAAACGACGAGCACGGCGTCTCGCAGCTGCATAACTCTGAAGCCGAACCGTCAACGTTCAGTTCTGTACATGTTATACCGTCCACACCGTTCTCCATGCTACGAAGGTAGTAAACAAAGGGATGCTCGCCCTCGGCTCGTTCCGACCCGTTTCCAGCATTTATGACGACGGCAGCAACACTAAGTACAAGGAGCAGCGAAATTCTTTTCGGGAAGAGACGTGTAGACGCCGGCAAGGCGCTTTTCCCCGGCATGTTGCAACGTTGTTCGGTACGCCGGGTTCGTCCACGAGGTTTATTACACGGAACGATTGTAGCTAGCTATGTAGCTCTAGTTCAGCTGGTGAGTGGTAAACTTTACTGGCTAGACCGTGTTCTGTACAACAGGATTTATACAATGTAGCTACACTGTGGCCTACTCACGTTAGAGTCAGGTTCGGAGACTTTTATGGCTTGCTTTCGGCGGTGCTTAGACAGTCAATGCAGCGACAGCATCCATAAGAACAGCCCGATCAGGAGTTTAGGTATTGCTACAGTGTTATATTGAACACCATGTACCTCGATCGTTCCATCGATCCCGGATCCCATGGCCCAGGCTCTCCTACGCTTATAGTTATAGGATCGTGCACGATGACGTCATGCTACGCATTTCTCGGCCAGGGTATTATACACTTTTACCATCATAAAACAATTAATGCTTTTACTATAGTACCTGTACAAACACAACCATTTTGTGCACTTGTATATAGCTACCGTGAATGGATCCGGATTCGAAATGGAACCTGTCTATAGTGGTCACCCCATATATAGGATCAGTAATTTGTGCTAGTGTTGCAGGCCAGCCTTATTTTTTAATTTTTTTTTGGTTTTTTTGGGAGGGGGGGGGGGGGGGGGGGGGGGGGGGAGTGATCACCCACTGTAAATACGGCTGACCTGCAAGACTATATTTCAGGCCACTATAGACGGGTGGCTGCCTTAAACCTTTAAGGAACGAATTCTTCCACCAACAGTACACATTTTCATGCATTCAGCACATGCCACCATCGTAGGTGCTCCTCTCCCACAGCATTCGCTCCTCAGGGGGCAGATTTGGTGGGGCACAGATGGAGAGCATGCAGCCCCCTCTGGCAATACCATTAATGATATTCATGATCACCCAAAAGACAAGCCAGGGAACAGGCTACATGTGCTCCAACCAATGACTGCAAAAGCCGTCATGAGCTCCCATAAGCCCATAAGAATTTATATGGGGAATTTAATACTAGGCGTTATACTTTAATACAGGGTTTTGCTTCCCTAAGCTGTTTCTTATGGTTGGTAAAGAGTTAATGGAATAAGCACATCTGTCTACACAAGTGGTGCAAGAAACCCACAGAATTCACACTGAATAATAGATCCTTTACTGATATGCATTCCTGAGCCAATAGACCATAAAAAGAAATCCCAGGTTTCTGTTGCTATGACAACAACAATCCCCCCATTGGTCATCATGCAGATAGGCTGCATCCCAGATTTGAAATTGGATGCAGTGCGCAAATTATGGCCTCCCAAATGATTTCCCCATTGACAAATCCTCATAGCAACAGAAACCTGGAATGCCATTTTGGTGGAATAAGGTCAAGGAATGGGATCAGCTTCTATTTGTGATGATAGAGGCCTACCACCAAGCCAGTCTAGCCGCTAGCCCCTCTCCGCCGAGTGCACATGTAACCGGCCTGGCGGAGAGGGGTTAGTTGCTAGACTGCCAGCTCTATACAATGGAGGGTATCTACAGAATTCCTGTTGTTGGGGAATATTAATTCTATAGGTAGGCAATGACCGAATAATGTTTGCTGCACATTAAATGTGTTTTCTGCAGGAGATGCATGCTTAGTAACGGTACAGCACAGAAAAGACATAAACAGGAAGTTGTAACACAGAATCAGTCTTATAGTAGCTCATGGCTTTGCTGCACCTTCAACCTGAAAGTAAATCAGAGGCTGTTTTTCATAAGCAATGTATGGTCACATTATTACCTTGTGCGCATGCGCGCAGCAAGGGTAGAGTGATCGGTTTGTCTGTCAGTCTGTCCATGGAGTTCCAGCAGTGAAGGCCTTGTTGAAGGCTTATTCAGAATACAAGTGTCAGAATTCAGAAAAATATTTAATACTAGCGTCTACATAACTCACAGACCAGAGATCCACTCGAGAGGCTGAGAAAAAGTCGACAGTTAGCTGATTTGTACAACTTCACCACACCGTTTCTAACATTACTGCCACAACTTTCATTGTGCATCCATGCTGTATTAAAATCGGTAGGCACTAGTGCTAGGCCCTAGCTATTTCATCGCGCACATGCTGTGTTAAAAATTGGCAGTTGGCCATAATGAAAAGTAGCGCACGGGGTACGTGCTCTGCTGAGCACCTCTAGATAATACAGAGATTCTGGCTATTGACCAGAACTAAAGTTCGAGAATTTGGTTATTTTTCCCCAATTAGGACACCAAGTTCAGTTGACAGTCATAATAGTCACATGTTCCCTCCGCCAGCTCAGTAAACTCATGGGGGAAACTTGCGTACCGTTGGTGATCCTCGTGAAATGTAGTCTGGTCTGGTGGATGCAATGTACTCGTCCACTAGCTCCTGAACTACTTCCCTGCAAAGAAACCAGAGGAGGTCAGGGGGACTGTACTGACAAGTGCGTCAGAGAGTCTTAGAATCTACCTGGAGTTGTCCAGCTCGGAGAGATCATCCTTGAATTTAGGCTCCTTCTTGAACTGTTCAAGGAAGGCCTCTCTCTTCCGTAGCTTGTCAAATTGCCCACACGTGGACTCAAACAACTGGAAATGGAAAGGGAAAAGTCACTTTTCTATCCTCTGCTGACGTTTTATGAAGGCCAAGCTGAACACTTACTGAGGCAATGCTGGTATGGTTGGCCAGCATGAGGCCACTGACTCTGTGTGCAGACTGGATGTGAGGAGGCTTCCGAGACAACGCAACCTAGATGGGAACATGTGTTACTTAGAGTCCCCTCCCAAGTACACCCCCTCCCTAATTCTCTGGTCCACAAATCCTGGCGAGCTATGATTGCTGAGTGCATTAGCATATTTCTCACGATATACGCATGTACGTACTGGTGCCTGTCACGCACAGGAATGTTGCGGCGCTTTTCGTACTGCAAGCGACAAAGCTGCAACTTCACAATAGCCTCACATAGCAAGAGGCTAGGGTGCAAGTGAGCGGGGCCTTCAGGGCTTGCAGAGATAGAGCAGCTATATGTGGAGTTGAACAGTAAGCGTAATCGACATCTCTTTCTCAGCTTAACACTCACCAGCTGGATCATGTAGATAGTAGATACTAGTAAGCACGTGGTCAGGTCACACGTACACATATGGCACACATGCAAGGCATGATGCGGATATGTATTCCTAGTAACAGTGTTACAAAGCCCCCCCTCCCACCTCTCTCCTCTGAACCCTCTCTTGCTACACACACTCTGACCACACGTCCTCACCGCACTATAGCTAGACACACACCCTCCTCCTTCAAATATGTCGAGACCACATACACACACAGTGATGGTGATGGTCTAAGTTAACCTCGTTCCCAGGCCATGACTGGAGATCTAAGTCTGCTCTACACACATACCTGGATGCTAGCTGGACCCCATGGTATGAATTGTGCGAGCTTCCTCTCCCGAATGCGCTGCAGGCTCTTGTGTACCTGCGTGGGATCCACCTCCCCCTGGATGATGTTCAAGATGGAGATGTAGCAGTGGTTGTGCCGACGGTCACGTGGTGTCGACACCATCACGTTTTTGGGCTGAAACAGGAATTGGGTACAATGAAACTGACTCCAAACGAAAACTGCGGGCATGTGTGAAAAGCTAGAATACTACTAAACAATGGTATGTTGTTTTGATCTGTATCAGAGGAATAGTGAAATCAGTACAGGATGTGAGATATGTACTCTGTAACAGGGACTTATCATGCAGAATCCAGGTAGGGCTTAAGTAAACAACCTTGCTGAGATGTACACTAGCTGCCACCTGTTGTGGAGGGCGTCCTGGGGGCATGCACAGCCTCATTCTCAGGCAATCTACACCTCCAGATTTTGATCGTTTACAGTATGCAAAAATATTGCAAGTGGTCAAAAACTGGCAGTGTAGAAGGCCTGGGAATGAGGCTAGGCACACAGTGTACAGCTACATGTATACTATTGTATAGCAGACTAATTATGCTGTAGGTACTTGTATCTTGGGCCAGGAATGAGATATGAAGCTGGGATTTGCACCATTGTGATCAGCATGAATGGAGCATTCCAATGATGTCCATTTTGTGGTAGGTTGAATTTTGACCCAAAATCATGAAAAACCATGGATTATATAGCTTTTGCTCAAGTGCGATTTTTGACAAAAATGTGACCAAGATTAAAAATCAATTTAAGGACATCATTTGAAAGCTCCTTTTATGCTGACCACAATGGCACAATCCCCAGCTTCATATCTCAGTCATATTACATTCTCTTGGCAGTCTATTCCCAATTACGTTGGTCCATTTTTGGCAGAAATGGCACAGCAGTCACCCTATAGAACAGTAGTGCTGCTCTAAACATTGGCATGTCAAAATTTGCAATAATTGGTAGAAAATGGTTTCCAAAATGTACCAAGTTTGGCACAAAAACACACCTCCTTCTGGCAACATACAACCATTTGACACCTTTGCATACCTGCAGTAGTCTTCTCATGACGTCCAGAACAGTAGTCTTACGCACACTGGCCACCTGCAAACAAAGAAGCAATGCATCTCTCACATAAAGTACACGTCAAATTTGCAATAAATTTCCAAATGGGGTACCACTTTTGGACAGGCTGGTTACCTGTGTGTCGGTGGTGAGGGGGGTGTAGCCAGTCATGAGGTAGTGGAGTCGGGGGGTGGGGATGAGGGACGCAATCAGACCAATCAGATCATTGTTCATGTAGCCGGGGTAACGCAAAGTGGTGGTACTGGTGGCCATTATCGTGGAAACCTGAAGCAGTTGGGATACACAGAGTTGGCCCAATAGCTGGTTCACTCCACACAAAATGAACCATGTAAATTATAAGATGCTCACAATTTCATACCTCAATACATATGATTGCCAGATACAGTTACTACTGCGGGGGGGTGTTCCCTTTCATATATGTACATGCGCATTTGTACATTCTTGAGACAGTGAACTCACTAGCTGATTAATCTGTGAGAAGGTCGGATTTGGGATTCTCAGCCGTTCAGCTGCTATCCTGTTCAGAGCCGTGTTGTCCAGAACCACCTGCACACATTGCATTCAATGATCACACAGGGACAGATGAGTTGAATAGGTGGGTGGGTTAATAGTAGCGCCGTTCCCGGGCCATTCCCATTGCCAGCTGTTGATCACTTGCAGAATGCAAAATACGGCAGGATACAAGCAATCAAAAGCTGGCGGTGAGAATGGCCTGGGAACAAGGCTAGGTGAATAGCACCACTTCAGCTTGGACTGCAAAAAGGAGCTAGCTAGCCCGATGTCTACGCACTCACCACACAGTCCGTGTGTAAGGTGAGTCTCTTCAAGGTCAGTATGGAATTGTAGGGCTGAACAACCACGTCACTCATTTCATTCTGAGCAAGAAGAAAGATTCATAACCCTTGCTGTTGGGTGTATACATGTAGTTGCTGTCGGTGTCCTTACTAAATTTGGAAACACTGAATATGTCTGTATCAGCTTCTTCGGATACCTGTAGGAGCACAGAAACTACTACTGAGGATTTCAGGTTGCTTGTCCCAGATCCATTTAAGAAATTAGTGCATGCACATAAGTATGGCCATGGAATCGGCCTTTGCACTTGAAGTCTAAGCTAACTGGGAATTGCAAATTACTGTGTTCGTTCGAACAATTGTGTGTTCGTTTACAGCAAGACAGCTACGCCATATAAACAGCACACTCTCTCATCAGTGCGCATGTAGGAGTTTGAAGCTGTGAATTGCATTTCAACTGTCACTTCTAGTGTGGCAGCGCTAGAACTATTACTGCAGTTGTGATGTAGCTACCCACCTATCGTTGAGTCTTTCTAGCAGAAAGGAGCCCATGCCAGAGCCCGTACCCCCAGCAATGGAGTGACAGAGAACAAAACCCTCCAGACTGTCACTGTTGTCAGCCTCTCTATCCAGAATGTCAAATATCTCCTCATTCAGACGTTCTGCCTGGGAGGGGGAAACATATTCCACTATGCATGCTGTCTCTCCTGCAGTTTAAGGAAGGGCATCTCGTCAGGCCCACGGGGGTCTTGTGGGACCCCCAGGGGTCTCGTGGGACCCCTGGGGGTCTCATGGGGGCCCCTGGGGGTCTCGTGGGGCACCCAGGGATCTCATGGCCCCCCCGGAGGTCTCGTGGGGCCCCCAGAGGTCTCAACACACTCACCTGGGCATATCCACTGGCCCAGTTGTTGCCAGCACCTCCCCCGTGCTCTGACATGTAGATGTTTTCATGGTTGTAAAGTTTGGCATAAGGAGAGTTCAGGATGCCATGGATGACACGGGGCTCCAGGTCCAGCAACACTGCACGGGGGATGTAGTGCTCGTCATCCGCCTGAAAAGGAGGAGGGAGGAGGAGAGGGGGGAGGACAAGGGAGGAAGGGGGAGGAGAGAGAAGGTGGAAAGAGGAGGAGGGGGAGGGGGAAAGGGGAGGAGGGGGAGGGGAAAGGGAAAGGGGAGGGGAAAGGGAGAAGGGGAGGAGAGAAAGGTGGGAGGAGAAAGAGGAAGGGGAAAGGGGAGGAGGGGGAGGACGTGAGTGGAATGGAATGTGGGAGGATAAAGGGGACAGGCAAAGGGGCCGAGAGTGAAGTAGAAGAAAGGGGGAGGGGAAGAACAAGGAGTGACATGACAGCAGAGAAAAGGGAGCATGCTAAAGGATGAGGGAGTAGGAACGGGAGAAATATTGGCAACTGACCTGGTAGAAGAACACATCCTTCCGATCAATCCCTTCCACAACAAAGTCTTCCAGAATGCCCTCTGAATGTCCAGAAGAAAGTGAAATGTGAATGGGAGTGGCAAGTACAGAGATGCCAGTGGAATACTCACGTGAGCAGTACCACAAGGGGTGGTCACTGTCATAAACACTGTACCTATGGCTTGGTCTCGTTCCCAGATCCCAACTCTCATTCTTCCGAGTGGGGTCTGGGAACGAGAGTACTGATGGCTGTGACACGATTGCTGACCGTTGCTGTGTGACTATAGAGTGCCTTCATGTGATGTCATGGTGATGTGAAAAGAGATGCACATGAACCTGCTGGCATACAGGTTGACGGAGACTTAGATGATGGACGTACCTCACACAGGCGTGAGGAGTCTTGTTGGTTATGAAAACACTCGAAGATGAACGGTATGTAGTTATAAAGGCTTATAAGCGTACCTTTTCTGAGATTTGGAGAGATTTTTTGTATTGGCATGTATTGCATGTACGTCGTATCCCTACATATAGAGTCTACCGACTCTATGATTATGGTATCACTGAATATGCATGGTGCTGGGTATTTATGGAGCGGACCCAGTCCATGCAGATCAGCACCCCTTGTGAGACTACGATGATAGATGACAGTAAATTCATACTTACCTGGGTTGATGCCATGCTCTGCACACAGCTGCTTCCAAAATTCCATTCCGACTGCAGAAATTTAATGAGCAAGTGGCGCTTGCATACATGAGTTCTTTATCAGACACATATATGTACAGTAAGGTAGGGCGGGGTAATTCGGACCACTTCAACGTTGCAACAGGAAAGAAGCATCCATTGGATTCTTGCTTCTAGTGAGTTGTAGGCAGGTTGAGTCCCTGGATATACATGGCCAGAAGTTTGCCTAAAGTCCGTCCGTTTTTAGTTACCGTTGACCTGAAGTTGAAGTGGCCCGAATTACCCCGCCCTACCTTAGACAGCCCCCGACTGTATTTATCCCTCACCATACACACACACACCACCCCACACATACAACATACACATCACACACACCACACACATATCCAGGTTACCCATACACATACACACCATTGTACACAACATATACATCACACACACAACACATGCGCACACACAGACTACTCCCTCCTTACTCTGATTGCCACATTGGCCCAGCTGCACTGTAATGATTTCCCTCGGCATTTTTGCACAAGCAGGTACTGCAGGGTGGCCAGGCAAAACCGAGGGCAAAATGTTTCCGCCAAAACTTTTAGATTACAGTCAGGTGACACATGACATCATACGTTTAGAGACCACATGTGAGGTCACATGATTTGTTACTGCAGCAACTCGAGGCTACAACAAGCTGCACTTCGGGCAGAAAAAAAAAACACGATTCCTGAGTCCTGAGGCTGAAAGTAAAAGCAGAGGGTTTGAGATGTTTTCCTGGCTGACAGGTGGGCAGAGGCACAAGGAAGTGGTGGTCTTCAACAATGTTATAGACGGGCTCAAGAAGGTCTACAAGTCCAAACTGCGCCCCTTGGAGGAGACCTACAAGTATGGCGAATTCCATTCCCCTTATATGAATGATGCGGACTTTGAAGCAAAACCCATGGTGCTGCTGATCGGACAGTACTCAACTGGGAAAACAACCTTCATTCGCTACCTCCTTGAGAGAGATTTCCCAGGCATCCGAATCGGCCCTGAGCCCACAACAGATCGATTCATGGCCATTATGCATGGCCCACATGATCAGGTTACACCGGGCAATGCATTAGCTGTGGACCCCAACAAGCAGTTCAAGGCACTCCAACAGTTTGGAAATTCCTTCCTCAGCAAGTTTGAAGGCTCATCCCTGCCAAGTCCTGTCCTTGAGAGCATATCACTCATCGATACTCCTGGAATCCTGTCCGGTGAAAAACAGAGGCTGCATCGCGGTTATGATTTCGAGGGTGTGATAGGGTGGTTTGCAGACCGTGCTGACATGATCATCCTTCTTTTTGATGCACACAAGTTAGACATCTCAGACGAGTTCAGGAGGGTCATTGATCTGATCAAGAAAAACCAGGAGAAGATTAGGATCGTTCTCAACAAGGCCGACATGATCACAACACAGCAGTTGATGAGGGTCTATGGTGCTCTCATGTGGTCCCTGGGCAAAGTGCTGGCAACACCAGAAGTGACCCGTGTATACATTGGCTCCTTTTGGGACAAACCGTTGCACAATGATGAGAATCGAAAGCTGTTCGAAGCAGAGCAGGAAGACCTCTTCGCAGATCTCCAGTCACTACCTCGCACGGCTGCTGTTAGAAAGCTGAATGAAATGATCAAGCGTGCCCGTCTAGCCAAGGTTCATGCCTACATCCTTTCCCATCTCCGGAGTGAGATGCCAGCCATCTTTTACAAGCAGTCAAAGAAAGACTCCCTAATTGAGAACCTAGCAGGGGTATTCAACCATCTCCACAAGCAGAAGCAGCTACCAGTTGGCGACTTCCCAAACGTGAAACGTATGAAAGAGCAGCTAGAAGAATACGACTTCACAAGGTTCCCGAAAATGAACCAGAGCCTTATTGATGTCGTTGATGACATGCTGGCTGCAGATATCTCCAAACTCATGAAGATGCTACCCAAAGAGCAAGCAGTGACAAAGGATCGGAGGATTAGGGGAGGAGCATTTGGGTACTCAGATCTCGATCCTTTCTCTCAGCACCATGACTTGACAAAGCCGTCTCTCTACGAAGAAGGATGGATCGTGAGCCAGGACTCAGCAAGATATGACTCCATCTTTGAGAAGCTGGGCCCAAATCCACAGGGAAAAGTCACAGGTACGAGAAGTGTTTGGTGTACCTATTTATAGCTATCATGTTGATGGATATAGATGACCGTGAACATACATAAGCTTCGCTCGCTCGCTTCAGCTACTACTCTCTCATTGCACATGATGGTCTCTGTGCAGAGGTCTGGTGAGCTCTCACCACCCTCATGATGCATTAGCATTTTGTCTTCAGAAGTTTTGGTTTGCAAGCTCTCGCCTCCATCTCGGTGTCTGTCTAAATCCTATACCTGCTGATCCTTACTTTCATCTTCATATTCCCAGGTTCTGCTGCCCGGGAGCAGATGATGAAATCAAAGCTCCCGAACTCGGTCCTCCGACGGATATGGGCTCTCTCAGACATTGACCAAGATGGTATGCTGGACAGGGACGAATTTGCGGTCTGCATGTTCCTCATTGACCACAAGCTTGCTGGAAATGATATCCCTGACGAGCTCCCTGAACGCATGATACCGCCCTCAAAGAAAATGCTCTTCCGTTCTCAGCACTTCAGTAGCAGCCGAGGTGGTAGGAGTGCGAGGGTTGAGAATTCGAGTATGGGAAGTGGTCCATTGTCGAGTTATAGTGAGGGAAATTCTTATCGTGACAGTCCTCGTGGAGATGAGAGCTACCGCAGAGAAGAGAGCTATCGTGGAGGAGAGAGCCATCGTGGAGGAGAAAGCTACCACGGTGGGGATGGTTATAGGGGAGAGGATAGCTACAGGGGAGGGGAGAGCTACAGGGGAATTCAAAAGGACAGCTACGGTGGTGGCAGCAGTAGAGGAGGGTATGCTATGTCGAGGGGTAGGCCTATGGAGGATTCGGGAGATGATCAGGACTTGTCAAGCTTTGTGGACACTGGGCACTAATTATATACAGTGATGACACTCTTGTAAATTCTATTTTGTCAACTCCAATAATTATGGGCTCCTGACATTATATGTGTGTCATTATGTATGTCATGTATCACTGTTTCGCAATAAAAGAATGCTAATAGTGTTATGTCTAATGCAAAATGATATGATTCTACATGCATAATATGACCAAATAAAAGAAGGGACAGCTATGGTGCTGCCCATATAAGGGTCATGAATATCATCATCAGAGCTACACACTAAGGTTTGCTATCCATTCTCATCTCATCTGAAGCGATAGGTTTTTGCTCCATGCAAATGACGGGTTTCACAAATCTTCCCTGAACAAACACTCTAGGAACAGACAGGTCCTCCTTGTAATTGACAGTCTCCTTTCGAATGTAGCGATTCTCGATAATTTCAAACCCAGCCTCAGTGACTAACTCTGCAAGCTTCTCTGGGTTGAGGTGGGAGAGGAGAGGAGGAGGTTGTAGTGAGGGAGTGGTCAAGTGATGCACGAGTGTGGTGATAAGGGAGGGAGAGTGCATGTGTGAAATAGTGAGGAGGGGGTCGGGAAGTGGGGTAGAGAGCAGGAGGGGCACGTGAGGGAAGGGAAAAAGAGAGTGGAGGATGGATAACAGCATCATTATGGCATTGCTGTAACAAAACTACACATACAACGTACACTGTGCACACTACCATACCTTCTGAAAAGTAATAGGCCCTAGTACCATCCTGCCTGACATAGAAGTTGTCCGAAATCTTGTGCCCATGGCCAAACCTCAGCATCGCATGATCATAGAGTCCATAGTCACGAAACAGCAGTGAACCACCAGGCTTTAACACCTGTGTAAACCATGCACACAGCAAGTTGACCATGACAAAACTTGCCAATAACTCCTCGAACCATTCCTATGTACATGCAGGGCACCCACCAATTGATATGGTCATACGCCACCTCAATATCACTACTCTAGTACTATATATAGGGATACAAACAATTAAGCAATCATCCCAAGTGTGACAAACTTACTGAATGCACATTCCTCAAGGTTACTACCATCTTCTCTGGAGTGATAGCAGACAGCACAAATATCATAGAGGCCAGGTCGACTGAAGCTTCTGGTACAGAGTCCACTAGTTTGTCAGATGTAAGGTCACAGAGAAACGCACAGCAGCGAGCGCCATTGTAAGCTGGGTGAGCCTGCATAGGAAGGGAATTGGTCAAGTCTGCAAGTAGAAACCAAACAACTTCAGCCCATGTTGCGTTCTGGGTGGAGAGCACCACTACGAGTCTTGTTAGTCATGAAAACACTCGGAAGATGAATGGTAAACGAGGGACTAGACTGACATACCATTTGTACGAACATCATAAAACTCTTACTTTTACAAAATCAACAGCTCTCGGTGAGAAGTCACAGGCATAGATAAAGAGATTAGGGTTCTCCTCAAGAAGGGGAAACACAGTGTTCCCCACCCCGCACCCCAATTCCAGTAGCACCGGTCTCCTTTGATCTACCTCAGATACAGCCTGCAGCAGATCAGGGAACTCCCTAGTGATCCAATGCCTGTCTTTGAAGAAATGTGTCGTGTTCCTCTTGTAAAACAAGTCCCAGTTTCTCCTGGCTTCTTTGTCCAGTTTGTTACTCCTGAAATCGCTCAGCACTTGAGTGTCTGTCTTGAGAAGTGCCTCCTCCTCCTCACTAAGTTGCCTAGCATGGTGGCCACGAGCCTTCATGTCCAGCCTGGGCTCCGACCAGCTGCAGCCTTGTCAGCTTATCCTCATATCCTCTTCTTCGAGCTTGCTTCCACATGGCGGTCACGTGACTGATATACTAACGATATTCACTAGCTTGAAGTAAGCGTGGTTTCGTGTGATCGCAGTGAAGTTCGGATTTGAGGGTGAAAGTGATGGAAACTTGGGCTTTGAAAGCCTAGACAAGTGAATGAGAAGTCCTACGGTGTGTGTGCTCCGAGATATGTCAATGCGCGGCTCGGCCGGCGTAGAAAACTCGATAGATGGGGCGGGAAGTCCAGGTGGCAAGCCTGGCCCGCCCGTTTCGAGCCTTGCGGGGCCGACTTTGAACGATACTGTCGCTTGTGTGCATCCTGTCGCGCCTCTGATCAATTTGCTGACCTGTAGGGAAGTTGCGCCAAGTATTTTGGAGTACGAGAAGGCTTTGTTGGTGATCAAAGAACATGACTACGCGAAAGCGCCAGAGAACCCTCAACTTATGCAGCTGTCGCCATTGTTTATGGCAGACGAGACCAACGGATGTGGACTAACCTCGAGTGGAGACTTCGCTTCACCTTCAAGCTTCAACAGGAAAGCCATGAAGGGTGTACTAGTAAACTGCCGCAAGGACGTGTTTGGCTTGAGAGAGAACCTAGCGCGAAAAGACGAGGGCTCGATGTCCTCACACCTGCGTGAGGTTGTAAGCCTTCAGGTGACGCTCATCCGTGAACAACAGGAACAACTGCACGAGAAGGACAGGCAACTAAACGCTGTCAGGAAAGAGAAAGAACAGGTGAGCCTTCACTGAGGTTTGGCGCGTGGCGCTGGCCCGGCCTCCTAAATACGCGGGATCTACTCACTCGTGATGAGGGTAGGGGATTTCCCTAATGCCGTTTGCTCTAATTAAGCGTTGAAATGAATTTCATTCTAGAGGTTTTACAGTAACAATGATATGAGTAAGGAAGGGGAGATAGTGCTGTACATCAGCTTTGTAACCGGGGTTTTGGAAAAGAGCCTGGTATCCACTGTTTATGCATGCATTAACTTGCTTGTGCCGGGCAGCTAGCTAGCCTTGTCAACCGTTAAACAATTGTGCTGTATTTCAGCCATTGACTGTTGACTACATGCATATTCATATTTTGCCCTTTGACCAGATAATACGCAGTAGTGACTCCACCCCTTCCTAAGCATTGGGAGTCAAGATACTCGGTCGTAGCTGACTACGATGTCTATGGTGGTGACACCCCCTTGTAGTAATCCCTGTTTTGCATCAAACTGTCTCTGACGGATGGATGGGCTTCAGGGTCCTTCATCGACAGCTCTATGCCAGGGATGGGTCGATGCGAAACAGGAATTTTTACAGTTGGGCACCACCCCTCGTGTGTCTACCTGATGTCACCACATGTGATCAGATCTCGTAGGCCTTCCCTCCCTGTATTTGCATACTACAAGCGATCAAAGAATGGAGGTGGTCACTCCAATAAGTGCCGTACTTAATCTACACTGTAAGCAAGTGAAAGTGGATGGTGTCCTTGGAACTAGTACGAAGTGTTCTCCCTGCTAATAGTGAAGAGAGCAAGGCTGATTTCTAAGACAGCATGAATCCTGTACACTTTTCTTTTCTTTACAATGTACTGTCTTCCTCTATAGCTGGAAGCTCGTTTGGAACGGATGGAAAGAAGGCTAGCCATCCTTCAAAAACGATCATCAAAGGCAAACCCCACTGAAGAATCACAACCAAGCGCCCTAGCAAGTAGCACACCGGCAAGTACATGTAGCACACCGACCCCAAGACCACATATATCAAGAACAGAAACTCTAGCCAACTCGGAACGTTACCCAAGAAGTCGAAGTTCATCGGTGGACCACTCTCGGAGTCGCTCCAGACCTACCTCTCATTCGGGCACACCTGTACCCCAGGAAGACAGCTTAAACAATTTGAGAAAACCTAAGAGACGCCTGAGAGGTGAACTTGACTATGCACACGATGCCAAGAAAGCAAAGAAAAAACCTACAGAAGTGAGGACTGAATTTGAGTACTGTGGGTTGAACCTTCCTGTACCCAGAGACCCTCAGAACTCTGTGACTGTCGTGTGCAACCACAATCGAGAATCAAGAGACAACCGCAATGATATCAGCATCACTGGTATGCCCGTGAAATCCAATCTGGCAAACAAGATTTGACGTTTCTTCTTCTTTTTTTACAGTTCCTTTGTGGCGTGTCTGCCCAGTAAGGAGCTCTGCCATGGCTAGCACAAAAGAGAGTGAGGTTAGTTACACTTTGCATGCAGCCTAAGACGAGTGGTATGGGAATGAGACTAGAAGACTAGAGTGGTGTGTGGTAACTATACTCAAGGTTTTGACTGTCTGTTTCCACATGGATGTTGTTACTGCTGCAGTTCTGTAGCAAGCAATTTGCATGACACAACTTTCCTGGTGGTCTTTAAATGGAATTTATGTGCATAACCACCTGTCCCTAGGCACTTGCTACACATCCACCTTTTCCTAGCAGCTTGTAATCCTAACGTGGGTGGCCTCTTGCCTCTTCATCTCTTGATACCTTCTTGTGTAGTCACATGACTTGCATGAGTACTTATCCTTTGTGTTTAGGACATGTCTGATGAGTCATTTCTAAAGCGGCACAAGAGACTGGAGGAGGATGAGAAGAGAAGGAAGAGGTGAGTCACCAGAAGCTTCAGTCCGCTAGCTGTCTCTCAAGCTTAAGCGTGTTAGCTGAGACGGCTGCTTTTGGCTAGAAGTTAAAATAGAACTCACTTCATTCCAAAGTCCATACTGAAAGATCGCGTATAATCATGATCGTAGGTGGGACTTGCAGAGAATCAGGGCTCGTCGCGAGCACGATGAGCTACTGAGGAAGTACATGCTGAAAAGTGGAGGCAACCAGACACAGGGAAGGGATAAGAAAAAGGACAAACTTACCACATTCATCCCCAAGCCAGAGGAATGTGAGTGATCGTGGACTCCTATCCACTGTATAGTACGTTCCTCTCTGCTCTGATTTCAACATGAGAAGTCACACGCCCATATTTCACTGAATAGCAGTGAATGATACTGTTCAAGTCATGTTCATGTTACATGTAGGATCACTCTGACACGTTCTATGTACATGTAGCCATTCACACCTCAGCTCTCGGTACACTAAAGGTGGATGTGGCCGAGATGGAAGTGCACGGGTAGTGGGGTTGAGGGCCGGATAAATGTATCTGTTTAGCTGCGATAATGCATTCTTGTATCTTGTTTCTTGTAGTGGAAGCCATAGAAGTGGTTGATACGTTGGCTGTCAGTGCATTTGGTTATTCACTACCCCTCGTCAAACCAAGGTAGGAAATATGCTATTCTAATTAAGGCCCACCTTGATAGTGTCAAATGTGGTTCTGCTGGGTCTCTAACATGCTTTTGGGGCATCAGTTGTACTCCAGATAGTGCACACATTTTAATTTGGGGTACTGGGTGATACACCAACATGCAGCCTTGTATGGTAGTGTCTGTGGTGATAACTAAATCAATATGTACAAAGGTTGCATGCATCAGCAGTCTAGTTCCATCAGCAGTCTAGTTCCATCCCGTGAACCCCCAACTTCCATTAATCACACAGTACAAAGTAAGAAGATCACCTTCACTAGTGTAGTCCCACCCACTTCTGTTGTGCACAAAGTTATGCATTTGATATGGTGTGCTCTATTTGGAGTGATAGCTCTGATAGTTGTCAACTGTGTTCATTTCCCATCCTCAGTGAATTTGAATTGCCGTGGTTTGACTTGGATGTGAGAGAAGCAAAGGAGAATGTTAGAACCACTAGAAGTATGGCCAAAGCAACCAGGTCGTCAGCTAGCAGCTCAGGTAAGATTCCGACTAACCACAGAGCACCTCCAACTTGAAGCAGATAGTATCTCACATACGTGTGCAAGCTAGTGTTGAAATTCAGAAGGTAGTCTCATTCCCGAGCTTAGTCAACTTCTGAAATGTCTGCATGTGCAATCCAGGATCTGAGCTTTTGTAAAAAAAAACCCTGTTGTACCATGGAAGTCAGTCTCCTTGGTTATGGACTGAAATGACAGGGTCATGTGAGGATGTTTTGTAGTTTTGCTTGCCTCCTGTGATGACAAGATGACGAGACTTAACCTTTGACCCTGGTAGCCACGTTCTGTGGCCACAGTCGGGTCTAGCCAAATGTGATGATACATGAGGCATTTGTCTGAGGAGGAGTGGGTGGGTGTGGGTATGGTATTGTTGCCCACTTATAAGTAGCTTTACCATTACTGTAATAATCTAGGAGAAAACACTGCTGACTAGGCTCTTGTGTAGTCTCGCGTGGCCCAGACCCTTCGCGCGACGATTAGTGGGCGGGGCGGGAGGAGGGGAGGAGGGAAGAAGGGTCTGGTGACTCTGAACAGGATGTTGTTGGCTCTGCCGGAATGCTGGTAGAACCAACCAGATTGAAGCAGCATGTAATTTGTGGCACGATTTCCGCTTTGAGCGCGTGACCAGATTTAGTTGACATGGCCGAGAAGATTCAAGACTGCCTCCTTAGCAGCTTCACAGCTAGGCTACACGCAGTTGATGTCCAAACAAAGCGAAGATAATTTGCGTGCGATACAGACGTCTCCGTGAGTCTCCACACAGGTTCTGGAATGTCTCACTGTTAGGTCTCCTTCGCGTACTACTCTTCAGCAAGTCTTTGAGGCAGACGGTACAGCGTTCTTCCTTGATAGCCATGGCTCAAGCTGTGTGCTCGATTAACTACTAGTATAGTATACTTGAGGTAAGTCACGTGCAATGTTACATTTACGGAAAATAATTACATTCCATTTTGCAACGGCATCTTGTTCAGAGTCACCAGACCCTTCTTCCTCCCTCCCCTCCCCTTTCGCCCCGCCCCACTAATCGCCGCGGGAAGGGTCTGGGCCACGCGAGACTAGCTCTTGTGTCACTACAGTGTACATATATATCATCTCCTATCTGAGAACGTGGCTAGGCTTGAGGCTACACTTTATCGGCATCTGATTTAGCAGAATCTGATGCATGATTGTCTTACAACCTGTGTGTTGCTTCGGATTAGCTGTTTCCCCCTCACAATGTAGACACTAACAATGAGATGATGGTTTTATTCCCCTTACAGCAGAAGAATCCTGACACCTGGCCACTGGACGGACAGAAGAGCCAAGGCAGCTGAGAATGGATCTGTAAAAGCAGGTTGCACAATCGTGCCGTACTATTTGCAGGGATGGTTGACACAATCATGGCTCTCCATACTTCGTTCCATGTACATGTATACTCTCACCTGATACATGTGCTCCTCTGTTGCTCATTTATACTCCTCTATTTTCCGATTGTACCTTGTGTGTTTGTACATGTACCTGTATGTCTATTTCAGCCATCTCATGATGAATAATATTATGTGTATAAACTACAACCATGTAGATACCAGTCAAGCAAGCTGGACCACTTTGCTTGTTCAGTTCAACTATCCTTGTTCCCAGGTCTTCTACATGTATACATCCGGTCTTGATCACTTACAGTATGCAAAACTGGAGATGTAGAAGGCCTGGGAATGAGGCTAGTCTTCCCTGGCCTCCATATTAATTAAATACTAACATGTGACTGTTGCAGGAGGTCAGAGGTCAGGCGCACATAATCGAATCATTACTCCACTAAAGATTTCGAGGGGCAACCGCACTCCTGGTAGCCGTTGCAACGCCGGCTGCGACTCGCCGTAGCGCAAGCTAAGTATCGCAGTTAGTTCCAATTAACGCACATGCCACGTGGCAACCACGCTCTGTCGATCGCTAGCAATGGCGACCAAAGGGAAGACACGAAGTTATTACAGCACTCACAACTTAGCCAGCACGGTGAGTTTTGGCATGTAAGCGTCAGTGAAGGACAGTGATCACGGCTGTATGGTCAGAATCTTTGTGGGGCCTTCGTAAGACTGTACTGGCAACCAACGCGATCGAGCAATGGCGGCCGACGGCACGACAAAAGCGCTTGTATCTCCACCACCAAGGTGAGTTTCAGCACAATTATTGTGCGGTTGTGTCACTGCATGATAGCGATCACGACGGTGTAGTCAGAATCTCTGTAGACCATTCCTGCGTGCTGTGAGGTTTGATTATTTAATTATTTAGATTAGTTACGAGGGGCAACCGCACTCCTGGTAGCCGCGGTTAACGGTAGCACAAGCTAAGTGTGACAGTTCGTTCCTATTATCACACATCACGTGAGTACCATGATAGCTATATATTGGGAAGATGAGAAGTACTTTAGAGTGCTGTCAAGTACCGAATAAAACGATTCATAAAGTACTGATAGGTGATTGTTGAAGAGTTGGACAATTTTTGAATCGTTGTTGTGATACAGTAGTGGTAGGTGATTGTTGAGTTAGTACAATCTGAAGTAGATGCATGTTCAGAACTTTATTGCTTCTCACAACAGGTGGCTGGATACTGTGGGGGAGAGAGTAAATTATGTCGTTACATCTGTGTCATTACTAGTTGGTCTGGTGTGTGGGTTTGGGAATAGGAATAGTGTTAGTGTTTTGTGCTTGCGACAGTCATGTGTGCAGGGATAGAGAGTTGGAGTGCTAGGCATTGACTACTAGTTGGAGTGCTATAGGGATGATAGCCACATAATTATATACAGTTATTAGTTATGTAATCTATGATGTAATGTGTTATCATGCAGTGCAGCTGAGCTTAGTTAACAGTTGGTTGACTCTGGCAGATGTATGGCACATTGAGCCTATTATGGTATCCAAAACGCGTTAAGGTTACGGGTACCCGTTGACCGGAAGTAAAATTTAATTTGCCTGTTTACGGGCAGCTGCATGTTATTTCAGCGATTCGAATTTACTTATCTACGCATTCCACAACTTTTGTCACAGAAAAGGTAATTGAGATGGAAATAGGCATTTATATAACTGCTACTATCATATATCTAGTGCGAGAGCTATGTTTGGGGGTCTGTGTAGGCTGTTGTCCACTGCTAGCGAAGTGAATTGTCGCCACACCCTTCGTTGGACGCCATTTTTTCTGTGTGCTTTGGCTGCTAGCGGGAGATGTTCGGCGAATGACTTGTTCATTTATAGCTCTCGCACTCGAAGTTCATGTCTTCTAGCTGCTTCCTGAAGCTGAAGGTGCAATTCTGCGTGTAACGAGTACAGTTTGTAGAATGCGCTCAGAATTTATAAATGTGTATGGGAGGGGTCAAGGCGTCCATGTAGCCACGCCTCTGCAGGAAGTTCGTCTGTTGAGAAGTAGGCGGGTCTGAATAGGTTCGAGTCCAGCACCGCACTTTGTGCTTGGCGCTGTAAGAATTCGGCATGGCTTGTATGAATATTGCTCCAGTTATTGCATGATACGCGGGTACCCGTAACCTTAAGGATGAGGTCTAAGGGAAATTACATGCTCTGGGTTCGTTACTGCATTGTGACAACTATGGAGGGGGGAGGTCTTTTAGGTTGGTTAGTGTCTGTGTCACTTGCTCACCTCTGTTGTCTCTTGCAAGGTTGTGGTTGAAGTGGTGTTGGACGATCCTGTTATCATCTCTATGTGTGGGTGTATGTTTGGGGGGGGGGGGGGGGGGGGGGGTTAAGGTGAGAAATTTGTGCACAGGAAGCTCCTACTTTGCAGAGAAACACCTTGATGCTGGGAACGATTGTAATCACAGAGGCACAGTACAAAGTTTGAATGCCAATGGTCAGCCTAGCAACAGTCAAGGTGTTTCCCTCCCACACGCCGCCACGTGGAGGCCAGGAGCTCTTGGCGTGCTGGTGTGTGCGTGTGTAGCATGAGTGTGTGTATCATGTGTGTGTGCATGCACGTGAGCTGCTCAGCTGTAGTGTTCCCTCACATTGGAGGTCAATGGTCATGTTTGTGTTTCACTCTGCATGGTGTGTGCATGGCTGTATGCATGCCTATGCATGGTGTGTGTGTGTATGCATGTGATGGCTAATTAGCTAAGCATGCCTATGCATGGTGTGTGCGTGTATGCATGTGATGGTTAGCTACGCATGTCTATGCATGGTGTGTGTGTGTGTGTGTGTGTCATAAATGTGGAAGTGACAATCTTGAGTTGGGGGATAGTAGGTATGTGTGAGTAATAGGGCGATAGTGTTGAGAGCATTGCATGACGGGAGAGATTGTGTGCATCGCATAGTGTTGGTGTTGGGGATACATAGTATATACGTACATCCATAGGTGTAATATGTGTGTGTATCTTGTGTGTGTGCATGCACGTGAGCTGATCAGCTGATATGCAATGTGTAGTGTTCCCTCACTTTGGAGGTCAATGGTAAGTAAGTACATATGTAGGGCAACATGTACATGTAAGAGTGTTGAGAGCATTGCATGACAGGGAAGATATTGTCATTGCATATGGTGTTGGGAAGTGGAGACATAATATCACATACGTACATTCATGTGTGTGTGTGTGTGTGTGTTGCATGAGTGTGTGTATCATATGTGTATGCTCAGCTGATAATTATGTGTAGTGTGTAGGGCAACATGTAAGATTGCGTTTGATAGCATTGCAAGACACTGCAAATATTGTGTGCATACAGGCACATAGCTGCATTCATTGGTGTGTGTATTAGTAATCTTGGATAGGCTGCAAAGAGAAAAGGACCTCCCTCTTCCAACCCCTTCCTTTTCTCGTTGCATTTGTGGTGTGTGTGCATGGCACCAATTGCTGCAATAGTCCAGGGGTAGGTAGTGTATGCGCCCTGGTGGCAGCGTGTAAGATCGAGTGTTGATAAACGAGAAGATAGTGTGTGCATTGCATGTGGTGCTGCCAATGTGGTGGGTACATACATGTGTGTGTCTGTGTGCATGTGGAGTGATGGGTATGTGTGTGTGCGGGTGTGGAGTGATTGGTATGTGGGTATGCTTCAGTACGTACATAACGAGAAGAGAGTGTGTGCATTGCATGTGGTGCTGGCAATGTGGTGGGTACATACATGTGTGTGTGTGAGTGATGGCTATATGCTTCAGTACGTACATACATGTAACTGTTGCACATGCACGTTGTTGCCCATGTGCAGTGTAAGTGAATGGGGAAGATGCTTATTCAATAAACAGCCTAGCTGTTGGGATTGGTATGTGTGAGAGGACTGACTGCGAGAGGGGAAGCATGGCAACCCAATGTGAGTTACCAGTGTGGCAAATGCAGAGTGGAGAATATGGTAGGCGGTCCAAGCCACTGGTAAGTAGAGTGACTTGCATGGAGTTGCTGCAGTTGAGAACATGCAGTCTCGTGGGTGGTTCACGCGCACGAAATCTTTCAGCGAGGTGGCGGACATCTCTGGTGTTGGCAAGCTGGAGTTGAGAGTTTGTGCTGCCAGACGGGGTTTCGTAAAAAGTGTTAAACATGAAAATAGGCCTGCCGAAAAGAAGGCTGAGAGCAAACATGTGGTGATCACTTCCCCAGGCATGGAGGGTTACTGCCTCTGTGAGGGCCTGTGCATACATTCTGAGTATGTTGAGTCTAGAGGGCTCTTGCCTGTATGCATCAGTCAGGGCTTCAATGATCACATCTTTGTGCTTGACCAGGGCATACACACAGAGTAGTCGGATCACTGCATGCAGTACTTGGGAAGAGGTTAGTGTGAGTGACAGGGCATTGTACAGGCAGTTGCCATCTCCTCGAGTGACCACAGGTTTGCAAGTCTCAAGGAGGAGAGGGTGGCATTGTCGTGATGCTACGGAGTCTTGAGACAATTGTGGGTGTGATTCTGCAAACTGTGTTGGCATGTTATTGAGGATGTCAACCACCCTATCAAGAGTTAATGCATGCTTTGTGACTGCACAACTAAGTTGAGTTTTGGGCAGCAATGACAGCTCACGCAGTAGAGAATGGGGAGACTGGCCTAGGGCTGTAGTAATGGCCTGTTGTAGAACCCTAACTCCAGGATTGGGTGGCAATGAAGTGAGTGTGGGAATTGATTTTTCAATTTTAGGCTTTTTGGGAGCTGGGGGTTTATGATCACTTGATCTAGCAGCATGCTTGCGCTTGCGCGAGTATGGGGTACTACCAGACTGTGGTTGCCGGCTATTGGACTTTGAGCGCGGCAGTTTGGTTTTGGCTCCACCTGGGCCTGACTCCCCTTCATCGGTGTGGAGAGGTGCATTGCCGACATCGTCAGCACGCTCTGGGTAGGGGACTATTGCTGAAGGTGGAGTTGGGCGGATTGCATCCACACAGTCACACCATGCAAGGAGTTGGTGATAAAACTGGTCAATGTGGATGGCCTGTGGACAGTAACCCCAGATGATCAGGTCCTCCAGGTGTCTAACTCGACTGAGGGCAACGTACGCTTGACCTGAGGCGAAAAAGTGCTCATTTAGCTTCACTATTGCTTTCCGCACTGTCATGCCTTGCATCCTGTGGACGGTGACAGCATAGGCTAGTTGCAGTGGGAACTGTGAGCGAATGATGTTGTACGAGCAGCCTGGGATGTCAAATCTCTGTTTGAACCTAGGCACAGGATAGCGCTCAGTCGGTTTGTTCATCTTCTGAATGACAATGCAGTTCTCATGCAATTGTTTGACTGTTGCTAGAGTACCGTTGACCCACCCACCCTTAATGTCAATGTTCCTACGGAGTATTACCCGTGCTCCCACTTTTAGGACTAGTTTGTCTGCTAGACGTTCTCTGCACCTGCTGATGCGCTCTTCGTCCGCAGAACGCAGTGGATTGCCATTGTGATCACTGTCTACAGCGACATACTCACAACTGCACCCATCTATGCGCTCAATGCAGTGGTCATTTATCTCCCTGCATTCATCACGTGTAGAGCAGATGACCACAGTTGTGTCGAGGTCAATGTTGTCCCAATTTTCAACTCTCACCCGGGAGCGCAAACACTTCTCTACCTCGTCATCACAAATCCCCACCCTAACCTTGGCTAGTGTGGATGCCAGGGCAGGGTCTACCGCACGTTTCACTTCACGCAGTAAGAGGACGGTGAACTGTCTCCACAGTGTTGTGCCAAAGATGTCCATGCGGCTCACGGCGGGGAGCTGAGCAGGATCACCTAGAAGCAATACGTGCCTCCCACCCCATGGATGTTTGGAGGATCCGTGACGTGCAAACTTGCGGCAGAGGCCCTCTGCCGTGCGTAGCAGGTAGAAGTCAATCATTGAAAACTCGTCAATGATCAGAACGTTGGTCTTGCGGACCAGAGTTGCCTGTGTGGTGCCATGCTCTAGCTTGGAGTTGCACTCAATGTCTAGACCAAAGAAGTTGTGGATGGTAGTTCCACCAATGAGATGGGCAGCAACACCGCTGGGTGCGAGTTTGCTGACCACCAGCCCATGTGACCGCATCAATTCGATGAGTCCATTCAGTAGGTAGGATTTACCCGTACCAGCGGCACCAACTATTGCAGCAAAGATTTGTTGCTCATTTTGTAGGGCTGTAGACACCCACTCAAAAGCCCTACGCTGAGAGTCTGTGAAAGACTGGATGTACTCGTCAATGGAAAACGCTGGCCGATTTGGAACTAGGGTGCCCAGTTCCGAGTCTGGGTCGGTGAAGAGATGGTCTGTCACTTCGCCCTGCGGCTCATCATCTCGCTCTCCCATGACTGGTATCTCAGAGAGGAAACCATCTGCCTCGTCCTCTGTGATGAACTTGTGATCAATGTAGAGCTGAGCTAGGGCCCGCAAGGACTCAATGTTGAACCCCCGGGAGATGGCAGACTGAAGGCATGACAGTGCATCGATGTGAGCATCACACATGCCTTTGCTGGCACACAGCTCCAGCCATGATCGAGGGGGGTTGTGCACAACACCATCCTCATCTGTCATGCACACGTGGAGCAAGTACTTTTGCTCATAGAATTTCTCCTGATCGTCGCCCACTGGACTGATGAACCTGTAGCGTGTGACGGCCATTGTGGACCTTCTCACCCAGTAATGTCCCTGCTTGTCAGCGAGCATGGTTCCTGGAGGAAACCTCTCGAGGACCTGAGTGACTCCCTCTTTTAAACCCATCTGCATAAGCCAATGGGAACTTGCAAGGGATTCACCCAGGTCCCCGTCAAGGAGATCGGCTTCCTCCAGTACCCACTCGGCAACAAACACGTCAGCTTCAGGGAGTGCTACAGCTAGGTCTGGTGTCGGAAGCTCAATGCCTAACTGCTGGTAGTAGGTACACAGCGCATCTCTGGTTGAGGCGGGAACAGCATGGAAACGTGCACAGTATAGGAGTGCTAGCAGTCCTTCGGTGCTATTGACTGCAACTTCACAGCTTTCGAGGCGGGTGACAAGCTCAGATTTGGCGTCATGTAACACTGACATGGCATGATTGTAGGCAGCGAAATCATCTGCACCTCTCGGCCTAAGTGAGTGATCTTCACCATCGGCAGCTGCAGCTTCAGCTTTTCTCTGCTCAGTCTGTGCAGAAGACCGCCACCACTGGTAATACTCTTGGTAGGTGATGCCAGAAAGGTGTGGCGATCTGGCCAAGTAGGTATCAAAGCGGGTAGCAGCGTATACGTCCTGACTGTCGGGCTGCAGGTGCTGTAGATCCCTACTGAGCTTGAGCATACGCTGACTAGGAGCTAGCTCGGTGTGCAGGAAAATAACCTGTCTAGTGATCTGGCTCTGGTGGAAGCCGGAAAGAATCTCGACGGCCTCAATTGCACCTACCACACGTGTGCGCAGGTACCTTTCTGGAAGGGAGGCATTCTCAGGTAGCTGAATTTTGCAGGAGGGCTCAGCCTTGCTGATGTATTTGGCAAGGTACTGCTCAAACCCATGTTTGCTGACACGCTGCACATTGTGTGAGGCCCCCCACAGAACGGCGATCTCAGGATTGTAGGGAACCACCATCCTATCCTCGCGTTCTCTACGCACATACACAAAGCGCACGCAGTCCTCGTCCAGTTCCTCGGTGAGCTGTGGTACCTTGAAAGGAAATCCATACTTGCAGTGCGGCAAGTATTTCCCAAAGGCCCCTTTGAAACATCGTCTGGGGACACACTGCCCATGCGTCTGCATCTTTAGTACTATCTTGCGCAGGTACATCCCCACCCTGCGCAGGTCCTCGTTGTCGGTACTAGGAGGACGGGGCACCTCAGCCATGATGGCCCCATCGGGAATGGTACCAGATTTCACCCACACCAGCATGTGCCAGTGAACGGCACCCCGTTTCTGGTACTCTTTTTTCCAGACACAGTCCTCTACATACCCCAGGGGACCGTTGTCTGAATGTAGGATGGTCATGAACCATTTGAAGCGCTTCTCAGCGGACATGACAGACACCTGGGGGTGAAAGCCTGCCGCCTGCCTGTCATCTACATTCCTGGCTAGATCTTCGTATTCCTCCTTGCTAGGTGAAGCCCCCCAACCACGTGACAGAGTTGCCTGAGTCTGAGGCCAGCAGTCATACGCACTCAACGTGACAAAGAAGTCAGGCAGACCCCTCTGTGCTACCATGGCAGTGAGGTCCAAACCAAATGACTTCCAGTGCTGGAGTGATCCAGGCACCGTCCGCGGGACTTCACTGCCATACACTTCATACCTGTTGGAACTCCTCTCCCCATCCCTCACTTTCCCGGCATTTAGTGGCTCACTAAGCTGTGCACACTTCACGGTACGGCGAGATGCATAACCGCGAAGTGTGCGCTTGGTCATGTAATCAAATTTGAAGAATGGGTAAATAGGGTCCTCGGCATACCATCCCCTCACATCGAACAGACGCATCTTCACATGAGCCGAAAAGGTCATGTCAGATTTGTAATACCATCCACCAAACCCCCAGGGGTGGAGGTGAGGGAACGATTTGGGCTCAAGGTCCTTCTCCCCGTACTTGGTAGTCACGAGGTCTCTTAGAGCCCCCTGGGACTCCATCATAGGAGTTTGTGGGTGTTGCATTCCAACTATGTCAGGTTTTTCCTCACCCTCATCAAAGATGAGAGGGAACTGGTCAAAGTAGCGTGAGTCAACTGGGAAAGCCATGCCTAGAGCCTCCTGTTCCAGAAGGTCTTCTAGAGGGATATCCTGATGCTCTAGCAGCTCTGGGTTGATGAAGCCAGGCTTGGCATAGCGGAACAATGTTTCGTAGTTGGCAAAGAATGAATCATAGAGCCGATTTTGGCTCTTGAGCCACTTGAGAGCTCTGTGGATTCTGAGTGAGGCTTGTGGGTTATCACTGCTAGCAACAATGCCCTCCTCTTTGCATGCAAGGAAGCCAAAAAGGCCATAGTAGTGCCTGTCAAGCTTGTGAATAGCATTGACCTCACCTTGTACATGCTTCCACTGGGCGAACCCAGCATCTCTCACTGCCGTAGAGAACAGTCCTGCTAGAGATACCTGCCCTGTTTCGTACGTGTTTCTCAGGGCAGCTACAGGCCCTGGCTTTTGCATGTCCCATTCGACCACAGTCTTGAGGTCGGTGGGATCACTACTGAACACATCACCAACATGGAATTCCAGTGGGATTTGGTGAGTGTGACAGTAAGAACAACAGTACCATCTGTCACTCTCAAATGTGTCTTCTCTGCCTGGTTTGACAAAAGTGAGGTTGCAATCAGGTACAGCCCGAAGATACGCAGAGGCAGGTGCATCATCTTCACTGAGGCCATGTGGGGGGCGTACGAGGCACGTGTGATTCGAGTCTGGCCTGCTCCACAATACTTTCCCACACTGCCAACAAATCGCCTCACCTAGTGGTCTGGCATCAAAGCGACGCTGCTGAACTACCCTCCGAGTACATTGCCTGAGCATATCTTCGGACATGTTCACTTGGTCTGTTACGTCAGATTCGCTTGCTGTTGCATCCACACTGATGTCAGCTAGCTCAAGTTTGATACTGTCAGGCCTGGCCTGACCACCCACTCTGTATCCTGCCGCCTGACTAGTCCCTTCCGGCCTCCCGCCACTCTTACCTACTGAGTACCCTGCTGTTTGACTGGTGCCTTCCGGCCTCCCCCCACTCTTACCTACTGAGTACCCTGCTGCTTGACTGGTGCCTTCCGGCCTACCCCCACTCTTACCTACTGAGTACCCTGCTACTTGACTGGTGCCTTCCGGCCTACCCCCACTCTTACCTACTGAGTACCCTGCTACTTGACTGGTGCCTTCCGGCCTACCCCCACTCTTACCTACTGAGTACCCTGCTGCTTGACTGGTGCCTTCCGGCCTACCCCCACTTACTGAGTACCCTGCTGCTTGACTGGTGCCTTCCGGCCTACCCGCACTTACTTTATACCCTGCCGCCTGGCTGGTGCCTTCCGGCCTACCCCCACTTACTTTATACCCTGCCGCCTGGCTGGTTCCTTCCGGCCTACCCCGACTACATCTGGATCCTGCAGCTACAGTGGTGCCCTTAGGTCTCCCACCTTTACGGTGCAACACTTTCCCACATTCAGGGCAAATTTTGCAGCGAACACCCACTGAATTCCCACAGACTTCACACTCTTTACATCCCTTAGGCATAGCTATTTGAAGTTTGACTCACACCACACTGCAACTTGTTCAATAGTCGTCAGTAGACTTCAGTCTGTTCAGAAGACTTGACTGTTTGTCCAGAAGACTTGACTGTAGGAATGAGAAGGTAGAGTGCATACTAGCATACCTTGCAATAAGGAGGAAGACTCTATATTAACTTTTTTACAGGCTATTATTCTACCTCCTCACCAATAGAAGACGGATTGCAGTAGATTTCTCACACAATGATGAGCAACAACGTTCACGAAAAAGGACAACACGTGTACGTACACGATCACGTGACGTCCACGCGACAATTACAGGTCGGTCGTACGTACGTTTACTCGATCGCCAAAATCGCCAAAAGGAAGACAAGAAATTACTGCAGCGCTCACAACTTCGACAGCACGGTGAGTTTTGCCATATAAGCGTCAGTGAACGACAGCGATCACGGCCGTGTGGTCAGAACCTTTGTGTGCCTTTCCCGAGGGCTGTACTGCCACCGGAAGTCGAAGAGAGCGCTCGAGCAATGGTGGCCAACGGCGAGACAAAAGCGCTTGTATCTCCGCCACCAAGGTGAGTTTCAGCACAATTATTTTGATTTTGTGTCACCGCATCATAGCGATCACGACGGTGTAGTCAGAATCTTTGTAGGCCATTCCGAAGTAGTCAAACGTTAATTATTTATTTATTTAGATTCGATTAGATTAGATTACATTACGCGGCACAATTTTTCCCCTACCAGGAGTGTAACGAGGGGCAACCGCACTCCTGGTAGCCGCGTTGCAACCCCGGTTGCGACTCGCCGTAGCGCAAGCTAAGTATTGCAATTCGTTCCAATTAACGCACACGCCACGTGGCAACCACGCTCAAGTCGATCGCGAGCAATGGCGACCAAAAGGAAGACAAGACATTATTACAGCACTCACAACTTAGCCAGCACGGTGAGTTTCGGTGTATAAGCGTCAGTGAACGCCAGCGATCAGGGCTGTGTGGTCAGAAACCTCGTGTGCCTTTCCTAAGAACGGTACTGCCACCGGAAGTCGAAGAGAGCGCTCGAGCAATGGCGGCCAATGGCGAGACAAAAGCTCTCATATCTCCACCACCAAGGTGAGTTTCAGCACCAACTTTTTACATTCAGGTCAGGGCATGATAGCGATCACGGCGTTGTAGTCAGAATCTCTGTAGGCCAATCCTAAGTACTCAAACATTATATATATTATATTGGATTATATTACGCGGCACAATTTTTCCCCTACCAGGAGTGTAACGAGGGGCAACCGCACTCCTGGTAGCCGTTGCAACCCCGCGGCGCGGTTGCCTCGCCGTAGCGAAGCTAATTATTGCAATTCGTTCTAATTAACGCACATGCCACGTGGCTCAGTCGATCGCGAGCAATGGCGACCAAAAGGAAGACAAGACATTATTACAGCACTCACAACTTAGCCAGCACGGTGAGTTTTGGCATGCAAGCGTCAGTGAACGACAGCGATCACGGCCGTGTGGTCAGAATCTTCGTGTGCCTTTCCTATGAACGGTACTGCCACCGGAAGTCGAAGAGAGCGCTCGAGCAATGGCAGCCACGGCGAGACAAAAGCGCTCATATCTCCACCACCAAGGTGAGTTTCAACACCAACTTTTTACATTCAGGTCAGGGCATGATAGCGATCACGGCGGTGTAGTCACAATTTCTGTAGGCCAAGCCTAAGTACTCGAACATTATATTATATTAATTAATTATTTATTTACGCGGCACAATTTTTCCTATACCAGGAGTGTAAGATTACGCGGCACAATTTTTCCCCTACCAGGAGTGTAACATGAGTGGTCTAGGATGCTATGCATCCTGTTGCTATTTGTGGTAATGATGTCATAGTTGTTTACAGCAACAATGCACATTCCAACAACACTCTGGGTCATGAATTTCTGAAGTAGCTGATACACAACTGAAGTCAGGCTATAATATGATCTGTAAATTTCAATATAATTGCACATTTCAAAGTTCATGTTTATCGCCCAACAAATTATTTTGTGTATAAGTGCATCGAAGCATGTCATCTCTTTGTGCAGTGAAATACATCCACCATAATTTTCACGTGATCACTCATGTAAGTAAAACAACTGAGTAGGCACATCAATGGCAGCACCTTACATGGTCCACCCACCCAAGTTGCAGGTAAGCCTGATTGGGTGCCAGCAGCTTGCTTGCACCTTCCACCACACACCCTCCCAAGTTGCAGCTAGCCTGAGGTGGAAGCACCTTCCACCGCCCACCCTCCCAAGTTGCAGCTAGCCTGAGGTGGCTGCACCTTCCCAAGTTGCAGCTAGCCTGAGGTGGCTGCACCTTCCCAAGTTTCAGCTAGCCTGAGGTGGCTGCACCTTCCACCACACCTTCCCAAGTTGCAGCTAGCCTGAGGTATCTGTCTGTGGAATGTGCTGCCACCTCAATGAGGTGCACCTTCCACGCCCAACAATATTAATACCGGTATAATCTACAGATCAGAAATTCATGACCCACAGGTATTATTGGAATGTGCACTGTTGCTGTAAACAACTATGACATCATTATTCTGCATATATATATATATATATATATATAGCTAAGCCCTAGTCTGCCTGACATTTATTTACAGTAGCTGTCAACTGTAGTATCATTGTTGTCTGAGAGCTAGTATAGCAAAATTTGACCGTGGAATCAGCATCTTTTACAAGGATCAACAACTTACAAGCATCAGCAACTTGCAAGGATGAGCTGCAACACCACTAGCTCTCTACAAACATGAACATCGACTTACAGGACACCTTGAAAAAATATACCTCTGCCTGTGAGAGAGGAGAAGCTGAGAATGTCCTCCGTATGATCAGAGAGGAAAACTGCAATCCCAAGCAGAGACTTGATCAGAACAGGCAGCCTCTCCACTATGCTGCAGCATATGGACGGCTTGAGCTAGTGAGGATTCTAGTTGATACTTACAGATGTAATTTTAACTGGAGGGATACTTATGGGTGTACACCACTTCATCACGCTTGCTACCATGGGCGGGTAGATGTAGTGAAGTATTTGGTAAAACACTGGGGTTGCAAGTCAGTTATGACAGACCGCACAGGAAATTCTCCTCTGCATTATGCCTGCTCGAATGAAAGTGGTGGTAAATTGTGGAGGCTGAGTCTAAACGAAAAGGGCCTTGGTGTTCTAAGTCGTATACCTGTTGTTACTGCAAACCATTATGAAATTGTCAAGTTTCTCACTTGTGAGCGTGGTCACGATCCAAAGAAGCCCAACAAAGATGGAGCTGTACCATTAGTATTACATGTGGCTTGCCGCTATGGATCCGTTGAGTTTGTTGAGCGCCTAATTCAAGAGAATAATTGTGATCCAAATCAGCGCAATTCAGATGGAAATACTCCCTTGCATGTGGCAATTACGTGTGGGCAGTTGGAAACTGCAAAGTACCTAATTGAGGGAAAGCATTGTGACCCTAATTCAAAGAATCGTCAGGGAAATAATGCACTGCACTTGGCCTGCATGCATAAACATTTGTCTTTTGTTCAGTATCTTACACAAGAACAGAAAGTCAAACTGAATATACTTAATCGTGAACAACAACTGCCTCTGGATATTGCATGCCACAAGTCATCCTTACCAATGGTGAAGCTAGTTTCTGATGATGTATGCTCATTTTTCACCGAAACAAAGGGAAAAACTCCAATACATATTGCATGTGAGCAAAATAACCTTGATATTGTAAAATATCTTGTGGAGGACAAAGGTTTGAAGCTCACTGGGAAGAGCTCAACTGCCCTGCAATGTGCTTGTCACTGCTATGAGTGGCACAGTCTACTATCCTCGAGATCGTTAACGTTTCCAGACCTCATATTGCCTGGGAATGAGGCTAAGAATGAGCAGATATCGGTAGTCTCGATCCCAGCCCCCTTGTTGCCTAGGAACGATGCTAAGAGTTTACCACCAGTGAATTTAGAACTAGTAAGATATCTGATAAAAGAATCTGGTTGTGACCCAATGGAATGTAGTGAATATGAAAAAAGTCCCATGAATACTGCATGTATGGCTGGTAACCTGAAACTAGTGAAGGTCCTTGTTTCAGACAAAGTTGACCATCAAGACAGATTTGGCAACACACCACTCCACTATGCATGCAAGCACCTGCAAGTTGAGATAGTAAGATTCCTAACAAAAGAAAAGAACTGCAGCCAGAACATTACCAACAAATTGGGGCAATTACCCTTGCATATCGCTTGTGATCTGCAGTCATTGGAGCTAGTGAAGATGGTTAGCAGTTGTGATGTCCACATGCACACCAAACCTGAAAATTCTGTCAACAGTTCCGTCTTTACTCCTTTGCATATCGCTTGTAGACATGGAAGCTTAGAAGTCATCAGATACCTTGTTGAGCAGAAGCTTTGCAATCCTCGGCAGCATCGGCAGCTCTACAGTGACCTTCCTCTTCATAAGGTGCTTGAGTTTGGTGATCTAGATCTTTTGAGAATGCTGACCACTTGCGAGAATGTCAACTACCAAGACAAGTGTGGGAATACCCTCTTACACCTTGCTTGCAAAATTGGCAAGTTGGAAGTCGTGGAGTACTTGGTGAAGGAAATGAATTGCCAAAAATTTGAAAACGAGGAAAGACAGCTACCTTTGCACATTGCATGTAGTCAGAATTCACTGGAGATTTTGAAACTAGTCAGTAACGTGGGGTGTACAGTAAATGTTACACCACATACTACCTCTTACATGGGAAAGTTTGATTGTGAGCCTGAGACCCCACTGCACATAGCCTGTCGACATGGAACAGTAGAAATGGTAGAGTACCTTGTTGATGACAAACAACACAATCCGAATATTGTGAACAGAGATGGAGAACTACCTCTCCACTTAGCATGCATGAGAGGATGCCTGGACATGGTGAAGCTAGTCAGTGCTTGTGACGTGAATCGATCACTAGAAACTGTTTTGAACAATCATATCCAAAATCAACTAGTCTATTCGGGGGATACTGCACTACATATAGCTTGTCGAAATAATGCTGTGGATATTGTCACATATCTTATAAAAGAGAAAGGGTGTGACCCTTCTATTGAAAACCATAGGCATCAACTTCCTATTCATCTGGCATGCAGACACTCCTTAGAAATTGTGAAGCTGGTTATTAACAATGATATTCAAAACCAACGAGATGGTTCAGGGGATACTGCACTACATATAGCTTGTCAAAATAATGCTGTGGATACCGTCAGGTATCTTGTACAAGCGATAAAGTGTGACCCTTCTATTGAAAACCATAGGAATGAACTGCCTGTTCATCTGGCGTGCAGACACTCATTAGAAATGGTGAACTTAGTCAGCAAATGTACTCTAAAACCAACAGAGACATACTACATGACACTTTTGGATGTGGCCTGCTCATGGGGAAATCTTGATATTGTCAAACATGTACTTAAAGAATGGCAGCGTAACATGCATATAGAGAGTTCAGCTTTCCATTATCCCTTGCAATTTATATGTTGTCTTCGCAAATCAAGGGTTGAAGTCACTAATGGACATATCGCAGTTGCAAAATACCTAGTCACCCAATGTGGATGTGATCCAATGAAAGCCAAAAATGATTCCCCAATTGAGGCTGCATGCCACACAGGAAATGTTGACCTAGTTAGAGCACTTACCAGCACTGGCGTAAACTGCCTCAATGATGCAGGGAATACACCATTGCATTTGGCTTGCAATCACAATCAAGTAGAGGTTGCTAGGTTACTGACCGAGGAGAGACGCTGTAATCAGAACATTCGGAATCTGAAAGGAAAATTGCCTCTTCACATTGCCTGTGCTACAGGCTCATATGAATTAGTGAAACTGGTTAGTAGTTGTGATGTGAATGCACAAAATGTGGATGGAAACACTCCACTGCATGTAACCTTGATTGGGTCAGCAGTAAAGAAACAATGGGCTACATTAGATGGGAGATCTAGACCTCTGGTGCGCATAGCACCAAATGACAAGAACAGAAAAGAATCAATGGAGATTGTTAAATTTCTTGTTGGTGACAAAGGTTGTAACACGTCAATTGCCAACATTGATGGCAGTATCCCAATTCACATTGCCTGTGACAAACAAGAGTCAGAAATGGTCAAACTCTTAGCAAAACCAGCAGATCTAAACCATCCCAATAAAGACGGTGACACTTCCTTGCACATAGCTTGCAGAAATTCAAGTGTTGAAACTGTAAAATTCTTGACAGAAATGAACGAGTGCAACCAAAATATCCAGAACAAAGCAGGCCAGCTGGCATTGCATATTGCTTGTGAAGGGCAATCACTGAATATGGTAAAAATTGTTAGCAACTGCAAAGATCCAAATACTAGAGACAGTGATGGAAACACGCCTCTTCATGCAGCTTCCAGAACAGGTGTCGGGGATATAGTTGAATATCTTATCAGCAGAAAAAACTGTAATCCTACCTTAACAAACAAGCAAGGACAGCTCCCGCTGCATCTTGCCACCATCAGAGAAGATCAAGGAACAATGAAATTGGTTGGTAAATGCAATGTTGATGCCCAAACTGAGTCTGGTGATACTGCATTACATCTTGCTTGCAGAACAAGCAGATGGAAAACTCATATTGTCCATTTTCTCATCAGGAAGCTAAATTGCAATCTTAACATTCAAAATTCTGAAGGAGAATCACCTCTTCATATTGCTTGTTCAACCAATATTTTATCTATCGTAAAAGCTCTTATGAAAATGAATTGTAATCCAAACCTCAAAACAAAGTCTGGAGACACTCCATTGCACATAGCATGTAACCAAGGTAATGAAAAGATTGTTGAGTTCCTTGTTCAAGACCGGCATTGTAGTCAATCCACCCCAAACAACGCCGGAGAGCTACCATTGCACGTATGCTGTCGTATGAGTTCTGACATGTCACTGGTAAGTCTGGTGAGTAACTGCAATCCAGATTGCAAGATAAAAGAAGGTGATAGACCAATCAAGAGTGCAATATCAGATGCGTACGGGCCCGGGTATGCAAAGTCTGTAGCAGGTGACACGCCACTCCACATAGCTTGCAGGGCAGATAATTTTGAATTAATGAAATTCCTAATCAAATACAAACGCTGCAGTTTGAATGTTCTCAATGACTGTGGAGAGAGCCCACTGCACATTGCTTGTGAGTCTTATGTGTTACTAAAACTATCTGCCCAGTTGCACTTAATGCAGTACCTACATGAAGACATGAATGATCCTGCTGAATGTGACGAGAGTCCCTCACCCTTTCTCACAACTTTAGTAAAGAACGTTCCGAATTCTGTATATATTCGTGATTTTTTCGTTGAGGAATTTGCTACTGACTCGAATTTAAATTCTCAAACAACGGAAGGAAATACCCCACTCCACATAGCCTGCAAACAAGGAGCAACTGATGTTATCCAGTATCTTGTAAATACAAAGTGCTGCAATGTTGGTATTCAAAACAGAAAAGGAGAGCTACCACTTCACATAATGTGCTCATGGCGGGGGCCGAAATTAGACTTCATAAGACTGGTCAGTAACTGTGATGTGAACACAAGTACCAACACAGGTGATACTCCATTGCACATAGCCTGTTACAATTCAGCTAATACACTACTAATGCTGTATCTTCTTCGGGAGAAGCAATGCGATCCAACCATTCGAAATTTTCTTGGAGAACTTCCACTACACATTATTGTTTGTAGCAAAAACCCAGACACTACAATACTCAGACTACTCAGCCAGTGTGACATCAACTTGCAAACTCAGGCCGGTGATACTCCACTTCACATTGCTTGTAGGAATGGGAGTCAGCACACAGTGGAATATCTTGTCACTGTGACAAATTGTGATACTGGACTTATTAACAGTACAGGTGAGTTACCTTTGCACATTGCATGTCAGAAACAAGACCTGGATGTTGTGAGATTAGTTGGTGAGAGAGTCATGGATGTTACTTCTCATGTTACAAAGCAAGGAGATTCTCTGCTACATGAAGCATGCAGGAATTCTAAGCACAGTTGTTGCATTGTCAACTATCTCAGAGAAGTCAAAGGTTGTCTTCCAGTAGTACAGAACAAGAGGTGTGAGCTACCTGTTCATATAGCCTGTGAACGCCAATCTTTAGAAACTGTAAAGCAAGTCATTGATAATGGGGTGGATTTGAATTGTCAGACTATTACAGGGGACACCCCATTGCATCTTGCATGCAGGAATGAAACAAATTCTGTGGAAATTGCAAAGTATCTTGTTGAAGTTGTGAAGTGTGATCCCAATATACAAAATAATGAACAAGAGCTACCACTTCATATTGCTTGTCAAAGGAAATCGTATGAACTCGTGCAGCTAGTAAGCAAATGCAAAAATGCAAAGAACAAATCGGGAAACACTCCCTTGCATGAGGTTTACAAATATAAGCGATCTCAACACCATCAAGAAAACTCTATCTTAAAGATCAGCAAGTATCTAATCGAGGAGAAAGGATGCAGCCCCGACTGTGAAGACAGTAGGGGAAGAAGTATTTTGCATTATGCATGTGAGTTCAATTTTGGGGATGTGGTAAAATACCTCCTCTCCACAGGCAAAGTGAATGCGTCCGCAGCTGATTGTGATGGAAACACTCCAATAATACTTACAGCTAGTGCAGAGGTTATCAAAACACTCATCCAGCACGGGGCAGATCCTAAGCCTTTATATCAGCTGCATCGTAAGTTCTTTGAAAGATTCTCGTCAAGTTCCCCTCCACCGATACCTTTGAAGGTTCTTGTAGTTGGCAATGCGTCCACTGGTAAAACGACCTTGATTGAATCTATCAAGTGTGAAAGAGGAGAGGCTCCAGGGTGTACAGAAACACTTCAGCACACAGCTGGGATAATACCCCATGACTTTGAGAGTGAGATATTTGGCTGTGTAACGTTTTATGATTTTGCCGGGCAGCACGAGTACTATGCAAGCCATGAAGCTGTGATACATACCATTGTCAAACATTCGCCTCCAGTTATCCTGCTTGTTGCTGACATGAATGAAAATAAAGATGACATTACAAAGAAGCTACTTTACTGGTTATCATTCATTGAAAACCAAACTGTATCTGTTAGCAAAGCACCACATGTCATTGTGGTAGGTAGCCATGCAGATGAGTTACAGCTTCGTGAGATAAATCCTGACAAATGGATGGACACTGTATTTGAGCATCTGAGACAGAGGTCCCAAAATTCCCACCCAAAGTTAGTGGGATATGCGGCAATGGACTGCCGGCTTGCCAGTTCACCAGGAATAGCCCAACTTCGTAAAGTCCTTCAAGAGAGCTCCAAACAGCTACAAACCAGAGCAGTGATGAACTTTACCAGCCACTGCTTCTATGCTTTCCTCGTGGACCGATTTCGAAAGTTTACTGCTGTCACAGTTGCTCACATCATGAATGCACTTACACGAATATCCAATGATTCGTCACATTACTCTGATCATTCATCCAGAAAGCCTACATCATTACTGCCAAGTGAAGAATCTGATGTTACCAGTCATTTGGAGAAATTGAATGAAATGGGGCCTATAATATTTCTGAAGAACGTGAAGAGACCTCGGATTAGCTGGGTAATTTTTGATAAGGAAGTTTTGCTTGAGCAAGTAAATGGGACTGTCTTTGCTCCTCAAAGCTTTTCACAGCATATTGAAATTGCTTCCAGCACTGGTGTGGTTCCATTCTCTAAGATAAGCACCAACTTCCCAGACCATGATCCAAACATGCTTGTTTCATTCCTGTCTCATATGGAGTTCTGTCAGGAGATTCATGACCAAGAAGTTCTGCAGCTCTTGACTTCCTCAGATGACTGCAATCCATTTGCATTTGCGTACTCAAGCTCTTCTGAGCGCTATTTCTTCTTCCCCAGACTTGTGCGTATTGAAGTGCCGAAGCGTGTGTGGAAACCATCTCCACAGTGGTCATACACATGTGGTTGGGTTATGGAATGTTCCCAAAGTGATCACTTTCTCACTCCACGTTTTCTACAAATACTCCTTCTTCGCCTAGCATTCTCATTTGCTGCTCACCCCACTGACGCAGTGACAGAGGAGGATGAAATGCCTGCTATATTGAGAAAGTGTTCAATATGGAAGCGGGGCATCTGCTGGATTAACACAAGAGGTGTTGAGACTTTAGTCGAAGTGGTGGAACAGAATCAGGCAGTAATTGTCATGGTTCGTTGCATGAACAAGATCCAGAGTAAAGTTGAATGCATTCGTCTTCGTTCATCAGTTATTCAAGAAGCTCTAAAAGCCAAAGAAGAGTTTTGTCCAAGGGTGGAAATGGCTGAGTCCCTCCTTGATCCAGAAAACCTCACTTATCCCCCAATGCCTACCAGAGAAATGACCCGCTATAGTATGCATAGCATTGCACAGACGTTACAAGAATCTGAAGGTTGCTGTATTCTCAATGACAGTGGAGACTTTGTTGATGCAGAAAAATTGCTCTATTTTGATCCATTCTTAAGCCTTCGTAGTGAGGTTTTGGAAAAATTGTTCAGTGATGATAACACTAATGCTAAGATCAAAGATGACTACCTATATGATATTGCTGACTCCATTTTACACAATCCTGAGAACATTGAAGAGAAGAAAAAGATACTCATTGAATTATTCAATCTACCACAATCGATGCTGCAAGGGAGGATCAACGCTGCACCTGGTGGGCAAGTTCATGAACTTGCAAGAGTGTTTCAGCTGCAAAGGGACTGTAGTGATGGCACTTATGGCAGCCTTCGAAGAGAGCTAGGCTCATTCAGTGTGTTCTGTGGAAGAAACCCATCAGTAAGTGTGGAAATAGTATGGTGTTGCACTGTCATATTTACAATACTGATTAGCATTCTTGTTGCCTGAACGTTACATGATTGTACAATGCTTATATATTAGCTACTTTGAGTTCAAGTTAAGAGACAAAAATACTCTCTCTTTTGCACACCAGAACTTTGTCTCAAGAACGTCTAAAAAGCATCCTTTATCCTTATCTGTTGAGGTGTCTACACCACTAAAGAAGCCAAGAGTTGAAGGTGAGCAATAATTTGTTCTTGAAATATTATGTCAAAGCTGAAGTGGCAATCAAACTCCACCTAGAGCTACCTGCATTTTAGACTCCAATGTTTGCCATACCATAGTTGCTTCCTTCTTGCATTGTCGTATATATGCAGAGTTTCGGTTGTCCTAGCATAACTGTGATGCAGATATAGTGTGTGCCTACACAATTGAGATTATTGCTATGATTGTGTCCATGGCAACTACAAGTGCACTGTTAGCTTGCAGTTAGTACCCCGTGTGTGCATGCGCCAAGCAGGGTTAAGTAATTGGTTTTGTTCGTCTGTTGCCTGTCTGTACAGCGAAAAACTCTAGTGAAATCTACTAGTACACGTGGTATCAATAGTTCGAATTCATTTCCCAAGCACAGCGCACGAGATTGATCTGGAGACTTAAGAGCCATGTGCGAAAAGGCTCTTGCATGTGCTGACTCCTTTGGCTCATACTACTATGCTCATTCATGCCATTTGATATTCCATGAACAGACATGAAGTTTATCCACACTGTAGCTGACTCTTATACCCATGCGTACGTTTTGATCCAAAGTGCACACCGTGGTACTTTCAGCCATCCTATGCACATTGTGACTCTAACCACATCCACTCAATAACCATAACAAGCCTACTAGCAGCTGAAACCTCACCTTGAGTGATGGAAATGGAGGCCCTATGTTATCTTCCGTCTGTCTATTCTGTAGGGCCACACACGCAGTGCAAGCGGCCTCATGAGGCTGCAGACCTGAGTGAGTCATCCAGTGTGAAGAGACGAAAGTTGGGAGACTAGTAAAGAGTAAAGAGAGAACACATCTTCACAAAAGACAATTTCACACATAGCCATGATATTGTAGCACAATCATACTTTTAGCTACTGTATAACTTGCATGCATCTAGCTCACGTGAATGTTTGTATCTTGTGCATATATTCCGTTCCCCTTTATACATTATTGTGGGAGAGCAGACTATACAAGCAATTTATCATCTCCATGCACCCTAATCTTGCTTGGTTGATCAAATACATGTTGACCATTTAACACATTGGCATGATTGCTCCAGACCGCACACTGTACACTTATCCATGCACTCTTGAAATAAGCAACTCCTCACAGCACCAACATGTGGCTTGTGACAAGACAATAATACAAGACTTATAACATAAAGTTAGAACAGACCAAACATATTGCGGAGCAAACATGCACAATGCAATCGGAAGAGTATGCGGATCAATATTGCAGGTGCCAGGTTTGGAAATTATGATGGCATCTTGACTCCATAGTCCTCGTCTGTTTCAATCCCTACTTCTTCCTGTGCATGTAGAACAAAGCAATTGTAATCGTGGTATCTACAACAGTTCAGCTTGATTCCGACTCGTGAATAATTAATGAGCTCGCATGATCATGATGGCACTATTTAGCTATATTCATGGCCTTGTTTATGTTTCCATGGCGGCAACTGGAAACAGCAAGAGGAGTGTATCCCTCTTGTTGTTTCCGGTTGCCACCATGGGAACAAATAGCGGTCGTTAATCATCCATGAGTTGGAATTGAGCAGATCTGTGATTCGGAGCATCCTACCTTAATAATTAAGCAAGGTAGTACTTGTACCACAATGATTACGTACATATAACTCCTTCTTGGACTTTGGGTAGCCTTCCAAGACTGCATTCACTATCTCAGTCGCCTATGAAAAGAAAAACAACCTAGCAGTAAAGTATCATAATCCAGGATAGCCTCATTCCCACACGGCCTGGGAACGAGGCTAAATCCACACTGGCAGATTGTTCTGAATCACTCCAACAGTTCTAAACTGGAGTCTCTAGCTCAGAAAGCAAGGAAGATGCTTTTACCATGTCTTTTTCTGTAGTATTGCGATTATTCGTTTTACTTCATTGGTTGTCCCCTGTACCTAGCTCTTGTACCTTTTGTCTCCATTTTAATTTCTGGAAGTCTTCCTCATTAGCCATACTGTGCTACTAGACTCTCCATATGTGAACGGATCAAGTAAAAATGGAACCTTAGGCACACATCCCACTTTGCACCCCCCTGAAATGGGAATTGGTTCTAAATATGTTTCAGAATATTTCCAAGCATTGAGTTTCTCCAATTTTCAGGCGTTTCTTCGAAGGGGGTGCACAAGTTTTAATCCATTTTTAAGCAATTTGAACAATTCCCCACATTTGACTGTGCCTAAGGTTTCATTTTTACTTGATCCGTTCACATATCCATTCTAAACATGGAGAGAAAAAATGGACACATGCTAGCCTTGTTCCCAGGCCATGTGGCCTGGGAACAAGGCTAAAACGTGCCTGGCTTGAACCGTTAAGTGAAAATAATCGTGCTGAATGTGAAATGACAAACCATTCGTTTCCTCTTTCTCCACTGCCTGACAGACTCGTGGTGTGTCTTATGGATCCTTTCAGACTCCTGAGGCGTCACTGCATCTTTGCCTGGAGGGCATGCAAGCCACACACCTAACAAACCTTCATGACAAAGAGGTAGCCCCCGTCCCGACTTTCAGATTACAGGACACTGATCAAAGTTGAACGGTATGAAGAGGAAGTGTGTTTGGGTGGATTGTGATCAAGAAAGAGGGGATACCTGATTTGAGCATACTCAGTTTTGTCTCCATCTCTGAACACTGGGGGTAGGTACGTAAGAGAGTGCAGTAAACATCATTACATTGTATAGAGGTCTGTTTTTTTTTGAGAGCAATGTGACGAGGCATTGCACGAGTATGTATAGCAACACCCGCATACTGCCCTCACACCTAGCTGTGTAACAGAATATGTGTGTGTGTGTGTGTGTGATTGTGCTCAAAGGTTGTACAATTCCACAAACTGTACCTCTACTCCTATCGCTTGTAGTTTTTCTCTAGCTTCTTGGGAGGTTAGTGAATTCTGCAATGATGCCAGTTCTGAAACACCAAGAGTATACAGTTATGCCTGCGAGTTTTACCTACACACGTGTAGCTCCTCTGCAAGCTTTGCAGTTATAACTATTGAAGTGCCACATTTCTCTCTTGCAGTATCTACGTAGCTGCTATGTTTCACTTGCTGAATTTACTGCGTAAAGATGCTGCAAAAAGCACAGTATATCTTGGCAGGTAATCCAGCCCAGCTGAGACAGGGATTATACAGACAAGAATGTACGGTGACCTCATCGTCATGCAGCGGAGGACCGCAATGATGATGATGTCATCATGTGCTCTCGCCACAGTACAAGAAAGTGTCAATTGGTCAGATTTACTTGATTCAAGTGTGCGGCATTCTGCCTGCCTTGCTTTGAGTTTCTCCTGAAGCTCAGTGATTTTACTGTCCATTTGCTTCAGCTCTGCTTCGTCCATAGCTGGAAAGTGGGACTTTGGGAGGAGGAGGGGGGAGGGAGGGGGAGGGGGAGGGGGAGGGGGAGGGGGAGGGGGAGGGGGAGGGGAGGGGGAGGGGGAGGGGGGAGGGGGGAGGGGGAGGGGGAGGGGGAGGAGAAGGGAGGAAAGAGGAGCACAAACTGAGTCCAATACTGCACGTTACTAGGTTTGCTGTAGGCTGCCTATATATAGCTAGGTTACCAACAAACCTGATTAGCAACATAGACCTTCTGCTTGCCATAAGTCTTTTCCACAAGTTTCCCCTCAGCCGCCAACTGATCCAGTGTTCGTTGGACGCACTGAACAATTGCGAATGGCAAACGGATTGATTACGGAGTGGTCAACAATCTATGTTGTCCAGACTAGCCTCATTCCCAGACCCCCGACAAGCTTTGCATGAGCTGTGAGTGAGTCTGGAACAAGGTTACTAACCTACCGTCTTTCCAAACTCTTTGTGCAAATTCATAAAGATGTCAACTGTGGCAGAATAAAGCAATGGGGGAAAAAACCAACTTCACTACATGTATGACATTGTGGAAAGTTGTAGGCATCGTGAAGATTCTCCCCAAAACAGTTCTACCAATCCATTTGCACAAAGTAACAAGTGCTGGTGGTGATTGAACATAATCACATCGTGTTGAAGTTGAATGTACGTGGGATATATTGTGGTACCTGCACTGTAGGGTCTGTTCTGGTCAAGCATGTACTTCAGTATCTTTGCCGGAGCTGTAGAAGAAATATCATGATGTAAGTAACACAGCTGTCATGATGTACGTGAAGTAAGAGACACGGCTATCATGATGTACGTGAAGAGACACAGCTGTCATGATGAACGTGAAGACACACAGCTATCATGATGAACGTGAAGAGACACAGCTGTCATGATGAACGTGAAGACACACAGCTATCATGATGAATGTGAAGAGACACAGCTGTCATGATGAACGTGAAGAGACACAGCTGTCATGATGAACGTGAAGAGACACAGCTATCATGATGAACGTCAAGTAGTTAGCTAACACATCCATCACGATGTAGGTAACATGTAGCCTCGTTCCCAGCACACGGCCTGGGAACGAAGCTAAGGTGACATGATGCAAGAGTTTCTAAACCATTCATGAGCCTGGAGCATGTTCGCATTAGCCTCATTCCCAGGCCGTTTCCACTGCCAGTTTTTGATCGCTTGCATACTTTGAATACTGGAAGCATAGTAGCTCTATTATCTATGCTGCAAGCGAGCCAGAACGTGCCGGGATGGCCTGGGAATGAAATTACCGTTACTGTTGCATATCACCTAATGCAAGAACCAAACACACAGTGACAAGTAGTAGTCTCGTGTGGCCAGACCCACCTCCATGCGAGACTGAACAAGGAGTTGCTATCTCTGGCTGATCCCATCTCTCACAGAAACATTTCCGGATCAACTGACCCCCTTCACATGCCAACACTTAGTTGTGCTCAGCCGTCCACACAAGTATGTTCACGTGCCAAAACTGGCACATTTTGGAAACCATTTTCTACCAATTATGGTACAGTTCGACATGTCAATTACGTCAAAATTGGCAGAAACAGCTCTCCTGTTCTGTTGGGTGACTGATGTGCCATTTCTGCCAATAATGGACCAACAAACTAAAATTGGCAGACACAGCACTCCAGATGAGACAGCACACCAAGGATACACAAGTTGTGTCTTGTTTGTACATGTACACTGCCACTGAGGGCGTCCTGCATGCATACATGTAGAAGGCATGGGAACGAGGCTATGCATGCAGTTTAGCAGACTAATATGCTCGGTAGCTTAGGCTTGGAATGAGATACGAAGCTGAGATTTGCACCATTGCGATCAGTATGAAAGGAGCATTCCAATGATGTCCATTTTGTTGGAAGTTGAATTTTGACCCAAAATCATGAAAACCATGGATGGTCGAGTGCGATTTTTGGCAAAAATGTGACCGACAGCAAAAAACATTTTTAGGACATCATTTGAAAGCTCTCTTCATGCTGATCACAATGGTACAATCCCCAGCTTCATATCTCATTCACATACCCGATACAATGTGACTTTCTGGGTACACAGAGTAGCCAATTATACTGTGCTTAGGTATCTTTTTGACAACAATCTGACCGTCATTAAAAGTGATGTTTAGCACATCACTTGAAGGTTCTTTTCATGCTGATCACAGCGTCAAAATACCAATTTTTATATCTCATTCAAATGCATGGACAGAACATTGTGATATACGGAGTAGGAATTATGCCAGCTAAGTACTATGCTAGGTATCCTGGGCTAGGAAGGAGATACAAAACTGGGATTTGCACCATTGCGACCAGCGTGATTGGAGCATTCCAATGATGTCTGTTTTGCTGGAAGTTGAATTTTGACCCAAAATCATGAAAAACCATGGATTATAGCCTTTGGTCGAGTGCGATTTTTGGCAAAATGTGACCGAGTTTAAAAATCATTTTAGGGACATCATTTAAAAGCTCTTTTCATGCTGACTACAATGGTACAATCCCCAGTTTCATATCTCAGTCATAACCTAGTGCAACGTTCTCTTCCAAGTCTATTTCCCAATACCAATTTGGTACATTGGTCCATTTTTGGCAGAAATGGCACATCCGAGTCAAGTGCCGTTTCTGCCGATTTAGGCAAACTTCACTTGTAATGTGCCATAGTTGGCATGGTAGAAAATGGCTTCCAATTTTACATATCTCCTGCCCCTAATCAGCCCTGTACCCTGGGTACAAGGCTTGGGGTCGAGGAGTCCGAAACCAAGGCTAACGGTAGCCTCGAACCCAGGCTAGGCTAACGGTTGCATCTCACTTCAGTGTACTTGCAAGTCTGTATATCACCACAACCATACCTTCTGCCTCTTTTGCCTTGCTCATGGTGGAGTTGCAAACAAGGGGCTGCTTCCATTAGAATTTCCCGCGCTGGAAAACATTAAAGGATACTACCGGATATGGGTCCGGGTCATGCCATGCCAGGAGGTCGGATCGGAATTGGAAAGGGGTGTGGGTGTGTGTTTAATACAGCTGGGCGGTTACCAGACTTCGTCGAGTGACCTTTTCAACATCAGCCGAGTGATCTAACAGTCTCGATCAGCTCACAGGTCTAGCTTGCTCATTAAATATCTGACCCTGGATTCATGGTACGTTGTGGAGCACAGGTCATTGACAGTGCAGCATTAGTTTCCAGTGTCATGAGTGTCGTGAGTGTCAGTTTTCAATAGCCTCGAGGCCTCAATTATAGAGGGGGCGTGGTTCACGATCCCCTTAACTTTGTTTATCTTATAGTTATTGCCTTTGTGCTGGTACGTGTCCACTGAGCGAAGAGTGAAGATGGATCTGGGTCGTAGACCAACTGGGTATCAGCCACACTTCAGGAAACTGGCAGCGGCCGCTCCCTTGAACTCAAAGCAGATCGGCAAGAAGCATCCTGTGAAGGCCATCTTGGCAGGTGGGTAGTCGGATGGATAGATTGATAGATAGGATAGATAGATAGACAGATAGAGATAGATAGAATAGACATATTGGCAGATACAGTAAAACCTCGGGACATGACCTCTCTACATAATTGGAACAAGACCTTTGGAATGGGCTGCACTTGAAATAGTGACAGGCCCGTGGTCGAATTGATTTGGAATGAAAGTTCTGACATACATGCAGAATAATTATCTCTGTACGCATGTACAGACGATATGATGGTCACAGTGCATGATGTATGAGCTGCTGTGCAGCTTCAGGTGTGAACATGTCAAATCATGCTCAACCCCTGCATGCGGGCTGTTCCATGAGGAAGAGCTGGGTATGAGGCTAAAGCTGTGTCAATCGATCATCTGTTCATCTACAGTGAAACCTCTCAAAAGAGGACGCATTGGGGACAATATAAATGCCAGTGTTTTGTCCTTTGTAGAGAAGTTGTCTTCTTCTCAGAGGTTCTAGAACTACAGGGAATCCTGGGAGCTTGAAAATTGTCCTTTGTACATACATGTGGGCTTTGTCAAGCCATGTAAGTAATAGTCACATTCCTGTTACCTAGGTAGTAGCACCATACAAGAGAGAGATACGTGAGCAAGCCTTTGTAACAGGATATATTGTGTGCTATAATATGTTTTCCCTTTGGGGTAGGGTGGACTTGGTACCAGGTCGGCTGGTGATGGGAATGAGGTTCTACAAAGTCAATGGCAGTACTGGGGGTGTGAACATAGTAGACTTCCTGCCAGCAGTAATCTTCCTGCTGGCTGAAGCTTCTCTCTCTCTTACCATTATCAACTTGATTCCTCACTCTCTGCGTGTGTGTCCAGGTGGTCTTGCTGGCGGCCTGGAGATCATGATCACCTTCCCAACAGAGTATGTCAAGACTCAGCTCCAACTGGACGAGAAATCAGCCAAGCCTAAATACACGGGACCCCTCAACTGTGTCAGCGTCACTGTGAAGGAACATGGATTCTTTGGGCTGTACAGAGGACTGAGCTCTCTCATCTATGGCTCCATACCAAAGGCTTCTATCAGGTAAAGATTCAAGATATTTTTCACTGGAGATAGTTTCAACTGCTATCTCACTCCGCCCGGCCTCCTTTGCTCGCCTAATTTCCTATATACCCACTCATGCTAAGGACGCTTTTGAGGCAATTACATATCAAATCAGGATCTGGAATGTTACAGCTATCCCTAACGTGACATAGATCAAGTCTGTGAAATGCTGGAAGCAATGAACTAAGGTATCTCTATGTTGTGCACGGAGGTCGTAGGATAACCTATTCACACACACACACACACACTGTAATCACACACTCAAGGTTCTCAGTGTTTGAATTTCTAAAGAACAAGATGGCAGATGAGAAAGGCAAGCTGACACAACCCCAGACGCTGTTGGCAGGTCTTGGGGCCGGGGTATCGGAGGCCATCTTGATTGTGTGCCCCATGGAGACCATCAAAGTCAAGTTCATCCACGACCAGACTCAGCCCAATCCACAGTACAAAGGGTTCTTCCACGGAGTGAGGACCATCGTCAGACAACAAGGTGATCTCTCATTCTGACGGTTGTCTGGGAGTGAGAAACAAGTGTGCTTATGTGTTTGCACCCGTTTTGTTTGTGTTTGTGTTTTTGTGAGTTGTGTCTGTGTTCGAACCCTTCAGACGACAGACTTTAGAAGAAAAGCAAACTGTTGTGTGTGGTATGTAGTAATGACATATCATGTGACCGTTTTACAGCTTCCATTTGTGGTAGAGTCTACTTGTGTAATCTGCATCTTGGAAGGATGCCAACAGGAAGTCAATATTACCCATAAACCAAGCTGTAAGTGCATTGGAAAGGAGGCCCTTGCACTACTGTGTAGCTGATCAGTGTTGTCATGGAAACAACCATTGGAGGCCGAAATGCAATACCTATAAACTGACCCCTTTCCTTTTTCTACTTAGGGTTAAGGGGTATCTACCAGGGCCTGACCGCCACCATCGTGAAACAGGGCTCCAACCAGGCTATCCGGTTCTTTGTCTACTCAAACTTGAAGCAGTGGGTGCAAGATGGAGACCTCTCCAAGGACATTGGCAGTATCAGGACCTTCCTGATTGGAGGAGTGGCAGGGGCTGCCAGTGTGTTTGGGAACACACCAGTCGATGTAGTCAAGACAAGAATGCAGGTATGACTTCAATTGATCTTCTAGCACAGGCTCAGGTCACAACTATAGCCTTATTGATAGACCTTCACTGATGGACCTAAGGTCCTCAGCTAGGTTGGTATTGATGTTGAGGCCAAGTTGCTAAAGCGTTTGATTGTGGACTTCAAGTCCCATTGTTGCTTCTTAGGTGAATTTCTCTTTTCTGCATGGGAATGAGGCTACAACACCCCGTGCATTGATTTACCTAGAGATCAATCCTGCAATGTGTGTATCTCCTTTCCCTCAGGGTCTGGAGGCCCATAAATACAAAAGCACATGGGACTGTATAGTAAAGATTGCGAAATATGAGGGCGCCAGAGGGTAAGTGAAATCATGTTTGAGTATGTGGCTTCCAACTTTGCGTGCATGCATGCATATGTAACCATTTACATGACTGAGCAACAAGAGTGTAATCTTTTATGAAAATACTGTGCATGATTGAGTTTTCAAAACCTTCATCACTGCAAACCTCAGGGCATAAGCAACCTTTAATGGTTTGTTTTCACTCACAACCTGTAAAAATTAGTCATGCATGTCCCCGGGGCGCCCGGCATAAATTATGTAATTGGGATGACTGTGCTCGCTGAAGATTTGTCTTCTAATAATATTATTTCCAGGTTCTACAAAGGGACTGTGCCACGATTAGGTCGAGTGTGTGCAGACGTAGCCATTGTATTCACACTGTATGAGAATGTTATGAAGTTACTGAACTACGTATGGCCAACAGAATAGTATCATGAATGCCTGGTCAATCTTGTAGCGATTATTTATACATGTAATAGTCTGAATTTTATTTCACAATGCCATTCTGCAGTGTTGGCACAATGAAATGTTTGAGTTGTTAATATTGTACATTGCAGAACTATGGGCTAGCTGCGGTCCTGGAAATAATGCTATGTATCTTGAGCTTGGAATGAGATATGAAGTTGGGATTTGTAGTGACCGTTCAAGGTTAAAAATCATGTTTAGCACATCAATTGAAGATTCTTTTCATGCTAATCACAATGGATTTTTTGTAAAAAAAATCGCACTCGACCAAATTAAGGCTATAATCCATGATTTGGGGTCAAAACTTCAACCTACAGCACAATGGACATCATTTGAAAGCTCCATTCATGCTGATCACAAATTAAGGTGCTTCATATCTCATTCCTAGCCCGAGATAGCTAGCATATATAGGACGTATGTAGCTCAAACAGTTGGCCCAATATTTGCAACCATGCACTGGCATGCAGCTAGCACATGAATGGAATGTTAACATTTTGCTGTATAGGTTGAAAATGTGATCGTACATACTCAGTTTGCCTAGGCTAGGGTACGTTGCATAGCCTCATTGCCAGGGCAGTGCCGTTTTCGGTTGCTGAAAACCTGAGCAGGGGCCTGGGAACAAGGCTAAAGGGATTCTTTTACAGAATAGAGTATTCAGACCCAATTTACACAGTTTCACTAATAATCATGGATCACATGAAATGAATACCAGTACTACCCATTGTCCTGTCCATCTTCAAAGTTCTCCAACTGCATAAGGTCCTGGTCATCAAGGTTTGCAAACCAATCGGACACATCATCGTTATCATCAACATCAACAAAGTCCCCCTCTGTTCCAATTGCTCCCTGCTGTGCAACCTGCAGTTTATAAGGTTTACTTATCTGCCGCTCATGCGTAGCTCCTGCAATGCCGGTGCTGGTACTGAGTATTGTGCTGCAAGCTTCACTGATTCTATCATCCCCAGGAGTAATACTGGCTGAGTGGGCGGTGGGGCAGCATACCAGCTGAGCGGCAGATGCATTAGAAATTATTTCGGCTTTAGTGTCTGATGAATGAATGTCTTCTGCTTTTATTCTCTTCTGAGAGTTCAACTGTGTAATTGATGCTTGTTTCCTAGGCCCTGCAATCCCAGTGTTCAAACCTCCTGTGGCCTTCTTGCTCTTCGATGACCTACCAGAAACCATTTCCTTCCTTCCCAAAACTGAGTGCTTCTCTTCCCTGAAATCTGGATCACTTGGGAAGCTTCTGCTACTGGCGGGACGCTCAATTTTCACTTCACTTTGCGCAGCTGGCGTCAGTGCAGATTCAACTGGCAGGCTCTCTTCCGAGCTAGATGGCAAATCATTCGTGAGCTCTTCAAAGCATTCCAGCAGATTTCTCTGAGACATATCCTGCACACAGTAAAAAAAAACATTTGTTACAGTTACTAGTATACAGACATGCCAGCTAGTAATCTCTTGCCCACTTCAGCAGGCAGTGCCCTGGTGGAATGAGGCAATCGCAATGTCTTTCATCACCAGTGGTCATTGAATGCCTCCCACAGGCACAAACCTAATTTTACCTTCATCACTGTGCTGTCAGCTTTTGAGAAATCTTCCTTTGCCAGTCCGGCTCGGCTCAGTACCTCAAGCTTGCACTGGATGAGGGGCCTGCAGTATACAATGTTCGGCAACTGACTGAAGGTGGAGCACTCTCCTAACATTGCTGTGCACGTAGCTGACAGCTTGGCATACAGGTTAAATTTCTGTGCTGTCATTACAACTTACAACTCAGGGATTAAATAGTCATAAGTACCACACCTCATTTCAATATCATGCCAATAACAATGAATGAATCTTACCAGATGAAGTCATCGACTGTATCTCTGGCCACCAAGTAGTGTATGTTCACTGAGGCCTTCTGACCAATGCGGTAGGCTCTGTCCTCAGCCTGCACCAAGATCTGCACACACAGCACAACCAAACACTTACTAATCACAGCCTACATACCACAGTATGGCTACATAGGTGTTAGGGAGCCATTTCCTACCCCTGGGTTCCAAAACAGTTCAGCAAACACAACAGTTGAAGCTGCTGTCAGGGTCAAACCTGAAAACAGAGAAGCAAATATCATGCAGGAAACATACGAAAGTCTGCATGTGTCTGTGTGTATAATGGCCGATACAATGCATGTGTGTGTGTATTAGCCTCGTTCCCAGGCTCTGTACAGAGCCTGGGAATGAGGCTATGTGTGTATTACTATGTATGTGTCCACTGTCTATGCATGATTGTACACATTAATGCAATGATCTGGATGGTATAATACCAGCACTGGCAGTGGTGATGGACAGCACAGCAACCAGGCACTGCTCATCATGTTGGAATCTGTCACAGTATTTCTGCCTCAATTCAGGTTGAGTGCGGCCATCAATGCGGATGTACTCATACTTCTGCAGTGGAATCAGCAGAAACAAATCACTTGTCAACTTGTTGCAATCTAGGTCTGTATAGTATACGATCCTAAATATGCACACGTACTCCACATGCATTACATGTGAACCCTGTATACATCCTGTGCATGCCAGTGCCGCAGACAACTTGTCACAACATATGGAGATGGGATGTTCACATAGCGATTTGAAGAAGAATTTGTCAGTGAGACTAGTGTCCACCACTCCCACAGACTACATATAGTCTGGTCTATAAGGTGACTGCATCATGCTTACTGGTGACATTAGAAAATCCAGGCAATGAGACCCTGTGAACCCCTGTAGACGGTGTCACCCTGTAGCTAACACGCAACACCTTCTTATGTCCCACATGTTTTGCTGGTACAGACCGCATCTCCCAAGAAAATTGCAGCAAGTGATCTCAACGCCAGGAGCTGACATTCTCAATAAAGAACGAAGCCATGTACACCTTGTTCTCCAGGGATTCACAGATGGCATCCAGAACAGCTCTGTGGTGTCCAAACACAATCAGCTTCCTGCCTCCCTCCAAAAGATCCAGAGTGTAGTCCCTGTAACATAAAGGTGTAAAATTAACTATTTCACCAGCACGCAACAAAAACGCACCCCCAATTTACCTGATGGCGGGTATCTTCATTAATCCAGTTTTGTCATAGAGTGGAAGGAGGGCTCCCTTTCTGCCAAGACCCTGTGCATGTACATACATATATAACGTTATGCATACAAGTCAATCCATGCACTGAAGGTTGAATTTTCGCTTGCGTTGAGAAATTGCGTGTTGCATACGGAGACAATATCATACCTTACACGTTCAAGTATACCATATCATACCTGTACACGTATATAGATATCGACAAGTAATATAGGCATCGACAAGTATGTAGGCTGTTGGTTTGCTTCCGTACGCAACACAATTCAACACAAGCGAAATTCATTGTACATAAATGTAACCAGACTCAGAGATCAGTTTAGCCTCAGTCCCAGACCCAACCAACCCCAGCATAGATCGCATTTAGTATCACAGAGTATAAGGAATGTGTGCCGTATCTAGCAGACTGTTTTCCGCGGATTATACTGGATGACAGGTCTCGGAATGAACCTTGAGTTTCCCAGCTTTGTCCAGTTCCTGTCTCATTTCTTTCCACTCTTTGCTCTTTCCCTTGGTCAGGGAGGGGTCCAACAGCACCTGTATACATGCAGGAATACATTAAGAGCACTGTGTTTCTGCCACACTGGACCCCCGTGGTCCCCACGGGACACCTGCGGTCCCACAGTCCCCACGGGACGCCCACTGTGACGCCGTCAATCCCCACAGGCAATAAAGTCATACCATTTGCCGCCTTTTTGATGGAAGCTGGTCAAGCACTTCACTTTTCAATCTCCTATACGATACAATATAAGCACAAGCATAATATACAGAGACATAGTGGTTCCTGTTATCACCAGAGGTAGTAGCCTCGTTCCCAGGCCGCGTGGGAGGAGAAAAGACGTCTTCTCTCCTCCCACGCGGCCTCGGAACGAGGCTACAGAGGTAGTTACAAACACGCTGAGAAACCTGATCATGATGCAGTCTTCCATGTACATCTGCAGCTCCTGCATATTGGAAGCTCCACTGAAGTCCCAGCCAAAGGTGGTCTGTTAGCATTGAGTGAGGATTACAATTCAGGCTTCTGGCCCAAGAGTGCATGATGACATCATTGTTTTTTCACCGCCGTGAAAAAACGATGATGTCATCATGCGCTCTTGTCTGGCCCTATAGTACTCACAGCCTTCAATCTTGCATAAAATCACATGTAGGCTACAATGGACACCATACAGAGACAGTGATCATGTGTAGACCTCACATTGATACTATTATCTTGGTTGGGATTATATGTGAATTGCCTCAGGTATCTAATAGATGTGCAGTACGAAACTGTTTACCAAAACCTCAAACTGAGCCAACACAATTGCCAACTGCAAAGGGAAGCAGCAATGCCTGAGCTCAGCAAGGCACAGAAGCACATAAGATGAGCAAAACAGAAGCATAATAGAAGATATACCTACATGTACACACAGTGTATTCACCATCAGTTCCATGCATATTATTCTGTACCTTAACTCCATTGCAGTACCTCAGCCCAAACTCAGTGAAGGACACCCTGAATCTCTTGTCCAGGGCAGTGATCTGGGTGAAGAGTTCGATGGGCCGAGAGAGGGCTGGAGTCCCAGACAATAGTAGGGCACAGCTGGAAGCCTGTGAACAATTGTGGAGTTGTACGAGTTCAAGCAACCCTAATCACATGCAGATTGAGTACCTTCACAATGGGGAGAATAGCCTTGCACCGGGCTGTCTTGTAGTTCTTCAGGAAGTGAGATTCATCCTGCACACATCGATGGATAGCAACAGTACAACTTTGAGAAACGATCTCAGTACAAGTTTAACTGCTATTTAGTATACCACACAATTTCAGCAGTCAGTTTAGTATATAGAACTGCCATATGCTCAACGCTCACAGCAATAATGGCCATGAATCTCTTCTCCTGTACATCCTTGGCCATCCTGACCAGCAGATCATAGCTGATTATATTCACGAGGCCCGTGGTAGCTGAGTTCTTGGTAGAGAGGACCACGTTGACATCATCCTCTGAGAGGGATGGTACCCACTGCTGGAAAGCCTGGAGAATGGAGTTGCTATCTCAGTGTTACTACAATTAATGTGCCTTGGATATTATTCAGAGATAAATCATCTTCTACCTCGGCCCAGGTGAATCTGACGGAGGAAGGACAGACAACCAGCAGAGGCCACTTGGAGCGATAGTAGCACATCACTGCAATGGCCTGCAGTGTCTTTCCCAGACCCATGTCATCAGCAATCAGGACACGACCACCATGCCGGATACAGTATCTAGACAGGAGTTGCAGGAACTGAGTAAGCTGGTTACCGATGAGCAAGCCCTAATGAATTCTTAAGCATAGCTAGATCTTATGCTCTATTGCATATCTCTGGGATATACAATAGCTCAGTAGCCATTGCCATAGCAACAGGTGAGATGCATGGGTCACTTGGAGTTCATTACTTAGTTGCTATGGCAATGACTATTCTTTTCCTCACAACTACTCACAGGTTTACAGAAGATCACACTCAACATTGAAGTACTGGTTCCGAGTTCGAACTAGGATGAGGATACTTAATTCCATAGTCATGGTTTCATATAGCTCTTACTCCACTCCATCTCTCTGGAACTGCATGAGGGTGGAGTCCAACTTGGGATCAACCCTCTTCCAGTCCATACCCCCATCAGTACCATCACTCCCGCCCCGTCCTCTTCCTCCTCCTTCCTTCTTGGAGTGTAGTTGTGAGAGGAACAGGCTGATTACTGGTTTGGGAGCCAGGTTGAGTTGGACATGCTTACACTCCCTCTGGACCCTCTCAACTGGAAACAAGAGATCGCCAAGTCACACTCAACACCAAAGATCTCGAGTAGAAATGCCTACCTAATGTGTAGTAGTCCTCAACTCCAAAGCTCCACGTAGAAGTCTTTGCATCTGAAGACAATTGAGATACCTACTTTACCATCGTGAGGATATCATGCTACAAACACCCCCAACAAAAACCTAGTTTATTGATGGATGCCTGACCCTAAGATAGGATTAACGTGCACTCACAAAGTATACCAATAACGCTTACCATATGACTTTGTTGGCACTTGCTTGAATATTTCAATGAGCATTCGATCATATGGAACCAAAAGCTTAAACCTGGCCCTAGAGACAAGGACAAAAGTAGCTTTGATAACCTTCTGCAATTCACTGAATCTTGGCTGGGAGAGAGAGGGATGTGTGGACGAGCTGGGTGCTTTGTTATACTTCACTGATACTGATGCAAAATTCTTCGTGGAAATGGAAGGTGTGCTTCTAAAACTGGACGTATTTGGTTTGGATGAGTTAAGAAACAGGTGAGGATTTGGTGCTTGCAGAACTGGGCTAGTATGTGCATTTGTAACTTCATGCGTGCCACAGCCTGTGAGGAGGGGGTTTCCAATCATGCTCCCAGTCTCCAATGTAGGTCGTTTTGCAGCTGGGGGTCCGAAGGTTTCAGAAGAGATCACATGCAATGAGGGTCCACTCCTCTTCCCTGCCAGTTTTTCCCGAGCCTTTCTCTTGTTTTCCTCCATTCTGTGTAGTTGCTCGGCAGAAAGTCCTGTCCCTTGGCCAATTTCAAAGCTTTTTCCTGCTGCCATCTTCTTGCAGTGCATGCAATCGTAGTCTCGTTCCCGTTCGGGTCTGGGAACGAGACTGATGCAATCTCGATTGTTCATGAACGTCATATGACGTCATCACCAATGCACTCGAGCTCGAGGACGAAAGGTCTAAAGTTCAGAGTTCACGACTATAGCTAGCGCTGCGCTAGCGCTGTTGATCAACTGCAACCAAGATGAGCTACTGCAGGCGCGCTGGTTTGCCACTGAAGGCAACCCCAGCTGCCATTCGCTCTTTGTATGCCTGCTTCATCCCGCAAAGAACGGTCTACTACAGCTCCTTGCGACCTGGATCAGAGGTAGACAGCAACGAGACGGAGCAGGAGGTTCCTCTGGACCCAGAGTGGGTTGAACTGGCGAAGAAACAGCTGAAGGGATCGGACCCAAAACAGACGCTGACCTGGAGAACCGCTGAAGTGAGCTGCGGACTATTATGTCAGTAGACAAATTATGTTTGGCTAAACACCAACCGATCGGATGGCCACAGGCACAGTCTAGTGTAATAAGTATGATCGGCACATATTGCTAGTGTAGCCAGGTATTGTCTCTGTTTTGCTTCCTCGCGTACCAGGTGGCTGGACCGTACAGGTGTAGTCTGCCGCTGGGCGACGTGAGATTAGTAGTAATCGTTGACAGGTTTTTCATTTCTATACGTAGTTGTAGTCTAGCGGGCTAGCCCCTCGAATTTTCCCCAGCACGGATCGACTCACGTGACCGCACGGGGAAAAAGAGGGTCTAGAAACTTTGGACCACTTTGCTTGGGCTCTACTCGAAATCGGATACAGCCAATCAGATTGCGGCTGTCACGTGGTGATCTTTCAAATCGCTCGGTACAAGCGTTGAGGACTGTCTGAGGTTGCGATTGCTGTTCTCCTACACAACGACCAAACAGACAGAACTACAAACAGTCAACGAGGTTAGTGGGCCGGAATTGACTGACTGCAGTTGCACTAATTGGAATATTATGACGTAAACGGACGTGAAGTAAGCTTAATTGCATTCTTTTGTACCGAGTAAAGTGGTCCAAAGTTTCTAGACCTTCCTTCTCCGCGCGCGCATACTGAAAGCGATCGAGCGCTGGAGAAAGCGAAGGGCTAGCTTGTTAGACTGACGTAGTTGCTACACACAAGATCTTCTACACAGTTGTAACTGACATACTTGATGACTGCCTGTTCAGTGTTCACCACACTGTCATACTTCACCCACAGGGTATCAACGTGAAACCCCTTTATACCGGTGACGATGTGGCACAACTCCCGAAGGAGCTGCCTGGCAAGTACCCCTTCACACGAGGACCCTACCCCACCATGTACACTCAGAGACCCTGGACTATCAGACAGGTGGGAATCACATACTCTGCTTCTATCCTTCTCTCTTCTCACTTCTCCCCTCTGCCCTTCTCTCTCGCCCTGTCGACGTTTCTCTTCCTCCCACACTGCTACCTCCTCCTCTCTTCTTCCTCAGCTTCTTTTCCTTCCAGTTCACCCTCCCTACATCCCCTCTTCTTCCTACCTCCCCTCTCATTTCTTCATTCCTCATCATGCTTCCCCTCCTTCTCTCCCTTATTCTCTCCTCTCGAATCTACTCATCTATTCCCAAGTTGTGGATAATTTCTAGTGCCCTCCCTCCCTCCCTCCCTCCCTCCCTCCCTCCCCCCTCCCTCCCCCCTCCCTCCCTCCCTCCCTCCCTCCCTCCCTCCCTCCCTCCCTCCCTCCCTCCCTCCCTCCCCCTCCCTCCCTCCCTCCCTCCCTCCCTCCCTCCCTCCCATTCAGTATGCCGGTTTCAGTACAGTAGAAGAGAGCAATGAATTCTACAAATCTAACATCAAGGCTGGCCAGCAGGGTCTCAGTGTAGCGTTTGATCTCCCAACACACCGAGGGTGAGAGCCGTGTTCGCATTCCTAGAGTGTGAGGGTTAGAACTTCAGTCTGTGAGGACTGTAACCTACTGAATACCAATGGTGGATGATCTCGGCCCCAGACCCAACCAATCCCAGCACGGATCACTTTTGGCATACTGGAAGCGATATACGCAGTGGATGAAAGGTCTGGGAACGAGACTAGCCCAGTGTTTGTAGCTGTACAATAATGTGGTCTTGGTCTCTTCTCCAAAATTGACGTGAGTCACTGTAGATGTGGGACTGGATGCGCAATGTCACTGCCAAAGTTGCTTTGTGTTCGCACTGTCCACTCGCCCATTCGAGTCTGTTGTAGGACCACTTGGAGTTTGGAGTTTGGGTGTTTCGGTGGTTTTGCTGCGTAGAGGAGTGCCAGGTGTGGTCTGTGCATATTCAAATGTGAAGTGGTCCCACAACAGACTCCAACAGGCAAGTGGCAGGCGCAAACACAGGGTTGACAATTACAGTACGTAAAAATCAGGTCAATTGGGTTCAAGAATTTCAGAATTGAGCCTTGCAGAATATTCACAATGTGCAAGGCCTATAATGTGTTGTCAGTGGGTCACCACTTGAACATTAAGGTTAATGATCGCCCTGTGATGGGCATGGTGTGACTATATGACAGAAGTTGACTAGGAACTTGTTTGCAAATGTTGAAGGTCAGAGGTCAGAGGTCAGAGGTCTCAATGAAAACATAATTTGTGTGTATATACACATGTTTAGTGGCATCATGCACAATCAGTCTCTTCTTAGACCTAAGACTTCACTCACTGCTCTATGATTCTCACTTTTCCTATGCTCTCTCTCCGCCTTCTCCCTCTCGGTCCTCTATACTCCACTCCCCTCCTTCCCTTCTCTTCCTCTCTCCCTTCTCCCTCCCTCCTGTCTCCCTCCTGTTTCTCTTCTCCCTCCCCTGTCTCCCTTCTCCCTCCCCTGTCTCCCTTCTCCCTCCCTCCTCAATCCTTCCCTCTCTTCCTATCCAGGTACGACTCTGACAACCCCCTGGCAGAGGGTGATGTGGGGATGGCAGGAGTGGCTGTGGACTCCGTGGAAGACATGAAGGTTTGAAAGAGATTAAGCAAAACATCAGGGACTGGTGACAACTTAAACACATTTGAACAGCCCAGCGATGATGAGGCTCATGCTATGAGGCTCAGCTATATGGTAGCTTACTCTTAGTGAACGTCAGAGGTGAGTGCTTACCTGAACAGAGCAGCTATCACTAGGGATCATTAGGCCTGAGAAACCAGAGAGAGAGCGTTCAACTGTGCATATAGTACACTAACAGTGAAATTCAAACATGGCTATTGCACCCTGTGTGTGCTCAATGTATAGTGTGCCTGTGTGTAGAACTTTGCAACATCATCAAGTGAAAGTAAGCCACATGGACTTGCTGAATCCTCTGTTCGCAAGAGTGTGGAGAGAAAGAGACCATCTTGACTCAATGAGTGCTTCAAAGAAGGAAAGATACCAGGCAGACATCTTAAGTTCCATCAATGAGCTCAAGCACTACCAGTCCATGTTTGGTATTCCATCCAGCTGCCAGCATCTTCAATGTCCTGAAACCACACCAGATGTCATCTTCAGGTCCAGTTAGCAACTCCCAATCTTCCTCCTCCTCTGCAGATCCTATTTGATGGCATTCCACTGGAGAAGATGTCGGTCTCCATGACGATGAATGGAGCTGTACTGCCTGTGCTGTCCATGTACATTGTAGCAGCTGAGGAGCAGGTGGGCCATAGTGTACCGAAGTGGTTGTAGGCAACATGAGGCGTTATTCACAGTTCCCAGGTTCAGTCAATGCTGCCAGCTCTAACTTAACTTATTCTCCTACCTTCTGATTGATACCTTTGACCTGTTGCTAATTGATTTGTGTGCTTTGAGGATAACAGTGTTCCTTATGTGACCTTTGACCCCCAGGGTGCATCACAGGAGCAGCTGTCGGGTACCGTTCAGAACGACATTCTGAAGGAGTTCATGGTGCGCAATACATACATCTACCCTCCGGAGTTCTCCATGAAGATTGTTGGAGACATATTTGCCCACACCTCTAAGGTACGGGACAATGGGATGATGTGGGAATTAGGCCAACCTTCCAATGAATAAAGCCAGGAGGGCTATATATGTGAGTGTCAATGTATTGACTTTGTCCCTCCCTCTCCCATCTCCTCCCCCTTCTCCTCTCTCACCTCCTCCCTCCCTCCCCCTCTCCTCCTGCCTCCTCTCTTTTCTCCTCCCTCTCTTCCCTCTCCCTCTCCCCCTTCTCCTCCTCTCCTCCTCCCTCCTCCCTCTCCTCCCTCCTCCCTCTCCTCCCTCTCCTCCCTCCTACCTCTCCCCCCCCCCCCCCCCCCCCCCCCCCCCCCCTCCTCACACACACAGCACATGCCAAAGTACAACTCCATCTCCATATCAGGCTACCACATGCAAGAAGCCGGGGCAGATTCTGTGTTGGAGCTTGCCTTTACACTTGCTGATGGCCTGGAGTACTGCAGAACTGGTGAGTATATAAAGTGTAGAAACCACAGTATTCGGCCACAGTTGTAACTTACAAGTAATGGATTTTGCTTCCACTCCATTGTTGATACCTGGGTGTGAACACCTCTAGGAATTGCGTTTTTGTTCTGTTGCACGTATCTGTGCCCCCTGGGCGCCATCCGTGTATACACCCTGCCCAGTATTCAGATCAGAATCAGAATCAGAATCAGAATGAAGTTTTAGAGACTCCATATCATGCGACCATAACATAGTCAGTTCTGTGTGTAACTGAGTATCCATATGTGTCCTTGCAGGCATCAATGCTGGTATTGAAATTGATGCATTCGCTCCTCGACTCTCCTTCTTCTGGGGGGTGGGTATGAACTTCTACATGGTGAGTAAACACCGAGTCGCATGTGATATCCAAGCCAAGTATGCCAGAACTTGGGGTAGCATGAGGACCAGTAGGCCGGTGATCGCCGACCAACCACCAGAGACCACACCCACCATGGCAGGCCGGTGATCACCGGATCAACCACCAGAGACCACACCCACCATGGCAGGCCGGTGATCACCAGATCAACCACTAGACACCACACCCACCATGGCAGGCCAGTGAACACCAGGCCAACCACTAGAATGTTGCCAAAGTGGCCGCCATTGTTAGCTGGCCGGAACTAGCCGGCCGGAACTAGCCGCCCGCAACTAGCCGCCCGCAACTAGCCGCCCGGAACTAGCCTAGCCGCTCGGAACTAGACTAGCCGCCCGGAACTAGCCTAGCCGCCCGGAACTAGACTAGCCGCCCGGAACTAGACTAGCCGCCCGGAACTAGACTAGCCGCCCGGAACTAGACTAGCCGCCCGGAACTAGACTAGCCGCCCAGAACTAGACTAGCCGCCCGGAACTAGACTAGCCGCCCGGAACTAGACTAGCCGCCCAGAACTAGACTAGCCGCCCGGAACTAGACTAGCCACCCGGAACTAGACTAGCCGCCCGGAACTAGACTAGCCGCCCAGAACTAGACTAGCCGCCCGGAACTAGACTAGCCACCCGGAACTAGACTAGCCGCCCGGAACTAGCCTAGCCGCCCAGAACTAGCCTAGCCGCCCAGAACTAGACTAGCCGCCCAGAACTAGACTAGCCGCCCAGAACTAGACTAGCCTCCCAGAACTAGACTAGCCGCCCAGAACTAGACTAGCCACCCGGAACTAGACTAGCCGCCCGGAACTAGCCTAGCCGCCCGGAACTAGACTAGCCGCCCGGAACTAGACTAGCCGCCCGGAACTAGACTAGCCGCCCGGAACTAGACTAGCCGCCCGGAACTAGACTAGCCGCCCGGAACTAGACTAGCCGCCCGGAACTAGCCTAGCCGCCCGGAACTAGACTAGCCGCCCAGAACTAGACTAGCCGCCCGGAACTAGACTAGCCGCCCGGAACTAGACTAGCCGCCCGGAACTAGACTAGCCGCCCGGAACTAGACTAGCCGCCCGGAACTAGACTAGCCGCCCGGAACTAGACTAGCCGCCCGGAACTAGACTAGCCGCCCGGAACTAGACTAGCCGCCCGGAACTAGACTAGCCGCCCGGAACTAGACTAGCCGCCCGGAACTAGCCTAGCCGCCCGGAACTAGACTAGCCGCCCAGAACTAGACTAGCCGCCCGGAACTAGACTAGCCGCCCGGAACTAGACTAGCCGCCCGGAACTAGACTAGCCGCCCGGAACTAGACTAGCCGCCCGGAACTAGCCTAGCCGCCCGGAACTAGCCTAGCCGCCCGGAACTAGACTAGCCGCCCGGAACTAGACTAGCCGCCCAGAACTAGACTAGCCACCCGGAACTAGACTAGCCGCCCGGAACTAGCCTAGCCGCCCGGAACTAGACTAGCCGCCCGGAACTAGACTAGCCGCCCGGAACTAGACTAGCCGCCCGGAACTAGACTAGCCGCCCGGAACTAGACTAGCCGCCCGGAACTAGACTAGCCGCCCGGAACTAGACAAGCCGCCCGGAACTAGACTAGCCGCCCGGAACTAGACTAGCCGCCCGGAACTAGACTAGCCGCCCGGAACTAGACTAGCCGCCCGGAACTAGACTAGCCGCCCGGAACTAGACTAGCCGCCCGGAACTAGACTAGCCGCCCGGAACTAGACTAGCCGCCCGGAACTAGACTAGCCGCCCGGAACTAGACTAGCCGCCCGGAACTAGACTAGCCGCCCAGAACTAGACTAGCCGCCCGGAACTAGACTAGCCGCCCGGAACTAGACTTAGACTAGCCGCCCGGAACTAGACTAGCCGCCCGGAACTAGCCTAGCCGCCCGGAACTAGACTAGCCGCCCGGAACTAGACTAGCCACCCGGAACTAGCCTAGCCGCCCGGAACTAGACTAGCCGCCCGGAACTAGACTAGCCGCCCGGAACTAGACTAGCCGCCCGGAACTAGCCTAGCCACCCGGAACTAGCCGACCGGAACTAGCCGCCCGCCGCCCGCAACCCGCAACTAGCCGCCAGCAACTAGCCGCCCGCAACTAGCCGCCCGGAACTAGCCGCCCGGAACTAGCCTAGCCGCCCGGAACTAGACTAGCCGCCCGGAACTAGACTAGCCGCCCAGAACTAGACTAGCCACCCGGAACTAGACTAGCCGCCCGGAACTAGCCTAGCCGCCCGGAACTAGACTAGCCGCCCGGAACTAGACTAGCCGCCCGGAACTAGACTAGCCGCCCGGAACTAGACTAGCCGCCCGGAACTAGACTAGCCGCCCGGAACTAGACTAGCCGCCCGGAACTAGACAAGCCGCCCGGAACTAGACTAGCCGCCCGGAACTAGACTAGCCGCCCGGAACTAGACTAGCCGCCCGGAACTAGACTAGCCGCCCGGAACTAGACTAGCCGCCCGGAACTAGACTAGCCGCCCGGAACTAGACTAGCCGCCCGGAACTAGACTAGCCGCCCGGAACTAGACTAGCCGCCCGGAACTAGACTAGCCGCCCAGAACTAGACTAGCCGCCCGGAACTAGACTAGCCGCCCGGAACTAGACTTAGACTAGCCGCCCGGAACTAGACTAGCCGCCCGGAACTAGCCTAGCCGCCCGGAACTAGACTAGCCGCCCGGAACTAGACTAGCCACCCGGAACTAGCCTAGCCGCCCGGAACTAGACTAGCCGCCCGGAACTAGACTAGCCGCCCGGAACTAGACTAGCCGCCCGGAACTAGCCTAGCCACCCGGAACTAGCCGACCGGAACTAGCCGCCCGCCGCCCGCAACCCGCAACTAGCCGCCAGCAACTAGCCGCCCGCAACTAGCCGCCCGGAACTAGCCGCCCGGAACTAGCCGCCCGCAACTAGCCGCCCGCAACTAGCCGCCCGGAACTAGCCGGCCGGAACTAGTCGGCCGATTCCTGATATGCTGGGTGTTGATTTTGTTCCCTACAAGGCTCACTGCCAGTATAGCTACGCTGATTCTACCCCTACACTCTTTGCGGATGAAACTGCATTAATCTATTGGCACTCTCCATTTGGGAGGAACAAAGTATACACTTCACTGTCCTCTCTGGTGCAGGAGATTGCAAAGATGCGTGCTGCACGTCAGCTGTGGGCGTACCTGATGAAGAAGCTTGGGGCAAAGAGCTTGAAGTCCATGAGACTGCGGTGTCACAGCCAGACCTCGGGGTGGTCTCTCACTGCACAGGTGAATATTCCAACTCTCTCACAAATCAGTGCAGCCTACTAGAGCATACATAACACATGCTTTTGTCGCTTGCAGTACAGAAACTGCAAGTGACGAAAAGCTGTGTGGGGTCTGGGAACGAGGCTACTTGGCTAGATGCTTCATGGAGAGGTTCTTCAGTGTGACTGAGGAGAACCCTCCAATCACAATAGCACTAACCGTTGCTTGGTGACGATGCAAGTCCACATTCATCTCACCTCCACCATGTGCAAATCGCCCCAATAACTCTTCCTGAATATTTTCTTCTTTAATTTCACCCACAACACAGGACCCCTACAATAACATCATCCGAACATGTGTGGAGGGCATGGCTGCCGTGTTTGGTGGTACACAGTCTCTCCACACCAACTCATTCGATGAGGCGCTCGCCCTCCCCACCCCCTTCAGTGCCAGGATTGCCCGCAACACTCAGATCATACTTCAAGAGGAGTCCGGCATTCCAAAAGCAAGGATTGCGTCTTGTTCCAATATGAGTATCAGTTCTATACAGCCAGTGATTATGATTGTCTCACATAGTTTGCTAGTCTGAGATATTAACCTACTGCATGGAATCTTGGAAGACCCATCGGCTACACTGGGGTGACCGACCACTATCAATGATGTAGCAGTCAGATGGCAAGCCAATTGATTCTTGAGCTTCAGAGCTTCCGGTTGCTTCCATTCACTACACCTTCACACACACTCTCTGAAAGAACTCTAACATGCCCTGCATCATATCCCCCCACACAACATGGTGTGTACCACAGCAGCCAAACTATAGGGTCCGAGTTATATGACTATGACTACAGCTGCAGACTAGAAATATGCAATAATACACAAGTCAAAGATCGCTTGTGCCTGTTAGCTACTAAAGTTGTAGGAACAGGTGTGTACTAGTGAAAGGTTGCTGTGTGATTGAGTTTGTCCCACCTTCTCTCTACCCGTTTTGTCAGGTGGCTGACCCCTGGGGTGGATCCTTCATGATGGAGTCCCTCACCAAGGAGGTGCACGATGCTGCACTCAAACTCATTGATGAGGTGAGCATGACATAGCATGCTCCGTGAGTGCCATCAAGGGTTTGTCAATCCGCAGAGCCAGAAGAGGGCAACCAAATCCAATTGGTGCTGTGAACTACCACTACTTCCTAAGAGTATCAGAACTCTAAACTTTAGCTGTGGACTATATAAAGATTCGTGCATTTGTATTTCACTGAAGAAGACCACAATATGGTGGTTGAAATGTTGGATAGAGATTTCGATTGTCAGAAGGTAAATACCGTAGTCGCGCGTTATTAGGCGCATGCGCCTATAACTCCACAGGAAGGAAATGTGCACCTAGTAACGAGATGCGCCTAATAACGCGTGACTACGGTAGTTACTCGAATAATGTTCAGTATTCTTCCAGTTGTAGTGTTTGTATTTCCTCTTCCCTGTTGTCATGGTGCTCAGCAGTAGAAGCACAGTACACATGTCAACTGATTTACTTTCACCTTATGCATATACACAAAATGCATGTAGATAGAAGAGATGGGAGGTATGGCCAAAGCAGTTGCCTCCGGCATGCCCAAGATGAAGATAGAAGAGTCGTCTGCCCGGAAGCAGGCCAGAATAGACTCAAAGAGTGGTAAGTAAGGTGGAACAAGGCAAGAGCGCATAAGTAGGTCGCGCGGATCTACTTATGCGCTCTTGAACAAGGTGATGTAGCAAAGATATGTATTATTGTTTTGTGCGTGTTGTAGATGGTGATAGTGGTTTCAGTTTCATGCAGTGACAAAGTATATTACATGGAAGTACATATAATATTATGAGACAAGCTAATGTTAGAGGGTCTGCCTATACCACACCCAAAGACTGAAAAGAGCTTTTAAAACCAATTGGGCTCTGGATTGTGAAGTGATTGCAGGATTTACACTACGATTCTGCAACATTTTAGACACATAGCTTAGAAATGTGGTAGTAGGATACAGTATAAATTCAGGCCATGCAGCAAGGAATATCAACAAACCTGTGGTTTGCAAGGTTTGATACGCAGCAGTTCACCAACTCTCTCCCATTTGTTCCTTGCAGAGACGATAGTGGGTGTCAACAAGTATAGACTGGAGAAGGAGATACCAGTGGAAGTACTGTCCATTGACAACTCCAAAGTCATTGCAGTGCAGGTAAGCTGTTCGGCGATCAAAATCCCATTTCAAAACCCGACACACCAATAATTATAAGTGACCTTGAATTGGTGTGTTGGGTTTGAAACAGAACGGGTCTTACTTTCCTATATACAAGTGACCTTGAATACAGCAGGCACGAGCACGCAAAGTCTAATGTGGTAGGAACATGTTGAACCACCTACCAACTGCAGCTATCTTTTTTTTTGGGGGGGGGGGGGAGGCAAGCCACTTTTCTGAAAATTTTTCTGGCACATAGGCCTACTTATAATCAAAAAACCAGCTGCTTGGACATCCCTTTGCACTAGTTCATCAGCTCCTGGTAATCATGCACTGAATACAAACACATCAACCCAATCTCCAATTACTACCATTACAGAAAGCCAAATTGGAGAAGATTTATGCTACCAGGGACCAAGCAGCGGTGGACACTGCTCTCAATGCCCTGACGGACTGTGCTGCTGGCAAGGGGGGAAACTTACTGGACCTCTCCATCAAGGCTGCCAGGGTTCGATGCACAGTGGGGGAGATATCGGATGCCCTGGAGAAGGTAAGCTATGCGCTTGTAAGTCACAAATGGCCCTCCTTATTAATACGTAGGTGATTTCATCTAGTGTTTCTCTGACCGAGATTGCCCACAGAAATATGGGGACAGGAAGGCAGCTAGTGTACCCTAGTGTGTCTTCTGGGCTTCTAGGCAATATTGGTGATACATGGAATGGATTCCTCGTATAGGTCCATGGTCGTCATGTGGCTTCTCCCCGCATGGTGAGTGGTGCCTATGTGGCAGAGTTTGGCCAGTCAGAAGAGATCGACAAAGCTATGGCAAAAGTGCAGGTAAAGATATACGCAAAAAAAAACACATTGGAAATTGTCTTACTTGCTCTCTTCAACATGCTAGGAGTTTGAAGGAAAGGAAGGTCGTCGGCCGAGGATCCTGTTGGCAAAGGTTGGGGAGGATGGCCATGACAGAGGTTACAAGGTCATTGCTTCGGGATTTACCGATCTTGGCTTTGATGTGGATATTGGACCGCTCTTTACAGTGAGTCAGCTGCTACACACTAAACTTAGCAATAATACGTAGCACATGCAAGAATGTATGATATGATGACATCATTGATGATGTCATCATGGGCTCTTGTCACATGGCATGGATGTGGTGTTACAAGTTGTGCCAGTGGAATACCAACTATAGTTACATCCATACATCCTTGCTCAGTCGTCAGTCACACACTGTTCATTGTTGCACAGACTCCACAACAAGTTGCACAACAGGCAGTGGATGCTGATGTCCATGCTGTTGGTATCAGCTCACTGGCAGCTAGTCACAAGGTCCTTGTACCGCGGGTAGGTCAGTGTGCTCTATTTAGTACTGTGTTTCAAAGCAGAGATGTATACTTACTAAGTCTCAAAAGGGGTAATTACTAAAAAGCACTTTAACTTTATACTATTAGGTGTCATGCACCTCATTATGTAACAAGAGACGGGGGGGATTCCCCACTAGCCGTAGATGGTCAAGCAAGAGCGCTGTTATTGTAGTTGGACGCTCCTCGTTATGGGCTCTTGATGTTCTCTTGATGTTCTTTTGACCAGACAAAATCCTGTAGTGAACTCTAATGTGGGTCTCCAATAGTCCAACTTGAAGGTTTTTTTAACAGTGTATAGACGGTTCCAAATAAGGGCACGATTTAGGTTGCTGTGGTTAGACCAACGGTGTTCTATGGCTATAAACGCTCCTTCTCATTATGGTTCCCTACCGTCCATGCCTGCAGGTCATTGAGGAGCTGGGGAAGCTTGGGAGGGAGGATATTCTGGTGATGTGTGGGGGGGTCATCCCTCCGCAGGACTACCAGTTCCTGTACGACGCTGGGGTTGCTGCAGTCTACGGGCCAGGCACTAACATCCCCATTGCAGCAATCGAGCTCGTGGAATTGATTGAGAAAAACTTGGAGACACCTGGGAGTGGGGGGAGGGTCACAGGACATGCATAACTACATTGTAATCACCCTTGTTTCTGTGTATTGCAGATGACTACTCATTTCAGCATCACTGTTCTGGTTCCCAATTACTTTCTCAATTACTGGTACTGGCACTAGATTTATTCGATCAGTTCATGCAGCAATGAACAGACAGGTTATAGCTGAAATCAATTAGCGACATACAAGCAAGAGTGCATGATGTTTTTTCCGACATGAAAAAACAAGGATGTCACCATGCGCTCTTAATACAAGAACAGAACCTTGAGTCAAAAACCAAACCGATGGATCAAAACCTCATTACAACCACACCTGCAGGCAGAACAAACCATCAAAGCCACCAGAACCCTTCAAAACCACTAACCTTCAACTCCATTACAATCAAAAGCGAGCACCATGCAGAACCAAACCTCCAAAACAACCAGTCGAACCATCAAACTGCACCTTTCAGTCAAACCTCTGTCATAACCACTATAGCCTCGTTCCTAGTCTAGCTGCTAAACCCTCCTCTCCCTCCCAGAAATGAAGTAATGGAAATGCGGGGGAGAGGAGGGTACGTCTAGCAGCTAGACTACCTTTCATTTCCGGGGGGGGGGTCTAGCTAGGCTACCTTTCATTTCCGGGGGGGAGAGGAGGGCTACAGTATAGACTACCTCGTTCCAGGCCATGTACAGGTAACCCCAGCTTCAGTAAAATAACCTCCAAAGCCATCAAAACCACCAGAACCATCAGTACATTGCCAAAACCTTCAAAACACAGTTATTAAAAATAAATTTCTTACAGCAACAAGTTTTCTAAACAATTCTGGCTAAGGCTTGTATCATAGAGAAAGTTTTGGAAAGAAAAAAAAAGAAGAAGAAAAAAAAAAGATAAGGCCTAGCAGCAACCCATCCCTCCGTGACAGGTCAGACACCGAAGTGGCAGCCTCAGGAGCGCTGGATAGGCGGTCCTGGAATCACAGGAGGCTAACCTGCTTTCAACCAGAACACCTTTAGCTTCGGTGGTCAAATGGGAACCGGCGTACTCGAGCTGCTAGGCCGGGGAGTCGAGAACCGGTATGTACGGAGTGGCCCAGACTCGTACTCGGTTATTGGGGAGACGAACACTCAACCCCCAGGCTGTAAAGCAAGTGCTTAGCGAGTGTGCCATCCCGACTTCCCGCCAAAACTTGATACAAATTCAGTATTTAACCCCCAAACCGGATGTAGCTTGTTGCGCATGCGCGCAGGTTGACCTTTGTATCAAGTTTTGGCGGGAAGATTAGGAAGCTGAAATGCTACAGTGGCTTATTAGTCTCGCGGGCCGGGGCCAGCCTCTCGCCACACCCACTCCCTTCCCGTGTGAGAGTCTGGCCCGCGAGACTAGTGGCTTATCGAGTCTCTTTATGACGAAGGGGATGCTCTCCTCTGACTGCCAAGCCTACTGACGATGGGGACACTCTCCTCTGACAAAGCCCTACTCACGAACCGGGGACACTCTCCCCTAAATGACAAAGCCCCACTGACACTGACGAAGGGGACACTCTCTCCTGAAGGACAACCCCACTTTTCTGGGACATCCTCCATGCTCGATATGGACTGGAGGAATGATAAGAATGCTGTGCTTGAGTGGCCCTTGGTCACTAGACATGCACACGTGGCAGCTGGGACAATGCTTGTGTAAGGTAGGGCGGGGTAATTCGGGCCACGGGGTAATTCGGGCCACTTCAACTTCAGGTCAACGGTAACTAAAAACGGACGGACTTTAGGCAAACTTCTGGCCATGTATATCCAGGGACTCAACCTGCCTACAACTCACTAGAAGCAAGAATAAAAAGGATGCTTCGTTCCTGTTGCAACGTTGAAGTGGCCCGAATTACCCCGCCCTACCTTACTGAGTTGTGCCCAACTGTGTGTGTGTGTGTGTGTGTCGTTTTATGTGTACGTTTGTAAATTCTGTGCACACCACTACCAGGTCAGATGCTATGAACCTTTGAACCTTTGAGGAAAAAATGGTGCAAGTTGCTGGGTCTTCGGTTGTTTGTAGCGCTAGCGGTTTGCTACATAGTATTTGAGCGTGACAGAGTCTCTGGGTCGTGCACACTCCAAACGGTTTTCCAGGAGCCAAACGCTGCTGCGCTCCTGTGGCTGTGGCGTGATGTGACAAAGAACATACAGTGATCATAATACTACAGTGGTGTTGTCTGAGAGTTGACTGTGCTAATATTTGTTCTTCCCACGGTCGGCCTTCACAGCAGCAACGCACTTGGCCATGGTCTGTGAGGCACGGCTGATGGAGTCTGTCATGTAGAACTCCTCCAGCTCTCTCTGTTCAACACTCAGGGGGTCAGGATGTAGCTGGGCTTTTGAGGACTGCAGTGGTATCAGGGCATGCAGGATCAGCGGTCATATAGTCTCGTTCCAGGCCCCCACGCAGCTTTCCGTCGCTTGCAACCGTACTGCTAGCAACGGAAAGCTAGCTGGTAGGACCTGGGAATGAGGCTAGTGGTCAAGTACTCAGTAACTATCTGTTGTGTCTGGGTACATTCTTGAATGTGTGTGTTTCTTAACAATCTGAGGGTCACATGCTTGCTAGACTGAAGTGCAAGCCTTCCTTACCTTAGCCATAACCATCCTCACTTTCAGCTTGTCCCTAGTGACTTGAGAACGTGTACTATTGTGCTAATTTATGTACTAGGTACAGGCTTGGGGAATGAGATTTTTCAGGAGAGATCTGGAGACTGTATCTACTACCTTTGTGAGTTTCTGAGCCAGTGCAAAGAAGTTGGCAGGTTCAAGGTCGTCGTATCGCAACAGGTGGGGGGCCATCTCAGACAGTCTCTCCCGGATCTCAGATAACTCATCGTAAGGCAGTGTGTAGCCAGCAATCTGAGGTGGGAGGAGAGACGGTAGCCAGCTAGAATGGGTGACAAAGGTTACAAGTATGTTCCCAATGTCCGTAATAATGTTTGCTGTGGAGGCGGCTGCAGTATGGTCTGCGGTACGGTCCCCAAATACACACTACATGTAGGATACATACCTCGGAGAGTGCTCTGATGATCTTCCAGTCCTCTCTGGCCATTCCTGGTGGAGTGACCGCAGCTCTGTAGAGGAGGGGGAGGAGACCAATTCAGTGGGTGATCTATCAACAGCAACCACATGGAAATGAGGTTACATAGCAACCATGTTACATAGCAACACGAGAACAGGGCTATATAGCAACTACATTAGAAAGAGGCTAGCCCTTGTATTGATGTACGTAGCCTCATTCCCAGGCCCTGTACCCCCAAAATCACCTTGTTTGCTGCGACCTGCCCTCTGTGTTGACGTAGGTTGCTGTCTTTTCAGTGTATGCTGCTCCAGGTAGTATGACATCAGCCAGGTAGGCTCCTTGGTCACCATGGTGACCTACAGACCAGAGAATACACACTCACAAGTCTCAGGGGGAGGAATGGCAACCTCATCTACACCCTGCCAACCTTGGTAGACTATGAAGCAGTCCTTTGGAATGTTTTCTCTGCTGATATGTCCCGAGTCCTACAGGGTGAATTGCAATACACGTACCAACACACCACAATACAACCGGCTTCAATAGGTAATAGCCTCTCTAACAGGCACTCCAGTATCTGCACACAAGACGTTCAAGAGAACCATGATTGTGAAACCGTTCCCAGGCCCCACTCAGTGGTGCGCGGGCCTGGGAACAAGGCTATGACTATGTATGATACTCCTCAGGAGAATACACTGGATGTATCAACTGACCGCTCCCAAGAGGTAGAGGAGCTTGGCGTTCTTGAGGTGCTCTGGTTTGAACCCTGGTCTGTAGCCGATGTCCAGTGCACCCACCTGGCTCGCAACCTGCAGGAACATGCATAGTAAATGTTGCCCAAGGATGTGCCTGAGAGAAAAAGAATCCCAGATAGCACACGGCCTCATTTGACTCCAACTTGTTTATCTCACTATTAAACTTTGAAGGTAATCATTCTACACTTTTTCCCCCTCCTCTTCCTTCCTCCTCAATCCCCCCCCCCCCCCCCCCCCCCCCCCCCCCCCCCCCCCCCCCCCATTTACCCTGTGCAGTATGTTGAGTGTCCTCCACCCCTGCCCTTGTGGTCTTGCCACATTGTTGGCGATACTGCAGGCTGCCCCGTGGATGGCGTCAGCATCTGGACGCTGAAGTATGCCACTACCCACGATCACCATGGGGTGCTCCGCCTGGGAAAATTGCTGGGGAGGACGGAGAGAGTGGTATAGTCCTGTGTAGCTCCACCCACAGGAAGTTGGTAACAAACAGGAAAATGGAAGGAGGACATTATAATGACTGAAAATGGCTTATCCTCGTTCCCAGGCCACGTGGGAGTAGCCTGGGAACGAGGCTAGACATGGCTGAGATGGCAGTACTCAGCCATGTACCACATTGCACTATGTTCCACTGACCTTACTGAATGGATGCTTGCCACCTGCAATGTCCTGAAGAACCTTTGTTGAGTCTCCAAGATGCTAAAAAGTAGTGGTACACAAACTTGAAGATGGCGCAATCATACGAACAATCAGATTTGATCACCTGGTATTCATAAGTGAGGTCGACCTTTGGACCTACAAGAGCAATCTTCAGTTCATTGTGGATGAAGCTGAATGTAAGAGAAGAGAGAGCATAGCCTCATCCCCAGGCCAATCCCAGCCTCATTCTACGCCAAGCATAGCCTCATTCCCAGACCAACACACCACAATACAACCGGCTTCAATAAGTAGTAGCCTCTCTAACAGGCACTCCAGTATCTGCACACAAGATGTTCAAGATAACCATGATTGTGAACTACGTATGATACTCCTCAGGAGTATACTGAAGTGTATTCATGGACTGACCGCTCCCAAGAGGTAGAGGAGCTTGGCGTTCTTGAGGTGCTCTGGTTTGAACCCTGGTCTGTAGCCGATAACAAGTCATTGTTCACCTTTTCCTGATCCTGGTGTTGACAAGGGGAGCCTCAAACCTCGGGTTAGTGCCAATGAGCAAGACAAGGTCAGCATCCTGCAGGGTAGTAGAGTATGCAGGCATGTGCATATATACATGTACGGTGTACTGTGGTAGTCTTGGTCCCACACCCAAACCACCCCCAGCACGGATCGCTTTCAGTATCACACTGGATGAACAGTCTGGGAACGAGACTATATACGGTGATAGAAGAAACTGGTTGCAAGTTAGTCCATTGTGGCAGCAACCCGCCATGTGCTACCGATGTAAAGCCAATTGTGCAGCTGCCTGTGATAGAGCTGATTACAACTGCACTAACGAGAACAAACAGGCAAAACAGCTGCGCCACATGTACAGTTGTCATGACACAAAAAGATTCTGCAATTGTGCAATAGGGCATCCCATACAACCAATCATCAAACGTAGATGAGAGCTAGCTGTAGCTGACAGCAACTCAACCCACCTCAATGCCAGTGATGGAGGAGTTGAGGAGGTAGTTGGAGCGGAGGTCAGCACCCCCACCACCAGAGGGGAATGCCTCCTCGGTAAAGAGGCTCTCACAGCCGACCCGGTTGAGCAGATCCTTCAGTGCCACCAGGGACTCCACGTCCACCAGGCCCCCCACCACCCCCACCAGGTCACCTCCCTCACACTCCTCAATCTGGGACGAATAGCACAACTTGTAAAAGTGGACACCACAAACTATCTCAATGGCTCTGGCTATTGCCAGTCTTGCAGCACTAGTTCAATTGAAATTGAATTGGTAAGGATGGACACACTACTCTTGCATTACACCAACCTTCCTCCCAACAGCCATTAGTGCATCCTCCCAGTTACTCTCCTGCAGCTGCCCAGAACTGTCCTTTACCAGGGGTACCGTGAGCCTCTGACGCTTCAGACCATCATATGCAAATCTGAAGGAGGAAGGGGAAGAGGAGGAAGACCAGAAGAAGAGAAGACGAGGAGAGCAGGAGGGAAGAAACAGATTGAAAGAGATTTGGAGGTGGACAGTGTGCATGCTAGCATCCGACCTTGTCTTGTCTGAGATCCATTCCTCGTTGATGTCCTCATTGAGCTTGGGGAGGATCCTCATGACCTCCCCACTCCGTGTGTTCACCACGATGTTGCTACCAACAGCATCTAGTACATCTATTGTCTCAGTTTTTCTGGTGGAGGGGAAAAAGATTTAAACCTCAGTTAGTTGTCATTTTAGCACTAGGAGAAGGTGTCAGTTCAACTACATTGCATTTTGGAATATGGTAAGGAAGAGGGAGGGGGAGAGGGAAGAGAAGGAAGGAGGAGGGAGAAGGTGGGGGGGGGGGGGGGGGGGGGGGGGGGGGGGAGGGCAGTCGGTCGAAGGAATGAGGGAGTGGAGGGGGAGAGGACGAAGGAGTAGGTTAGATAAATTGCTGGTGCCATGGCTACATGTACCTGAGTTCCCAAGGTCTTGCAGTGAAAGCGTATGGCTTTGAGGTGAGGGCTCCGACAGGACAGAGATCTGGGGAAACAATATCCAAATAGCAGTGAATAGGGATGGGCCAGATCTCCCAGGCCTCCCCCCACTGTATTTGCAAACTGCAAGCAATCAAATACATGCGGTGGGAACGGCCTGGGAACAAGGCTAACCAAGACGGAGACTAGGGTTGGGCGATACTGTAAATTATACCTTGCGATTATTGCCTGAAGCCATCTTGCGATTATTGCCAGTATGGCTTGTTTGTCATTAATCTTCAAACAGAGGTGTACAAATGACTTCAATTTCAAATCCTTATCTCAGTAATATGCCGTTGTTAGTGTAAGGATATTGTGATATATTGCGACATTTGCGGTATATTGTGATTGCGATAGTATTGGCATTCTAAAAACCATGCAATACATTAATTGCAGCAGTACATTATTGCGGCATTGCGATAATATTGAATTATTGCCCCAACCCTAACGGAGACAAAGCTACAGTATAACCACTCAAATGCTACACCTACAATACCAACATAACTATGCCCACCGATGACGTTTCCTGAGAGCTCCGAGCGGAACATCTTCTCGATGTACGTGCGTGCCGACCTGCATGTCTCCCCCCCTCCCTGTCGTCCCCAAGTCCTCCACACCAGCCACCTCAGTACCAAACCTGGTGTGTATGTTGTGAGTACGTGTATGGGTGTGTGTGGATGCATGTGTGTAGGTGTGTGGGTGTATGTGTGTTTGTGTAATGGCATGTATACGTATACAGACGGTCTACATGCGTGAGTGAGGGAGTGATGAATGTTGCAAGGTACAAGCGAATGTGCTCACCGAATGCATCGCGTGCAGTGGATGCAACGTGTCATGATGGTCTTCACCAGGGGGCCAATATTCTTGTCTTCCACAGCTCTACACAAGGACCAGGAGAATCGGCATCACAAATGCACTACAATCTACTTGTTGGCTAGAACAACTCATTGAGTAACGCTCCACGAGTCATATTTGTGGAGTCATTTTTAAATTAGATAGCAACCTCCCCGTAACCATAGTGGTTCACAGGAATCAAGTGTTGACCACTGTGGTGTGAATAGAATCCGCTGCTTGTACAACCTTCAGTTCAAGCTCACTACTACTCTTAGTCAGGCTGCTTCCGCGTCCAGTCGTTTGCTGGTGGGACGAGAATACACTCACCTTTTGCCGGAGAACTGGTTGTCTTCAAATCTGCTCCGGTCACTTCCAAAAGCCATCGACTGGTCCTGCAGGTGCACAAGCAACCGTAGGAAGGAATCATACTGCTTCTGTACACAAGCAGTTCATCTCTCAAGTTGCAGTCTGCATAGTACGCAAATACTGAGCACACACACACACACATACACAGACACAACACATGCACACACACACACACACAACACATGCTGCATCGCACACATACATACACACACACATGCACACGCTTACTTTCTTCTTTCCACCCTTTGTCACCCTGCCCTCTCCCTAACCCTAATCCTCCTCTCTCTCCTCTATTCTGCTACCTACCTGAGCAACATACTCCCCTCCCTGGCTACAATAGATCCATTGAACAGCTCCCTCACCTGAAGGTCACACTCGCCTCCCTGGTCACAGATGGGGCAGTCAAGGGGATGGTTGACCAGCAGAAACTCCATCACTCCCTCCCTGCATGGACAAGGCAACCGGTTTGATCAACCTTCTTACCAGTCTAGCTGCTAGATCCTCTTTCCCAGCTCCCTGAAGTTTGTACATGTGATTGACCGGGCAGAGAGGATCTAGGCAGACTGCCTTCTTCTGGCATGAAAGGAAGAGAAGGAGCTCCTTCTCCTCCCTCCTCACAGAGAGAGAGAGAGCTGGCCCACGCATCAGTCTACTGCACATCAAAATACTCACTCACTGGACACTCAAGATCTTTGCTCACCTAGCTTTCTTGGTAATTTCTGAGTCCGTCTTTATTTTCATTCCACCCATCACAGGCATTGCACAGGCTGCCTGTGGCTGCAAGACAGACACAAGATCTCTTTATGACATCGACATTCCAGTACATCAAAACAACGTCTGCTCAATACAGGCAATGCCCATAGTTCATCGGTAGCTAGCGACACCATGTCCAGTCATTGATAAAAATAACTTACTTTCGGTGACTTCTCAATCTCCACAAGACACATGCGGCAGTTGCCAGCAATGGACAGTCTCTCATGGTAGCAGTAGCGAGGGATCTCCACCCCCACCATCGCACATGCTTGCAGCACTGTGGTGCCAGGGTCCACCAGCACAGGCGTACCATCAACAAAGACCTCTAGTTTCTTTGGAGGCTCATTGCCCGTAGCTGCCACTGGGGAGGTGTGGATGCGACAACGGCCTACGGGGGAGTACACATCTGTATGACAAACGGTGGATTGCACACAAGATTTACTACAGCTGCAATAGACTCTATATCTATGCACATAGCAAACACTGATCTTCAAGGGGGTGACACTCCAATACACGCTGTAGTCAGAGCTGCGACCGGGCTTATCAGCGAATCTTGACCCCGTATACTAAGGAAAGGCTGCAGTCGCTACGCATTCGTCCGTATCATAGATAATAGAGCGTAACGCTCTATTATCTATGTCCGTATACTATCGGTGGTCAAGCGGTCAACGGCTGAAATACAGCGCAGTCAAACAGTCAAGAGTCTTTTTGCGATGCGGTCAAGCGGTCAAGCAGCAAAAATGACGGTCAAGATTTCTTGACCCCGGTCGCAGCTCTGACTACGGCGTCAATGGGAGTGTCACCCCCTTGACATAATAGATCGTATGACTTCATGGTAGAGCTAGCGCGGTGTGTGTCTGGACGGTGAGGGGGTCTCCCAGATACCCCGCTAATTCCTTCACACAGTTGCTGAGAAGCACACCATTCTATACCTGCATAGAGTAAGGGCAGAGGTATCCGGACGCTCTGCAAACTTCCTACAAGCAACTGTGCGAAGAAATTTGTAGGGTGTCCGGACAACCCCCCGTCCTGAGACCCCTGCTAGTAATGGCACTACAGACTACTACTATAGATTTGCAGTGGCCTTGCAGTGTTGCACTTTGTGTTGCATGGCATGAGGAAAGGTAGGCCCAGTGTTGAAGGTATGAACCCGACAAAATTCTACCAGATCCTATCGAGCTACGGTCAGTTTGAAAATAGAATCCTTACTTGGAGTCCTCACAAAGCCTGACGCCCTTCTCACTAAGTGTCTGAGCATTCTCGCGATACAGAACGTCTTCAACTTGAAGTACTTCTGCTTGCAAGCCCCCTTCTAATTAACGGGATTTGACTATCACGTGATTGTCATGCACCCTAAAAAACTGCAGTACTGCACTGCGCTGCGCTGATGGATGTGCCCCAGGATCAAACTCTGCTGACTGCAGGAACTTAGCATATCGTACTGAAGACGACATATTGAAGAATTGGGTTCCACGGTGCAGTATCAAGTTTCCAAGTTGGAGCCCTGGAAATTATTTTGTTTACTACTGCCAGTATCCATAACAACAGCAAATTGGAAACTTGGCCCAGGAATGTACGAGAGATGGTTAACATAAACCCAAGGTATTCTCTGGTGCTTGTTTTGCAGTTGTTTCTGCTTGGAGTGGACATTTTCTGCAATTCTTTCACGATCCTCTTCGGCAGCAACACGATAGTCCTACTGGTGCTCTACATGGTGCAAGACTTCAGCTTGATGTTCAGCCTTGTTCTGCTGTTTCTGGTGTTCTTCAACACTTTTGTCTTCAAAGCCGGTCTTGTGTCGCTTCTGGTTCGAAAATTCTCTGCACCCCTAATAATTGGTGTAGTGTATTTGGTGCTAACTGTTGCCTACCATGTGTGGAATTTGAGCATACGCTGGGGCCGTCCAAACGAGTATCACTGGAGTAACGGATTGCAGGCCATGTATGTTTTCCAGAAATTGCTGGCTGTCGTGTACTATTACTTCTACAAGCGTGCAGTGCTGAAATTAGGCGATACAAAGTACTATGAAGACTCTCCGTGGCTGAGAAAACACTTGAGTGTCAGATGACCGTAATGTCCTTCATCAGTGCAGTCTGTGTTAGTTACTTTTGTTTCATCATTCATGTTCACCACAAGCAATTCGGTACTGAGAGGCTAACTCAGCATAATGCATGTGGTGGGTGGGCAGCCTCGAGCTCATAGCCAGATATTTTGTATGAAGTAGTTATTGGTCCAGCAGAAAGTAGGGCCATGGGTTGGGATATATTAGGGCCAGGGCACATGCTGAATGCAGAACCCCCTCGATCGATCTGGCAATATTGTCAATGATTTCATGACCACCACAAGCCGGTGAGATTCCGGCTGACCTCCAATGGGCTTGTGCAGGTGGTCATGAATAGATATTGCCTGAGGAGTGAATGAAGTGTGAGAGGAGCACCTACAAAGGTGGTGTGCGCTGAATGCAAGAAAATGTGTTCTCTTGGCGGGGGAAAGAATTCCAGGGGTGATTTAAAACAGCAGAAAAGCCTAGTAGTCTATGTGTTTGTCGCTTGAAGTGCTTCCCCTGGGGACAGTTATTCGACAAAATACAGAAAGATTTGCTCTACACACAAACACACACAAGTATGAAGAACACCACTATAGTATAATCACAGAAGCAGCTGAAATATATAGCAATAATGCACTCTATAATTATTATTGCAAATTGAATTTTATTATGTCTCTTGTGATGAAAGAAATCCCTGATTAACCTAATAAAGTCTGTTATCTTGCTACCACAAGACTAATATATGCCTTCATTAGCTTGGCAATTTCTGCAACCTGGATAGGAACAAGACACAAAATAAATAGCCCATGAGTTCAATCACTTCAATGTAGTTTCTGTGGTCATTATGAGCTCGACATTTCAATGCGTACTTCATACTCCTGGTATTAATCATATAGCCGAGTGGTTGCTCGCTGGTGACTCTCACTGGTGAGTTTACACTTTCAGAAAAATTGTGAAATTAATGCTCAAAGCTAGCTGGCTCCAGTGCAAAAGGTCTTCAGACTTCAACAGTTGTTGCAAGTATTAAGCAGTCATAGTAGTTTGTATGTACCAAGTCTGAGCTTGAACCTCATCTTCTCGGAAACATTTGTTCCAAGTTCCCTTCGTTCCAAGTTACCGGTACTCTGATCTGCCTTATCTTAATCTCTACATTCTATAGTCAAGCTATTTAACTTATTAGCGTATGTTATAGTTAGACTATGGCCTTGAGTGGTTTATGGGAAATAACCACGAGAGGCTGTTTATTTAGACCACGAGGCGCAGCCGAGTGGTCTAAATGAACAGCCTCGAGTGGTTATTTCCCATAAACCACGAAAGGGCATAGTCTAACTGGCTTAGACTATAGCTACCTGAATTAGAGATCCTTGCACGCTCCAACACTCCAGAATGCGCTGAGCCATGGTCTAATTTCCATAAACGCTGAGTCATCATGCTCCAATTTCTATAAACCCACAGCTGTTGCACGGCTGCATGGCTTCGGAATATAAACCACAGGCGGTGCCTTTGATTTGTATGGCTGCTATAGTCTAAGGGTATATAAAGTGTGTGCAGAATGGAGTTGTTAATTCCTCTTACTTGGCCAGTTTGAATAGACATGGGTGCTTGTCCCTCCACAACGAGTCTGTATTCACTGGGCACGGGAGCACCAAAGCTCACAATACTGTGAGGGTGTGTGCATGTGTATCAATGGAACCAGAGAGGGGAGAGAGATGGCGGGAGGGGAGAACAGAGTAATGAGATTGCAGTGGAGATGGATCATGTTTGCATGACATTGCACAGTAGAGTGTTGTCAATCTGAAAGGATCACTTGCTGCTATGCTTGCTTCAGCTACTGTAGTGAGGGGAGTGGTATGGCGTCAGCATTGACGTGTCTCTCTTCCTGAGACTCCCTCACACAAGCTTCCTTCATGGTCAGCACGGGGTTGACTTTGCATGTTTCGAGACTTCCTCACTCAAGCTCATCACGTTATGCACTGTGCAAACCAATTGACCCAATTGACCCAACCTGGCAGGCCAGGCCGATAGCTATAACAATCATGCAGACTTCAATCCCTAGGAACTATGTCATCTCACGTCTCATAAGAGTAGGTCTGTATGGGAGCGACGGCTCCTCGCTGGTAGATCTGTACCCCCTTAGCATTGACTGCTAGCCAGAGATCTTTGGGGAACCGTTGATCTTTGCTGACATACTCTGCCTCAAAGAACATGGAACTGAATGCGGGACACTCCTCCAGGAGCTCCATGTATTTTTGCTGGGCTTGGGAGGGTGAAATACCCTGTGAGGGGGGAGGGGGGGAGGGGGGGAGGGGGGGAGGGGGGAGGGGGGAGGGGGGGAGGGGGGGAGGGGGGAGGGGGGAGGGGGGAGGGGGGGAGGGGGGAGGGGGGAAGGGGGGAGGGGGGGAGGGGGGTGGGAGGGAGGGGGGAGGGAGGGAGGGGGGAGGGAGGGAGGGGGGGAGGGAGGGAGGGAGGGAGGGAGGGAGGGAGGGAGGGAGGGAGGAAGGGGGAGGGGGGGGAGAGAGGGTGGGTGGGTGGGAGAGGGGATAAAGGAGGGAAGTGGAACCTTGAGCTGAGGTGCCAACAGTTCCAGTCAGCACACAACCTGCTCACCTGCAGTTGTCTCCACAGGTCCAGCACAGATACCTTCACGGTGTTCTTCTTCACCTCGGCAGCTGCCTTGATACGATCCTCCTCTGTGATCTCTGGTGCCTTGAATTTCTTGCCAAAGGTGCCCAGTCCAACCTTGCTGCCACGGAGGGTTTTCTGCACGAGGAGTAAAGAGAGGTCAGTAGAATCGTACTAGCTTCATTCGCAGGCCACCCCACCTAGGGACGGGGAAAACCCTGGAATCAGTAAGTAAATGATTTTTCCCCCTTGTGGAAAGGCATCCATCCTGCTCCTTCCTCTACCTCTGTGTACCTGGTAGTATGTTTCTTGCAGTACAGCTGACTCATACTCCTTCAGGTCCTTCACCTCCCAGATTATCCTCGAGATTGGGTAGAGCTCACCAACATCATCACTGGAGGGGGGAGGGAGGGTGGGGAAGTAAAGGAAGGAGGGCTTAAGCGTTTAAATTTCACAGGAAGCTTCGGCCATTAGAAGTGGCGGCAGTTTGGAGTGGGCAAACTCTTGATGATACCGAATGCTCACTCACATGGTGGCTCCTATTTCATAGTCTCCCTCCAGGAACTGGATTCTGAGGGCAGCAAGCTTCAGGAGCTTCTCGTGGCTGGCTGGGAACCGACCATGGATGACATCATCACAAAACTGGGGGGGGGGGGGGGAGCAAGAGTGTAGGAGTGAGGTGATCGAGTGTTTGAGTGTGAGATGTGTGCGTTTGAGCTGTCAGGTGTTAGGATGTGAGCATTTGAGTTTGAGGATGTGAGCGTTTGAGTGTGTGGATGTGAGCAAATATCTTGCGCCATCTGGAGATCAGCACGCAATTTCCAAGAATGCGCAACACAATCTCAAGATTGCACAAATTCATAGAATGCGTGAATCAATGGATAGCATAGCAATGTCAATTAAGATCCATACCGACCTGCTCATACATGAAGGCTGCCTCGATGCTATCAAAGGGCACATTCCCTGGTCTGAGGTAACAGAAGAGCTTGAAGAACAGCTTCCACTTTTCCGGGAAGCCCTTGCCTGGACTCCTCGCTGCTTCATAGTACTTCCTGTGGTCATGATGACATCATCAGGGTGAGGTCATGATGACATCATGCAAACATGATGTCAAGATCAGTGATGTCAATAACGATATTATGCTGATACTCAGACGACACCCCTTCCTACCGTACCTCTCAAATTTGCCCAGAATATCAGCGAGGATGGTCCGATCGTCTATCACCTTGGAAACGTTTCCACACACCTCGAACAGGGCAAATCGGTTGTTCTCGCTTGTGATATGCAGACCCAGGCTCAACTTCTGCACAACCTACACAAATTGGCATTGCAATCTGAAAATTGGCAATTTCCTTCATATACACAGCACAGTTGCATGATTGTGGACCTCCTCCGCACTCATCCACAATATATACATATCTAGTCTCATTCCCAGACCTCGCTTCCAGTATAACGCACGATACTAAAAGTGATCCACGCTGGAGTCGGTTGCGAGACTAATGCATACCTCTCCGGCCGTTGTGCCCGAGTTGATACTGATGGCGCATTGCCCCCCTCCGTAGCAGTACACCCTAGTGTTGAGGTCCCGACGACCCTGAATGGAGAATAAGAATGGGAATGTGAAGAATGGGAATGTGAAGAATGGAAATGTGAAGAATTGAAGATGTCATACAGTGTGCACGATGTCCCACTTACCAAGCAGGCAATGACTTCATCTCTTGAAGGAGCAAAATCTCTGGGGGATGAAAATTCACGAAAATTGCGTGTATGTGTATATTTACCCACTATTTGTACAGCCCACCACTCCGAGTTCCCACACCGACCCACACGTGTGTTTCTGCATGCTTCAGTCTGGTGCTTTACTATTAGCCTGGTTCCCAGACCCCATTCCAATTTTCAGATGGGGCCTGGGAATGAGGCTACTTCACTATTTAATCACTGACTCGTGCCATATCCAGATACAAACCTTCGTTTGGTTCTCTCTAGGCTTGTCAGGCAGTAGGCAGCAAACTTTGCCATCTCAGAGTCCGAGAACTTCTCTTCAATCCTACATTGTCATGTAGTGAGGGGTGACCAGGTCAAGGGGTATAAACCAACCAATCAGAATGCTACAATCAGTGCTAAGGATTATGTGATAGTCATAGTCAAAGCAGTGGCAGAATGCTCTACGAAGGAATGAAGCCAACAAAGATCATCCATGGCTTGGCAAGATAGTACAAACAGTGTTAGGATGCCTCCCCCCCCTCCTCCCTCCTCCTCCCCCCCACCTCCCTCCTCCTCCCCCCACCCACCCCCTCCCCCCTCGTCCCGTCCCCCCTCCCGTCCCCCCTCTCCCTCCTCCCCTCCCCTCCCCCCCCCCCCCCACAAAAGAAAGATAAGGAATGCCCCATATGACTTACTTCTTTATGTGCATGGTGAGGTATCTCTTGATGGCCCTCTCGGGGATGAAGGTGCAGCACATGCAGGCAAGGGTCTGCCAGCAGGATAGCACTCCGGGAGTGTCCACGTCCTCCGGCGAGATCCCGGCCGTCTGCTTGATCAGCTGGCAGAACACCTACAGAGGGTTGGGGGAGGTGAGGGGGGTGGGGAGAAGGAAGGGAGAGGGGGTGTGGTGGATGGAAGGAGGTGAGCAGATTAGGTGAGGAAAAGGAATCGGGGAGCAGCAACGCATACACAATGCACACCCACACACCCACACACCCACACACATACCTCTGATTGTAGGTCCTGAATGTCAACGCATTTCTGGAGTATCTCTTGGACTTGTTTGATGGGGTCAGCCATGCTGTCCTGTGAGAGGAGGGCGTTGAAGATCTTCACTGCTTCAGAGTGACGAGTACCATACAACTCGTCTTTCTCCTCTGTGAAGTGGAAGGGAGGGTGAAGGAGGAGATGGCGAAGAAGGAGGGGGAGGAGGGAAATAGAGTATGGAAGTTGAGCATGTCACACATTAGCCTCGTACTGAGGCCCCACTCTGGGTGGGGCCTGGGTACGAGGCTAGTCACAAAGTCAACCAGCTCACTTGGCAGTGGTGGTTTGCCATAGGAGAGTGCCAGCAAGGGGGTTTTGATGGGTGTGCTGGTGCGCGTCAACACCTTGCTCCGCTCATAGATCTTGTCCCAATCTGGCCTGCGGGATTTCTGTATGGGATGGGGGGGGGGGGGGGGGGGGGGGGGGGGGAGGAAGGAGGAGAGAGAAGAGCGGTAGGAGGGGGGAGGAGAGTGAGTGTCCAGTTGGTTGCCATCATATTATACTCAGTGGATGGACTCACAATAATCTCAAGTACTAGTCTCTCTGTGAAGGTCTGAATTGGAGGACAGTTGTCAATTTCCTGCAGCAAGAATAGTGGGAATTGGCATCAATACATCCACTCACACACACTCACACGCACGCACACACGCACACACACGCACGCATGCACGCACGCACACACGCACGCACGCACGCACGCACGCACGCACACACACACACACACACACACACACACACACACACACACACACATATACAACACACACAAACACTCCCTTACATCCTGTAATGTCGCAATCCACTCATTGGCATCATCAGCACTTTTAGCTGTGAATTCATAGGTAGTCTTCCGAGAATGCAGCTTGAATGTAAAGTGACCTACAGGACAAAACAGTAGGAACTCTTCACTTCTGGATTTCAGGACAAGTAATGTCCAGAAGAAGTTGAACAAATCGGTGACACTATATTGTTTGCTGGAACTGGTTCGACTAGATGTGGGCTGGGAATGTGACTAGCTGGTTCCATGTCAATCTTTCTTTCTCCTATCTGAGGCCAAATATATCAGTCACCTCTACCAAGGGCACATTGATCCACAAGCAGCTGATAGAAATTCAGTAGCCTCATTCCCAGGCCTTCTCACCACAGCGTTTGTCGCTTGCAGTACTAACATTAGTGTGACAAATGCTGGCCTGGGAACGTCAGTTTACAATAACAGTAGGCCAGTTTACTGTCAATACGTTAAAGCTACTCGATTCAAATCCCATTTTGTTATAATACTTGCAGGCAGAAACTTGGCATTCTTTCGGAGTTGAAATTGCTGTGGCACTGACACAGCAGAAAGATTGTACCTGAGGTGGAACATTCTGCGAACTAGGCACACCATGTTTGGGCATACCTTGCTTGGCCTCTGTCTCATCGTAGGGATCCACCACACACAAACTACAGGGAGAGAGTAGCATTCCAGTACAATGCACTGCACAACAAAATTCTCTATACATGTGTAGGACGTACACTGTAGTCGTAACAGTTACTGTGTTTACAGGGACGGTTGTTACACTCCAAGTATACAGGTAGGGAAAATGTTCTGTGTAATGAAGTGATTATTACAGCTCTCAGGAAAGGTGCACGAAGATTCCGACTACACCATCGTGATCACCAGCAGACACCTTAGTAGCTCACTTTGACTGTCATTGGCAGTACTTGATGACAGGTGTGCGTTATTGGGGAAAGCTGTAAGCACGAGCTGGTGGATGCAATCCGAATCTATTGAAGTATCCACGAGTAGAGTAGGTGAAAATATAGCAAGACATGAAGCATCATTCTGAAAGGTGAGTTTATTGAAGTATCCAAGAGTATCCAGAGGTGAGAGTAAAGCAAGGCACGAGGAATCATTCTGAATTGTGAGTTTACTGAAGTGTCCAAGAGTATCCCCAAGGTGAAAGTAAAGCATCATTCTGAGAGTGTGGTTGCCACTTGTAAGTGGGGAGGATAAAATATTTCGCTGCACGGCTTAGCCCCTCAGTTGCACCTCATGAATGCAATTAGTAGCTCTTTTCGGTCATGATTTTAAAAGTCATGCAAATTTACCACACCCTAATGACATCACCATTACATCACCATGAGTACATCAGCATTATGAATCTCCACCCACCAGTTGAGGTGAATGTTGCCGGCCACGGGTTGCCGAGTATCCTCAGACTTGTAGTAGCGGAGCTGCTGGTTCTCTGTGAGCACAAAGAACCTCTTCCTCCTCACACGGCCCTCCTTGACCAGCCAGCCTGAACCGAGAGGTGGATGGGTGGATAGGCGGAAAGAAGAGGGAGGGAAGTAGAAAGAGTTAGGAGGATGGAAAATGGGGGGGGGAGGTCCACTATCACGCTTGGACGTACTTAACGACAAGTTTGGTTTCTACATAATGTTGGGTTTCTACATGATTTTGGTTAAGGCCAGAGCTTCTATAATAGTTACAAGAGGGCTAACGTAGTCTCTTTCCCGACCCTCATGGACTCATTCCCAGATCCTTCCCTGGCCATTTAACTGGGGACAATGGTTTGAAACTCCCACCTGAAGCAAGAGCAGTGCTGAGGAGGTCATCTTCTCCGAGGGAGAACTTCTTGGGAGAAAGAGCTGCAGAAAGGACAGAAGGAAGACAGCTGTAATTGAAATTCTGGTTGCTAAGCTGGGGAGGCCTGGTTACTGGTATGTGCTTGATGTCAAGGGTAGATGGGAGGCAGACAAGACTTAAAGCACATGGACATAATAAGGGCCTGAACAATATTAGTCAACTGAACTTAGGCTGTCGACTAATTTCAACTAGTCGAGAGAGCCATTCTAGCCTCGTTCCCAGGTCGCGTGGGCCTGGGAACGAGGTTATAAGGCCATCCTTACTCCATAGCAGGCAGTGAAGTGATTTGTGCTGTGTCTAGCTGGTGATAACATTCCGTCATTCCTCAACACTTGTTGACTAGTCATGCAAACTACAAGCCAAATAGCATTCCTAGCCGTTCGAGTCCTAGACCCAATCTTGGAACAGAGGGCGGAGTGAGCAGTGCTGGCTTAATGCCTCTAGCTCTCTACATCTGAGTAGAAAATTGGGTTCCAGGTTCACAAGGTTTCCATGGAAACATTTACTGGTAAGCCTGAATGCCATAGCTACATGTACAAATTAGGGTACAACAAACCTCCAATCCACATGTGCATCTCTCCAGAGTTGTCTGCTACCAGGTTAAACACTCGGGCCGCTGTGATTACAGCAAAGGCACTCGGTCTGTGGGGGAGGAGGGGGGCAGGGAGCAGAGTGAGAAAAGGGAACAGAAAAGGATGGAGGACAAGGGTTAAAAAAGGAGGGATGGAGGGAAGGGGTTAAAATGCAGGAGAGTAGTTAAACAAAAAAAGGCTTGGATGGCGTTAATGGGACACAGTTGCTCCCAAGCCCGAGGCCTGCTCCTTTCCTGGTATGGAAATGAAGCTAGATGCCACCTATAGTCTCGGAACCAGACTCCCTGGTACCGGGGCTAATGCCACCCTACCTCTTCTCCTGGTCAGTGGCAGTGACGGAGTCGATGAGCTCAAGGTCGATGGTCATGACGGCCTTCCTGGGATCCACCTCCTGCACCAGCATGCTCTTCACCTTCTGCTCCGGCATGGCACGCACGTGACGAATGATCTCACACCACTCTCTGGGAAGATGGAAGATGTACAGGTGTACATGAAGGGAATGGGAGCAACCAACAGTTCTCAACAAGCAGTCAGTTACAAGGACTGACGTTATAAGAGGTATAAAATTATGCGAGTAGAAGTTGTGCAGGGGGGCAGGAGGCAGAGGGGGGGGGGGGGGGGGGGGGGGGGGGGGGGTAAAGGCTACCTCTTGTCCTTCTCGCTCTCTGCAGTAAGGTGGAATGTCCTATCAGCAGTGATGATGCCGAATGAATGTTCCCGGGATCCTCCCTCTTCAATGATGCCCCTGGAATGGAATGGAGAATGGTGAATGGAACATGAAAATGGACAGGAGAATGGAATGGAGAATGGAATACCATAAGATAGGAACAGGTGCAACAGCTTTGTGCATCGCTATGGACACCCACTACCCCAAGTCTCCTACATTGTACATTGTAACATTCTCTTCCCGGCCACCAAGGGCCCTGGGCCCCTGTAACATTCCTTTCCCGGCCACCAAGGGCCCTGGGCCCCTCTAACATTCCCTTCCCAGCCACCAAGGGCCCCTCTAACATTCCCTTCCCGGCCACCAAGGACCCTGGGCCCCTCTAACATTCCCTTCCCAGCCACCAAGGGCCCCTCTAACATTCCCTTCCCGGCCACCAAGGACCCTGGGCCCCCTGTAACATCCCCCAAGGGCCCTGGGCCCCCTGTAACATCCCCCAAGGACCCTGGGACTCCTGAAACATTCTTCTTCCAGGCTTGAGATGTAGCTCATGGGTAGACTCACGTGACATCCGTGAGGTCGATGGCCCCATTCGGTTTGGCAGTAGAGAGGTCAGACTCAGAGTAGTAGAAGAGGGTCTTTCCACGCAGTGCAAAGTAGCGACGCTTCCAGTTACGCCTGAAGGAGGAAAACGGACATGAAATGGCACCAACACACACACACACACCGACACACACACACGCACGCACGCACGCACGCACACACACACGCACACGCACACACACACACACACACACACACACACACACACACACACACACACACACACTCACACACACACACACACACCCCACACACACATACCTGCTGAGTGTTCCACTGCCGCTGCTCTTCTTCTGCAGCCAGCCCTGTCTGATGGCATCTTGCTTCATCTCAAAGAACATGAGTACATCGTCACGGATGATTGCCCAGCGACGTATCCAGCCCTGACGCGTGTTGCCCTAGCATTGGGAGATGATAGCACCACAGTCAGTTAGGAGTTAGGCCAGTGTGTTAACGTTTGAGCTATGAAATTTGTCTCACTTGTTGGCAATAGGCCTAAAAGGAGAATATCCTTGCAAATTGTCCAGCATCCCCTCCCTTCCCTCTCTTCCACATAGGCAACTTCACCTCACTCACCATCTCCCCCCCTTCATTTCCTCCCCTTCTCCATACTCCACATACATGTAGGCAACTTCACCTCACTCGTCCCTCCCCCCTTCCTTTCCTCCCCTTCTCCCTACTCCACATAGCAGCATCCCCTTTACTCTGCCGTCTTTCTTCCCTCTCTACAGCTCACACCTTCACTTGCAGGTATCCCTCAAAGCTGGGTTCCTCTTCGTAGCTGATGAGCTGTCCTTGTGGCCGGAACTTGCTGGAGTGCGGGTCCAAGTCCTCTGGTTCCTCCTCATCCGATCGCATATCCTCAAACCCACTTTCCAACTCTGTTTCATCCTCTTCCGTGTCACTCTCAACGTCCGTCTACAGATACAGAGGGTTAAAATTGAAGGTAAGTAAGTAGATGGAGGGTTAAATGGCGGGAGCAACTTAGCATAGCATGCCATAATTTGAGTACTTTTTTTCCTATAATAATTCATGTGCAAAGCACAAAGGATACACGAATAACACAAGTGCTAATATACATTTGTAAAGCATGCACCCTATTCACAAGCCACAGTACAGGTAATCAGGTAATCTTAGATCCTGAGCGGGTTCTTGCAGCAATATTTGCCCCTTGTATCACAGCTATCCCTCAGCAGTTTTGCTTCGAACCTGGATAGGTTTTACAGGTAGGACCTACCGCTTCTCTGAAACTTGTTTCAGTTTTCTGTAGCTGCGCATGGGAATGTAAATAAGCCATTGCGTCCAGAATACGTGATGTAACTGTGCCGCAGATCACGCAAGATTCCCCGGCCAGCTAGGCCTTCCCCCTCCGTTTATGCATACTGCAAGCAATCAAAAACTGGTGTAGAAGGCCTGGGAAGGAGGTAGCTCTGTCCCAGGCTCTCTCCTCAAAAATGGGGGGAGGAGAGAGCCTGGTACCGAGGCTACAGAAGAAGGCTACTTACTACCATACTACTGTGCACTTCTGTTTGAATCATGTAAGCCCAGTCGCAAGACCAGGCTTTCCAAAAATTGTCATAGAACAATAGAACAATTAAGAGACTTGGGTTGAGCAGCAGCTGCATCGTTTATATACCCTGGGTATGTTCCCAACACTTGTGGGTTTCGTGGTTGCCGGCTCTTGTTGAGTATTCATTGATAGTTTGTGAGCTATGAATCTAGTTATGGGAGTTTGCGCGCGCCCATGTGTTATGGTGCAGGATGTGCAATAGCTAGTGTGCATGTGTGTGCAAGCAGTTCTCTCTGGTAATCCCTAGTAATCCAGTGACCACAGGCATGGCTACAGCCTGGAACCAGAAAGACGGACTATAACATAAAAGTTATGGCATCAACCGTTACATTCTTTACTCCGAACACATCTTACATCAGATAGTCCCAGTGCCCCTTGGAATGCCTTGAGGGCACTGTCGAGGTCTCCGATAATGGCAAAGGCATCCACTGCCTGAGCAGAGATCTTAGCCTCAGCCTCTTCCTTCTCCCTAATAACATACAATAACAAAGAAGGAGGGTCACACACAACCCAAAGAGGGAGATGGGGGAGGGGGGTAGCCTCGTTCCCAGCTTTTGTCGCTTGCGTACTGCAAGGGACGAAGGCTGGGGTGAGGCGTGGGAACAAGGCTAGGAGGCAATCTAATGCAGTCTTCAACAGATACTGAGCAAGGACAATTAGAAGCTATAGTTCCAGGATCAAATTAACGCCAACCTACGACCAAATTAAGTGGAAAACACATGCATGACTGACCTGGCTGCCTTTTGCCGCTTGGCCTCTTCCTCCGCCTCTCTTCTTGCTTCTTCCGCCTCTCTCTTTGCTTCCTCCTCACGTCTCTTGCGCTCCTCTTGAAGGCGGCGGTGTTCCTCCTCCTGAGAAGAGGGTGGGAAGGAGGGGGGGGGGGGGGGGGGGGGGGGGGGGGGGGGGGGTGGAAGAGGTGGAGGGAGAAAAGTGAAAGAGGGAAGAAGAGGGTGGCACAGTTTAACTGTCTACTTACAAAAGTGGGTCACTTTCTGTCATAGCAACATGCAACTGGTAACGGTGTCACTCACCAGTTCTCTGATCTTGATAAGGGCAGCCTGCCTCTCCTCCTCTTCTGCCTTCAGCCTGGCCTCCTCTGCCTCACGACGCTGACGTTCCTCCTCTTCCAGCTATAGGGGAGTGTGTGTGTGTGTGGTGTGTGTGTGTGTGTGTGTGTGTGTGTGTGTGTGTGTGTGTGTGTGTGTGTGTGTGTGTGTGTGTGTGTGTATGTGTGTGTGTGTGTGTGTGTGTGTGTGTGTGTGTGTACGTGTGTGTGTGTGTGTTGGTAAGATTAAAAATGCAAACCTTCTGCTGGCAGGTTTCTCATGCCAGTACCCTTCTTCTCTCCCCTCTCACTCACATTTTGCGCCTACAGCATGTCTTTCTTTAGACAATGAGTTTATAGGAATTACATCAAATATTTGAGCTATGTAGTATGCTAGGTATCTTTGGCTAGGAAGGAGATATGAAGCTGGGATTTGCACCATTGCGATCAGCATGACTGGACCATTCCAATGATGTCTGTTTCGCTGGAGGTTGAATTTTGACCCAAAATCATGAAAAACCATGGATTATAGCCTTTGGTCGAGTGCGATTTTTGGCAAAAATGTGACCGACAGCAAAGAACATTTTTAGGACATCATTTGAAAGCTCTCTGCATGCTGATCACAATGGTACAATCCCCAGCTTCATATCTCATTCACATACCTAGATACAATGTGACTTTCTGGGATACACAGAGTAGAAATTAGGCCAAACATTTGAGCATGTACTATGCCACAACTGTAGGTATCTTGGGCTAGGAAGGAGCTACGAGGCTGGGAGTTGGACCATTGTGATCAGCATGAATGGAGCATTCCAATGATGTCTATTATGCTGCACATTGAATTTTGACCCAAAATCATGAAAAACCTTTGGTTGAGGGCGATTTATGACAAAAATGTGACCAACATTGAAAGTCAATTTTAGGACCTCATTTGAAAGCTCTTTTCATGCTGTTCACAATGGTAAATCCCCGGCTTCATATCTCATTCACACACCTAGATACAACGCGACTTTATGGATACACAGAGTAGAAATTAGGCCAAATGTTTGAGCTATGTGCTATGCCAGGTATCATGAGCTACACACAGGAAGTGATCCGCAGTGGGGTTGGTTTGGGTCTGGGGCAGATACTAACCCATACAATGCTGCAACATACACACCCTCTCCTCCCACTCCAGCATGTACTCCTTCCTCCCTCACACACACACACACACACACACACACACACACACACACACACACACACACACACACCCCTGCCCTCCCTTCCTCCCACCCATACAATGCTGCAACGTATACACACACACTCTCTCCTCCCACTCCCCTCCTCTCACTCCCACACGTACCCTCCTCCTCATCTCAGCAGCCTCTTTCTCCTTCTTCTCTCTCTCCAACCTCTCCAATTCTCGCTGTCTCTCTTCCTCCCTTCTCCTCTCCTCCTCCCGACGACGCTCCTCCTCAATCCGCTTCTGCTCCAGCAGTTGGGCATACAGCTTCCTTGCCTGACGACCACGCTCAAACTGGTAGAGGGAGACAAAGGGTGACATGTGTGTGTGTGGGTGTGTGTGTGTGTGTGTGTGTGGGTGGTGTGTGTGTATGTGTGGGTGTGTGGTGTGTGTGTGCGGGTGGGTGTGTGCATGTGAAGTACAGTAACCAGGAGCAGAGAAACTGACAGGGAGAGATGGACAGAGGGAGAGAGAGGGACAGAGGGAGAGAGAGGAAGTGATGGCTGTGAAAAAGGAGACAAGTCTTACCCTCTGAAAGCAGATGGCAGCCTGGCGGATCTTGACAAACCTCTTGCGACATAGGTGCCCCTATAAAACAAACACAAACACACGTAATAAACTAGTACGATCTGTTTTTATACACAACTGTTGCTAACAGGCACCGGCACGTTGACACTACCCACCACAAGGACATCACACAACTCTATCGCAATAATATTATCACAATGACGGACGCTGATATGATTATCACTTGATACAATGCTCATCCCTTTACCTTACAAATCTTCTGCACTTGAACAATCTTGGCAAGAGTCTTGAGGTAGCGACGCCTGGAGACGATTATAGATGCACATAGTAAGCAGTGGGTGAGTGACAGCTGTTGCATACATACACACACACGCACACACACAACATACTCCGCCTTTCTACATACCTGCAGATGACAGTGAGCACAATTCCGTAGATGACTCTGCAGACGCTCTTCAGCTCCATCTCTCTCACCCGTTCCAAGTTACGCTCCAAGTTCTCCCGGTAGAATACCTGAACAAGACGGGAGGGGTCAAGAGAAGAAGGTGGATCAATGGGGGGAAGGAAGGGAAGGGGGAGGAGAGAAAAAGGGTCAAGAAAGGAGGAGGAAGGGAAGTGGAAAACCAAACCTTTGTCTTCCCCATCTGCCAGTCTTTGCTGGACCCAGTGTTGTACTGCTGCAGGATGGCAATACTCTTCTCCTTGAGCTCAAGGGTTGGGGATAGCTTCCTTCCCAGCACATTGTACCGGAACATGAAGTCCTCAAACAGTCGCCTCACTGGGTAGCCAGAGCGACGAATACGCACAGTCTCCATCATACCTGAAAGGTGAGAATTGGGGCACTTCCATTACGTTATAGATGTGGAAATACACACACACACACACAACACAACACACACACACACACACACACACACACACACACACACACACACACACACACACACTACACACCTGAATATTTGAGCTGGTTGAGGACCAACTGGGGAGCAAAATTGTCAGCCACCTTATCCCCATTGGGCTTGAGGCAGCGGATAAAATATGGGTTGGCCTGCCCAAGAGTTGTCATCAGTGAGTGAAGGGACTCCTAAGAGGGGGAAGGACAGAGGGGAGAGAGGGAGGAAGGGAGGGAGGGAGGGAGGGAGGAAGGGAGGGGGGGAGGGAGGGAGGGAGGAAGGGAGGGGGGGAGGGAGGGAGGGAGGGAGGGAGGGAGGGAGGGAGGGAGGGAGGGAGGGAGGGAGGGAGGGAGGGAGGGAGGGAGGGAGGGAGGGAGGGGGAGGGATGGACAGAGGGCCATCACACACATACAATTGGTACATCAAAATTTCACAATCATACAACGGACTGTACAAATAGGTGTTACATACTTTGAACTGTGAGCTGACAGTGGGTTTCTTTCGAGAGGGTTTTCCTCCCTTGCGTTTTGTGGTGGGTCTGCGGGCCAGCCCCCCTCCTCCACCCCCTCCCTGGTCACTCGAAGTCATGTGCTCAAATAGATCATACACAAAGTCAGATCTGCAAAAGGAGATACAATGTGACTTGTGTTTAGAATTCATCTCTCCTACCATCACCATCCTCATAAAAAAATATTGAGGAAAGTGAACAGAAAAAACCCATGTTGGACTAGGAAAGGAATTCTTATAGTAGAAAGAAAAAACATAGGAAATGAATTATTCTAGTAGAAAGAAAAGAAGAAAAAAAAATCGGACTCCCCGGCCGGGAATCGAACCCGGGTCTTCCGCGTGACAGGCGGAGATACTTACCACTATACTACCGAGGATCTCCGCACAACAGCTTTAATTTTAGTCACTTTGTACCTACCTGCTTTCCTTCAGCACTTTCAGCATGTCATCTCGGAAAGTGTCCCTGTTCTTCTCAAGAAGTCCATTGACGTCATAGAACACCTCCCCAGCATAGTGTTGGATGCCAAACTTGGCATTGTTCACTTTTGGTTTGATGTAGTAGGGGTTGTCCTAGAGACAGGAGAAATGAGGGAGATACTTAACAACGTCCTCTGCTGCAATAAATGATTGCTATACTAGATTACTACTTTGGCAAGGCCATTCCTACACCAGATGTTTGTGCCCTCCAAAAGTCTGGCCTGTGAAACTACCTCCCTGGCCTTTCCCTTCCTTCCTTCCCAGCGCCCCCAACAGCACCTAATTCGCTCTCCCTCCTTCCCTTCTCCCCCTCCTCATACTTTGTGAGCACTATGCAGTTTGTCCAGAAGGCTCTGGTCTGTGCCCTTGGGAAACCTACTCTCCTCGTCCAGTAGGTCCAGGATACCCAGTTTCTAAGGAAACAAGAGAGACATGTATACACGGTCAATCCTCACAGGCCCTTCTGCAACCTATCACCTTTTACCCAACCCTTCACCAAGAAAAACAATGTAACTTCTGCTTGAGTAACTTCAGCTCAGATGAGTCTACCACATCAGGAGAATCAGCGTGCAATTCCTTTCTAAATTAACCCTCCCACCTTACTCCAAACTTGAAAGTTCTTCAACTCCTTACTAAGACTTCCACTAAGCTTGTATGTCTCCCTCCCTCTCTCCACCTCCCCACCTCACTCTCCACTCACCTTCTCAACAAGGTCAAGGCACTCGGCATTGTCCACCCAGTCAATGTCTGCCCAGTCAATACCCTCCCTGCAGGTCAGAGGTCACCAACCATAAACATCTATGTTGGTATGTCAGCCAGTTAGCCTCGCTCAGGCTCGCCCCAACTAGCTTTGAGGCATGACAGACAAGCCGGTGCCGGACAAAGTATGGAAGATCCCCCCCCCCCAACTCTTGGTCAACATACACATCAGGTTGTTATGGGGGTGGGCAATCTTTCCTTGCCAATAGCTGTGCACCTTAGAGTCAATGGTGTGAGGAGGTGGAGACACATGCCCTCTATGACCCTCCATTCCCCCCCCATCCCTCCCTTTCCCCCCCAGCTATGGGTCCTACAAAGTATTGAGTCTCTAGAGACTGTCTACAGCTGCCTTTATCTTACTTGCTGTATTCATGCTGCTCCAGTGAGAAGATGTGCTTGTTGAAGTACTCCTGAAGCTTCTCGTTGGCAAAGTTGATGTTGAACTGCTCAAAACGGTTCACAGTGAAATTCTCGAAGCCAAAGATGTCCAGGACGCCCACAAAGGCAAACTTCTGCTCCCCACCTCTAATCCTCCGGTTGATCTGTCCTAGGATCCAGCGGAACAGGCTAGCGTAGAGACGCATGGACGTGGAGTCACGGGAGTCACATGCCTGGAGGGTGACAGCCAACACTCAACTTAGGACACAAACAATTTCTCCTTTCATTTCCTCCCTCCACCCTCTTTCCTCCTTCCCTCTTCTGCTCCCTTCCTTCCCTCTTCTGCTCCCTTCCATCCTCTTCTGCTCCCTTCCTTCCTCTTTCCTCCCTCCCTCTCCCTTCCCTCTTCCCTCCCTCCTGACCTGTTCGACTGTGAGAGGTGTGGTGATCTCCTCTCCCCGGAGAACCATGAACTTCTGAGTGAGGGCATCTCCGAACTGGAAGGTATCCAGACACAGCAGACTAGCAGCTGACTCCAGCACTGCAAAAACACGGAGGAGTTTAAAAAATACACGATATCTATCCCAAATAGAGATCGCACTGCATAAAGAAGTGGAACATACTAGTTAATTTCTAGGGCTGCACCTTATCACACTTCACCCTGTACGTTTAGCCTCGTTCCCAGGCCGCGGCATGGGAACGAGGCTACTGTACATTGTACTTTGATGTCCATACCAATACTAGACACACTAATAGCAATAACACACACACACACACACACACACATACACACACACACACACACACACACCTGACTTGGTGGCAATCTGCGCCCCTGCAGCTGAAACAAAGGTGATGTTGCCGATGTGCAGGATGGCTGCCAGAACTCTCAGTATATCACTGACCTGCTCTGGAACGAGGTCCATCACACTGAAGGCATTCTTCACCTGTGTGAACAGAGAGAGGGAGTGGAGGGAGGGAGGGAGGGAGGGAGGGAGGGAGGGAGGGAGGGAGGGAGGGAGGGAGGGAGGGAGGGAGGGAGGGAGGTAGGTAGGGAGGGAGGGAGGAAGGGAGGGAGGGATGGAGGGAGGGAGGGATGGAGGGAGGGTTAGGGCAGTATACAGTGGAAAAAATATAAATTTGGCAGTAAAATGTGCAACAACTATTCGGATTGGACAGTAGTCTCAATGCCCCTACAACGCACTACATACCTTGGCAAAGTCTGCCCTATCATTGATGGTGGGATCACTGACGCATCCACTCTGCTTTAGATAGTAGAACGACTCAGGTTCTCCGAGTTGAAGCAGCTCTGAGTTATGTGTGTGTGCATGCAGATGTATGTGCTCCTTATTCCCCCACCCACACGCAAACATACATGTACCTTCCCCCAACACCTCACCCTCCTTACCTCTCTCATCACATCCCCCACACCCTCTCTCCTCACAAGCCCTCTGTCATCACATCCCTCCAAACCCTCTCTCATCACATCCCCCCACACCTCCTCACCTCTCTCCTCAGCAGTAACCCCCGCAAGCATGGCATAGAAAATGTGGTAGTTCCTCTCCATGGGGTTTTGACGTACAACGCGGTTCTTCTCAAGAAGGTCTGCGGGGAGCAGCTGTCAAGAAAACTAATCAACTGTCTTTTCTCTTCTCCCCTCCCCTTCCTCCTCCCTCTCTCCCTCCTTCCCCGTCCCCTCTCCCTTCCCCCTCCCTCAATTCCTCCTTCCCTTCTCCATAAAGAGGATACAGTCACTAATCCTTCCTCCAACAATGTTTCCTGCCTGTGCAAAATTGAGACGAATGAACTTCCCAAAACGGCTCGAGTTGTTGTTGTACACGGTCTTAGCATTGCCGAATGCTTCCAGGATAGGGCTGGGTAAAGGGGAGGAGGTGGAGAAGGGAGGAGAAAAGAGGAGGAGAGGAGAGGAGGGGAGGAGAGGGGAGGGGAGGTAGAGGAGAGGGAGGGGAGGAGAAGAGGAGGGGAGGGGAGGAGGGGAGGAGAGGGGATAGAAATGCAGCGTAGGAAGTGAAAGTTCAGCCATGAATTCCAACAGCCAAAGCACGATCATACACACCTGCTCTCCAGGATAGCAGACTCCACATAGATGTCAGAGTGCTTGGGTCCGACGGCCTTCTGGCTCATGGCCGACAGGTAGCCCAGGATGAACTTGGTTGATTCGGTCTTTCCAGCTCCACTCTCACCACTGCATGGGGAGCAAGGCACCACTGAACACGTTGGACCACCAAACCAAGAAAGGGGTGGGGCTGCTCATCCTATACATGTATGTGTGTATACATTGGACTCCCAATACAATGAAGGGGGTGGGGCTGCTCATCTTATTACATGTATATGCACCACTAAACGCTCAGCCCACACTACTATGAAGGGGGTGGGGCTGCTCATCTCATTATATGCACCACTAAACGCTTGGCCCACACTACTATGAAGGGGTGGGGCTGCGCATACATACTAGTATAACAGTTTGGGTGAAGATTGAACACGAGCACATGCTCTCTCTCTCTTTCCAAACTGAGTTACTACAGTGTAGCTCACCTAATGAGCACACACTGGTTCTGTGTCATCCTCCACATGGACACATACACCTCATTGGCAATGGCGTAGATGTGGGGCGGCATCTCCCCGAGCTGCTTGTCTGCATACCTCGCCATAACCTCATGGCTGTACACTCCGTCAATGATCTTGTAGGGATTGACTGCTGAGAGGATGGAGCCAATGTAGGTCTGGTGGGAGGGAGGGGGGGAGGGTGGGGAGGGAGGGTGGGGAGGGAGGGAGGGAGGGAGGGAGGGAGGGAGGGAGGGAGGGAGGGAGGGAGGGAGGGAGGGAGGGAGGGAGGGAGGGAGGGAGGGAGGGAGGGAGGGAGGGAGGGAGGGAGGGAGGGAGGGAGGGAGGGAGGGAGGGAGGGATCAAGGAAGGGAGGGAGGATAGCTTTGATCATGCTACATGTAGCTGGGGTGTTAGGGTCATACCAAACCAATGAGAGCCTGGAGGTGAGAATGGTTTTGGAATAGCTCTCCTCTGCTTGGCATCATTCCAGAGTGTGTGATTCACAGCTGGTTTGGTATTATAACATGTATGCATGCAAGGAGTTTGTCTAAACAAAACTCAAAACATGTCTAACAACCAGTTTGGCATCACATCCATTGCACTCTCCCAACCTACCCACATATAACAAAAGTGGCTCCTTGATGGGTGGTTTGGCGCAGCTGCCCATTGTGAATCTATATTAACTCTGTCAGGTTTAGGCTAATTCAAGGGTTTGAAAACAGAGAGAGGGGGTCCCTTAGAACTGTTTGCAGCTTCCATAAAGGTTGGATTCTTCTGTTTATAAAACAATGCCAACTAAAATCCATAATCAATCGAATTGTTGTTACTTTCGTTTCCTGACAAGTACCCCTGTCCACAAGAAAACGGTCGTTCTTGTCCCACACGTCTCATAATCCCAGGACACACATCTCATGACCTTCAACCAATCACAATCCTTGATTCAGGTCATGTGAACTTCAACAAATGTACGCACTAGATAGTGTACTGGGAAGGCAGTTGAAGGTCAACATGTGTAATTGCTAATGGCATAGAATAGCTTCACTGAGAAATTAAAATTTAGCTGGGTACAAAGCTACATTGATGAGAGTGTCATTGTATGCTTTATGCAACCTCCGTCCTCTGTCACATGACCTCCAGCCAATGATACTCTTTGAATGAGGTCACATGACCATGCTTTAGAGTGGGTATGTAGAGTTCGAGCAAGACTGCAACATCAGTATATGCTTAAACCACATGAGGATGCCATAGCAATGGTTGAGGGTGTAGAACGTGCCTTTGGCTAATGCTTGGATACTGATCAACCCCGCTATGGCACTGTGCTTTCATGTGCCATTAAACCCCACAACTTACAGCAAGCTATCTGAGATATGACATTTTGAACATTGCTGCCATAGACACAGGTTATCTGAGACTGGTTGCTCCATTTGTCAGTCGCCTTTTATGCTGGCAGCAGTCAATGATGCGTCCTCCCACCTGCAAGCTCACCAGCAAATGTCAGGGTTCTGTTTGGGCAAATTATAATCTCTTGAATCAAAGGAAATTGTATTGTTGTCTGAAGCCAGGTTGCAGCCAAACTGTGAGAAGCTTTGAAGAAGTGTTTTGTTTGTCATAGTTACATGAGCTTCAGCTAATCATACTCCTTGAATGAGGTCATGTGACCCAGGCAGCTCCAGTACAGATCTAGAGTAGAGAGTTCTGATCCACAACTACCACAATACTACAGTCATGCTACACGGACATTAGTAGAGGCAGCAGAACTAGAGTGGGGATACCACAATACTACAGTCATGCTACATGGACATTAGTAGAGGCAGTGGCCAAATATTCACGGAATGCAAACTATGTCTGTGCAGTTAGACAGCTGGCCAAGGGGTGACCCATACTCATGGCAAAATCAAATGGCCTGATTCAAGGAGTATACTTATACCGGGTCTCTTCTGTACATGATCTAACTGGCCTTACTGAGCCTATTACTCATACACGGTCTCATACTTGCAATGGGTCTCATACTACTACTATTTACACTGGGTCTCTTCTACATGCATACACCTCTTGTTTATGCTGGATCTCTTGTGAGCCTATTACTTATACGTATTGGGCCTCATACCATTATATGATTATACCGTGTCTTATTTGCACTGGGTCAAACTCACGTAGATGATGTCCTTGGAGTATCTCTGTTGAATGTTGTAGAGAATGGCAGCCTCGTGGAGGTCCCCCAGGGAAGCCATGTCGTCCACCCCCTCCACACTGGTGTGGTGCATCGTCATGACGTGATCATGGGTGAGGTCTGAACGGGCAAGGGTGGCCACCTGGGGAGAGGGAGGAGGGGAGGGAGGGGTGGGGGGAGGGAAGAGAGGATCAGTCACGGGCAGGATTGAAAGATACCCAAGAAGCATTTATGTATGCAAGGCAACTCATGCCTCCCCCCTTACTTTGCCACGCTACGATTTCATCCCCCCTTGAATGATTTTCTACGGACGGGCATACCTGACCACCTTCTGTGGTGAAGGAGACACTGCTGGCGGTAGTGGCGGTAACCGATGCAGGGTACCACTGCGCCCGTTGCAGTAACCACACACGCAGACCCTGTGAATGTGCATGTACGTGTGTGTGTGTGCAGATTTGTGAACGTGTTTTATGAACATGTGTGAGAGACATTACAATTGCCCTTTCCACTCAGTGTGAGGATGACCCTGCCACAAAAATAAACAAAGCTCAAAACCCGGATCCAGGGAGAGGAAGGAGGGAGGATAGCCTCATACCCAGACCCCACTCCGCCTGGGTACAAGGCTAGAGGGAGGAGGGAATAAGGAAGGGAAGGAGAGAGGGCTCCAGCTGACCTAGCGTCACCTTTCTCAAGAGCATATGATGACATCATGATGTCATCACATGCTGTTGCCTTTCTGTATGAATCTCAGCATCTGGAAGTGGGATTAACTTCACTCGATTGCAATGCAGCTTTTGTAAGTCACATCCTGGAAGGAACTGGCTTCCTGTGCCCACTTGGCTAGCTCACAGAGGGATTAGCACCATTGCTCACCCATGATCAAGACTAAACTGTACATTCCAGTTCACTGGCCAACCTCATCCGACTTTGTTGACAGTAGTTTGGGCGATTATCTAGACCTTCAGAGTGGGGGAAGCCAACACATATCAACAGTAATGGCTTGTGTTGGGTTCTCATCCCATCTGTGGATACCATTTCAGTGACTACAAAGAAGTTACTTCTGTTGGCTTCTCCATCCCAGTTAGCTTCTGTTGGGAGCTGTGCTTTCTCCCCCCTCCCTCTCTTCATTCTCCCTACATTTCGCCATCTCTACTTCCCTCTCCCACCCTGCCCTTCACCTCTACCAGGCACCGCTTTGCTTCACTCGCTCCTGCCTCTAAGTTAGCCTCCTAGGAGGAGGGGCAAGAGAAGCTTCACAAAACTGTTGATAGGTTAAAAAATCTGACAACCTTCACTCATAGCCACTAGACATTAGCCACTTCAGAAATTCCTCCACAACACCACGATACAGTCTTGGTCCCAGACCCAAACCAACCCCAGCGCGGATCACTTCCAGAATCACGCGTGTGATACTGGAAGCAATCCGCGCTGGGGTTGGTTTTGGTCTGGGGCCGAGACTAGTAAGAATATAACCCGGTTTCTGTCTTGTGAAAATATACTCCCTACATCCAGAGGGCATGGAATGGGCTAACGACCTCCTCCAGTGAACAGTACACTCTACAATAGATCAAACCGCTACAAATTGAAACCCAGAATGTATTGTCCATCAAGAGGGTCATTCACTCACAATGTTTACTACAGAGGGAGAGTGAGTAGTGTAGGAAGTACGCAAACAGAAATTGAAACACACATGTAACTCCAGTACTGTAGTAAACACATCAGACTATGTGATCGCAACACAGAGAAGAGTGTATCTCCTTGTTCTCGAACATAACATCATTTGTAGGTCTACAAGCACACACTACGATCTACAAATCTATACAAATGTACTCCCGGAAATGTACATGTATATAACAGTAGTTTAGCCTCGTTCCCAGGCCATCGCCCAGCTTTTCATCACTTTACGGTACTCAATTTTGTTCGCTCGTGGGAGAGCCTGGGAACGAGGCTAACAGTAGTTAGTTAGCTACAATGAATTCTGTCCTCAAACTAGGAAACACTAGTCTCAAAGCCACTCCTTCACATTGAGGAACTAACATTGTACTGAGTTACGATTCTATTTTGTTTTGTCCCTACAATAGGGCATAGTACTATGACATAGCACTATATGAGGCCTTTCCTATAGGTGTTAATGGTGAAGCTAATAATGAATGGCAAAATCATTTGCCAGCATTCACCACATCACAGATTATATGGCGTTAACAGGTACGAATCTGTCTGGCCATTTCAGGAACTTAGGACAGTGACAACTCCTGTGTTGCACCATAACTATATAGACCGTAGTCTCGCAGACAGACTCTCACACGTAGTGGGTGTGGCAGTCAGAGGCTGGCCTGCGAGACTAGACCCCTCGGGCCTTCCTCCTGTGTGAAGGGGTGTGGTTGCAAGATTACGGTACCCTGCTTCTGCACAAGATGGCCCACTTATAATGAGCTAGTTACTGTGCTACTCACTACCGATACCATCAACATGCAATGGGAAGAAGCATGGTGTTGCAAGAACACACTTGAATGTTCTCAGCTGTCATGATCAGTAACTTGTTTATTATTTATCACCTCTTGATCAGCTTTAGGCAGACATTTAATAGAATTTTCAACATGTCCATGCACTTACCGGTTCCCACAGAAGAGCAGAGGAAGCCATGCTCTGCCTGTCAGTCTTCTGTGTCTTTATCTCCAGCAGCAGCCTCCCCTTCAGTGGGTTCTCACAGGGTCCCTCCTACGTTCTACGGTTAATAGCCTACGAGGCCTGATACTTGGGAAAATTTGAACAAGAACTGCAACTTGGTGACTGCAGTGTAAACGCTGATCAAAGGTATTTACTTCACAGCACAATCAGGAAACCAAAACCTCAAGGTAGATTTACTGAGTTTTACGGAAAGGTGAACCCGTTCGACGTTCAAAAACGTGGCGGGAAGGAGAAATGGCACTGCAGAGTGCTTTGAGCCACTTGAGGACCTCTGCCAGCATTCCGAGCTCGGCTCCCGCTGAGAGAGAGCCGGAGAACCCTGCTGTTTCAGCTGTACGGCATGTAAGGCACTGTAATTCAGTGTGATTGCACTGCTGTAATTTGGTGAGCTCTAATTAGGGTAACCTTCCTGCAGGAACCAACTACTGTGTCGATGTCTGCTGCATCTCTTTTCAATTTAGAAGACGATGCTTTTAACTTCAGTGACAATGTGAGTTAAAGGTCCAAGACGGCAGCTGTGATACAGACATATACAGATAAAGGACGTAAACATGGTCTGACAAGTAGTAGCTGATTGTCAGACCTCCCTCTACAGCAGGTCTGACTTTATCCCTGTTGGGCAATTAAGGGTATTGCATAAGGATACACATAGTTAGCCTGCTTCTTGTTTACTTTCCAATTATCACTTGTGGTGATACAAAATAACTCCAGGTAATAATTTATCTTCAACTCTCCAGGATTTTGATCCTCCAATAAGCTTTGGTGTGATGTGCAAGCCAGCTAGTCTTAGTTCTGGTGAGGACAGATTGAGAAGCAATGCACGAGGAAACAACATGGAAGCCAGAAATCAGTTCAGTCAAAACAGAACAGCAGCTGTCACCGGCCGGCAAATGTCAAGCACGATTCCACCCAATTTAGAAGCACATACCAAGCCAACAGTGAATCTGGCACATTCTGTGTTGAGCAATTCCCTTGATAAGCTTAGGTCGTTCACATTTGTTAGAACGAAGAGTGGGAGGAGGAAACCAGAGGTTGGCAGCATTATGATGCCCCCAGCAAAGAGAACAGTGTGTGGTGACATTACAACGATCAGGGGGAGTGGTCCCTCTTGCAGTCAGCCACCACCTTGTCCTCCTGCTCCTGCTGTCCTCAATCAAGCTACGAGAGAATTGGGAACTTCATCACCAAGCAACATTCCACCTAAACCCAAACAGTCACTTTCTGCGGGCATTAGCATACCATCACACAAAAAAACAGACTTTGATTTTGATGCGTTTTTGTCTGAGCTGGGAGGAAATGAAGACAGTACTGCAGTTTCCATGGCAACACAATCTACCAAGCACCCACACACCTGCAAACCTGCTTGCAATATTTCCAGAAGAGTTATTGCAACACCAACAGTGACAAAATCCACTCCAAGCACTCTTTCTTCATGCTCTATAGGCACTCCAACACATGCAACAACAACCAGCAACCTGTCTAGAACTCCACTGCGATTAGGCCAGACACCTTCCAATGTAGAATTCAGAACACCTGTCATGAAAAGTCTCAGGCCTAACACTGTGGGCCTCACTAGCACTCCTGGTACGGGTGCTGCAGCTTCTAGCTCCACTGTGTTTACCACCCCGAGGGCTAGGGAGGCATCACGACGAATAGCTACCCCCTCCACGGCGACTACGCCCATCTTCAAAACCTCTTCTGGCTCACGGTTACCTGTGAGACGAAAGTTCCCAGGACCTGCAGGGCTGTTACCTACATTAGTAAGTGACAAGAAATCAAAATTGTGTCTACTAAAACGTCTACCCACCTGGTAATGTCAGCCTATTGGCCTCGTACCCAGCCCTTTTCTCCCTTCAGTGGTATGGGACTAATTATCACCAACATAATTATTATGGAATATTGAGAGACTACTTACTACATACCGGTACATAATACACTACTGTACATAGTCGTCAATACTTTAGCAATAGCTGATTTTGTTCTCTTGTGTACAGACTCCAGGACAGAGTATGGAGAGTATCACGATCCCTCCTCCATCCACTCCCGTCCCTGCATCTACCCCAAGACTACAGGTACCACAGTACCACAGACATCACTGTTCTCTCACCATTTCAGATTTTCTTTGAGGGCGGGTGTACTGGTCAGTGTCGTACTAGTCAGGAAGCTCAAGAGAAAGCACGGTTAAACCGTATCCCTAGGCTTTCCTGCATAGCTAATGGTACTAGTTAATGCAACTGTTGATGCTGTCTCCTATCTGCAGAGAATACCCCCACCAACACCCCAAGACGACACTTGCCCTGAACCAGATGAGTTCTCCCAGGGCCCTTGGCTGGAGATGCTTGAAGATTTGGACATGAGTGGTAGACGGACTCCAGTAGTACATTGTATGAAATCACAGCAGTATGACCTCAAACTTGTCCGTAGTCTAGCCTCGTACCCAGTCCCACACCCAGCTTTTCGTCACTTGCAGTACAAGCTGGGTGTGGGACTGGGAACGAGGCTATCCGAAGTCATAATTATCATTGGGAAGACTTCGTACCGTTGTAACCCAGGCATCTGGTACTATTTATGCTGCATACTTTTACTCTGTAGATGCATCCTCTTCTATGCTCCTGCAGTACAGCATCTCCAGTGCCTTGAAGCAGGTAATGCTACACACGCCAAGCAACAATACACCTGTACCATTAGCCTCATTCTCAGGCTATGGCCTACAAGCCTGGGAATGAGGCTATTATACCATAACACTTTGTTATGCATCCTTTTGCCATCTTTCTCAGGCATCGTCCAGACAACTTCAAGGTGGTAAAGTTGTTCATTTGAGGGTGGTGCTGAAAAGCATAGCTCCTGCAGGAAAGAACGCCAGTGCTGTACTGAAAGACCCCACGGGTACGTGTACTAAACCATAAGCATTGAACGTGAACTATGTGCAAACACTGCCTATTGTTCTGGACATTAAGAAGATTGGGCAGGGGCCTTGGAATATATGATTGCTGATAGGTAATTCAATCCGCTAGGTGAGGTGCTGTGTACTGTTCACACTAAGGTGCTGGATGACCACCAGGGGGAGTTGCAACCTGGAGCAGTCTTGATACTTAGGCAGGTACGCACATACATAACTAGCCAGGCCCTGGTTTTGCAATATTGCAAGCGATCGAAACTGGAGGTGGGGATGGCCTGGGAACGAGGCTATTAACCTAAAGCCATAATACTGGGACTCTTCATCACAGATTGCGTACATGTACTGCAGCGTTTACTATACCAGGAAATAATTATCATTGCCATATTATTGTTACGAGTGAGCACTGTACAGAACAAGTAAATAAAGTCATTGGTGTGATAAAATACACCTGTGAAATATGGATCATGTGCCATACACATAACCTCAGTTTGGGCTTCCCATTGAACTCTGTAGCCTCATTCCGTGCGATGGCCTGGGAACGAGGCTATGAACTCTGTACATTACTGGACGATAACTATCTGATTTCTGTGTGTGCTTCAGGTTTCTGTATTCAGCCCCACCCCCCGAAAGCACTATCTCAACATCACTCCGGACAACATTGTGAGGATATACTCACCCAATGCTGACGCTGGTCCAAGGCAACCATTGGTACGTGCTCACATATTTGTGTATGTGTGAAAATCACCATGAAACAATTTCTGGGGCATTAGCTGTTCAGTAATGAGTACAAACATGATTTTTGTTCCAATTCCCTGTCCCTCTTCTAATAGCTACTTGAAAGAGAATGTGCTGAAAGCAACACTAGTCACTGCCCCACTATGCCAAGTGTTACCAGGTGTGGAGAAGATTCGCCCAGTACTGGTAGAATGGATGACACTCGGTCTGAGAGCGAAAATCGATTTGACTCTGTCCTGAAATCATGCCAAAGCACCCTAGCAACCTTTGCACAAAGTTCACAATTGAGCCAGCAACGTGTGACCTCGCATAGCAACCAACATGTGCTCTTGCCAGTACTGATTGAGAATGCTAGAACACCTTCGGCTTCTGGAAATCAGGATGACAGGAAAACCCAGAACACTTGGAATGACAATGGGGGTGATAGTTTTGAGGACTGGGGGGATTTTGAATGCTTTGATGGTGACATGCATCCAGAACAGTTGCAAAGCAGTGACGTGGGCAGAGCTGCTGGGAATGCACCTCAAGAACAGAAGGAATCAGCATTTTTCAACAACCTCTGTGAAGGTATCCGTCCATCTAGCCTCGTTCCCAGGCCCAAGATAGGGCCTAGGAACGAGGCTACCGTCCATCCTATTCGCATGCAGTAGTTATGTAACAGCTCCTTGTAGCTGCTCAGTAATAGTTTGCAATACATAGCCTTCTTGGGCAACATTACGAGTTTCATTGACATTGGGTCTTGTTCTTACACAGACGAATTTGACAGTCTTTTTACTGATGTGGCAGACACTAGCTTTGGCTTCTAACTCTTGCAGTAAAGCAGCTAATTATTGGGTTCCAGACCTTCATGCTTGTACACTTCTACCACCAATCACAATGCCCCGCCGGACTGCATGTACAATGTATTTCTGCCATGCAATGAACTGGACCTTCAAACTCGCCGTGTAAACTACAATCAACATTCTCTGTTCAGTTTTATGATGTCAAAAAATAGTGTTTCATACACTCGATCAGATGTTACATGAACTTTATGTAGATGCAGTATTAATTAATCCTGTGGATGGATGATACAAGTAGTCACTACAGTCAGCATAAGGTCTAAGCAGGCAGTGGTGCTATAGCTGCCAGAAACATAGCACATAAAGTTACCCAGTTGTCTCAGATACCTCACTTGAGCTTTCAGAATATTCAATTAAGTGGGGATCGTTTGCTTGACCCCCTTGTGGATGACGGTCTGCAGGGGGTAGGATGGGAGGAAGGATGGGTCTGACAATACCCGAGGGGCCTTCCTGGCTGATGTCAGACTGGAATTCTTCTCGCAGTCTCTGCAGCTCTCGAGATGGGGGGTGGGGGGATACAATGGCAGGAAGGGTAATGCCTGGTGGGTCTTCATGGCTGACATCGAGGTCTTCCATTCTTGGTGGATCAACTACACAGAATCTCTTTTTTGGTGTTGAAGGGCCGGTTTCTGGTTGCTGATTGGGTGCTCTTTCTTTCCCCTTTCCCACATCTTCCTTGCTGTGTGAGGTCTCCTTACTGATGTGTGGAGGGGGGACCGTGGTTGAAAGCCGGCCCCTTCGTTTCATCTCATCAGAAGCAGGTTTTCCAAGCTTACTCAGCCGTCTGAGAGCCACAGTCTCCAGAGCACAACGCATATCAGGATACTCCTCCAGAATGGACTGGAAGTTCTTCTTGGTGAGGGAGAACAGGTCACATATGGTTGCTGCCCGGATGGTAGCCACCCTGCGATCATCTGTCAGGAGGCAGATTTCCCCAAAGTGTGATCCATCTGAGAGACTAGTGGCTACTTCTCCGTCATCAGTTAGGACGTCCACAACTCCCGATTGAATGAAATACATTCTGTCTCCAATTGTGCCAGCACGGATGATGTATTCTTCTTTCAGGACTACCTCAAACTTGAGTTTTGTCAACACGGCACTGACAAAGTTTGGAGAGGAATTTTGGAAGAATGGTACTGACTGTACCAATTCTCGACAGTTGAAGCTTACAATGTCCTGAAAAAGACAAAATCCAGAATTCAGAAGTTGTACTGTAAGTGGGTATTATTCATAAGGGAATATTTGAGGCAAGTAGGCAGCAGTGATGTAGCGTTCTTTATAGGAACCAGCTTCCATGAGAACAAGTTTCAATGCACAGAAGCTTGGTGTACATTTCACTGTTTTGGTGGGAACTACTGTAACCATGTTCATCTGGTGTATGGATAAGCACATGCAACTATGCTGAGCAACACTCCAAGGGCTCTGGATGTGCCATACCTCATCGTGCACCAGTAATAAGTGCTACCACATGTGAACGCATCAAATAAAAATCGGGAATAAAATGCATTTCAAAGTTTGCACCCCCCTTGAGATGGGAATTGGTTCTAAATGTGTTTCAGAAAAATTTAATTTTCAAGAATTGAGTTTCTCCAATTTTCAGGCATTTCTTCGAAGGGCGGGGTGCACAAGTTTTAATCCATTTTGGACAATTTGGACAATTCCTCACATTAAATTTGACTGTGTTTTATTCCCGATTTTACTTGATGCGTTCACACATGTGATAGTTTGGTTCAAAAGGTGGATACATTACCCAACAACACAGGTTTTCAGAAATGGCCATATCTATACCTACTATTCAGCTAGCAACAACACCCACCTCTCTCAGTCCCAATGACAGCTCTGTCAGTATGGCTTCTTCATTGAAGAACTTCTTACGGTAGCGATACTCGTAGAATTCCTGTACCCTCTGTCGTATATTCTGGGGAAGCTTGCGGTAGCGCATATACTCCTCCACCTGACCCAACTGTGTGCAGAAATGGAGGAGCTAGCTATTAGCATGTAGTGTACGCAGAGTCTGGATGATTAATCACCAGTGAATTTTAGTCACCAGCCTGTAATCGTGCCCCACAACACAAAGACATACCTTTTCATTGTAGAGCCTTCCAGAGGTATCAATGGAGAGTAGCAAGGTGGACATGTTGCCAATGAAGAGGGCATAGAATGTGGCCCCAACCATCATGCTTATTATGGTGAGCCAGGCCTCAGTGATGTTCTGGGGAGGCCAACGACCAAACCCAATGCAGAGCATGTGTGAAATGGCCTTGAACAGGGACCAGGAGTATTGCTCCGCCACTGTGGCATTCTAAAGGGGAGCAAAGAGGTAGGTACCGGAACAGGTGTACAATACAGGAAGGAAACCATGGTGCCAGATCAAGGGGCCTAATTGGGCCAGTCAGCTATGTTCCATCGAAACCCCCCCCCCCCCCCCCCCCCACATACACACACACACACACACACACACACACACACGCCAAAATACTTGTCCCATGGGTGACCACTATAGACAAGGTTTCACTAATTTCTTACACAGCCACACATGCAGGCATACTTTGCACATAGCCTCGTTCCCAGGCGCTCGGTAGGGGAAGAACAGCACCTGGTATCCACTGCATGTGCATGCACGGCTCACCAGGTTTTTGTAGGGAACTTGGAAAGTACTGCTATACTAGTCCATGTTGCATGACCGTACATTACTGAAACATGGGAGTTGTTTATATCTACAAGACACAGCTTGGCTCTTCTCCCCTTTTTGAGCACCTGGGAATGAGGATAACTTGTGCACAATGAAGAATGCGTTGTATGAGTGCAGCATCATACACAGTCCCATTTTAGCATTTGATGGCTAAACATAGCCACATTCCCAGGCCTGCACGCCGCATTCGGTGCATACTGTGACGAAAAGCTGGGCGGGGGTCTGGGAACAAGGCTAGGCTAAACTAGCATGTATAAATAAGTATGAACCTCCAGCCGGTTGATAGCAATCCACGAGTTGTGGGGGACATCCTGCATTACTGGGATCAGAAACTGGATGCAGCCATTCCAGTGAGCCAGCAGCAGCATTAGCATTATCAGCTTCAATATCCTCATCACACCACCAGCAACATCAAAGAGCTACACATGAGATATAAAATATTGCTTATGCAGAATCCAGGCACGTATATATGCATCATGGTTAGTTACTCTACATTATTATATAGTGGTGGAGTATAATCGTATAAGAGCTAGCCTATTGCTTTCTTGTTCTGGAGCTGGAGCCCCCCTCCCAATGAGCACAATGCATGCATGATGTTGCTTACATCCTCCCATCTCTGCATGAACCTCAGGAGCCTTGAAATACGCAGCAGCTTCAAGAGGCTGAGCAGCTTGGTAAGTCGAATTACTCTTAGAGCTCTGGAAGCCTTCAGCAGGGAAGAGTTGACCTGTCCTCTTGTGGCAATGAGTGTAAAGTAGTCAAAGGGGAAGGAGGAAGTAACGTCCACAAGAAACCATCCCCTCAGATACTTCTTGGCCACAATTTTGGGGGCCAGAATGACCTATACAGAAAGTAAATGATTGCAATAATGAATTTTATACCCTCCAAAAATATTCTCTATTTGCTGGCTCGGAGCCCTAGAACAAGTGCTCTTCTTTGCTTCCATTCAGGTTGCACTGATGGCTTTGACATGCACAGAATGAACTTCACACTATCTATAGTATGTACCTCTCCAACGGAATCACTGCTGAAAACCCCTGTTCTGAAATTGATGACGACATCAGTAAGGAAGAGCGTGTCCACGATAATGTTAAGGGAGAGCCATCCTGGTTGCAACTGGTCATCGCTGTAGAATGCAATACTGATCGGAAGGACACTCACGGTGAACAGCAGCAGACCAACAACTATAAGGTCCCAGTAAAACCTGCAGGAAAAATGTTCAGTTATACACTGTAGTTTGTAAGGGATGGTCACCCATACTTACAGGCATACGTTATATATATACAGGGAGTGCGGATCACATCCTAGCTAGCTATAACTGAAGGGCTGAGAAGCAAAGTGGGCTAACCCACAAACATCAATTTACACCCCCTTGATGAGGGAGTCCTTGCAAAATGTGTTTCAGGCAATTTCCACGTACCTTTTAATTTTTAGGAAAAATCTCACATTAAATTTTGTCTGAATATAGTCAATGATTTTTAATGCAGTTTTGAACATTTCACACTATTCCCCACACTTCATTGTGGGTTGGCCCACTTCGCTTCTCGTCCCTTCTGTTACTGTGGAATCCACTACAGATAACTACCGCAAAGCTGGAGATGGGTCTAGCTAGACGTACCTGAAGTGGCTGCAAGGATGGATCATCCATCGACTACAGCATTCTGTGTCCTGCCGTTTTCGTTCAATTAGAACCCCTTTCTTGCTTCCATACAACTTCAATGCAAGCTTGTTGTCGGTAGAAGCATGGAAAATGCTTTTGAATACCCCTGCAACAGTCCATGTTCCGTCCCCTTCCTTCAGATTGTCATCTATCTCCACTTCAGTAAACTCGCTGCTCGGATTTCCAGAACGCTTGAATGCTGGGGTACTGTTATTTTCATCTTCAGCATCACAAGCATTTACTTCGTCCTGATGCCTAGAACTACGAAACTTGCAGCACGAACAAGCCATTTTCGCACTATTTTTATACACGCAATGTACGCGTTGCTATGCTTCGACCAATCAGATTAGCAGAGAGCAATAATATTATGTTGCATGCGCACGGTGCGCGACTGCGCGTACAAAACACTGCATGTGATCACAAAAAGAGCATTGCAAGAAGATTATGCGAATTGATCATTGTGGAGTTTTGGGTTTCTGTTCAGTATTGCTAGATTTAGATTCTTGCTGTGCAGCAGCTAAGGCTGTTGTAAGGTGGCTTGCAAGCGCTGCATGTGCATTTTGGTTACCACTCATAACAGCAGAGAGTAGGGTCACTGGAATTGGGGTTCCGGGAGTACCTAAGGAAGTCACAGGTGATGATGGACTGGCTGCTTGGCTCACCAAACGCAATGCAGCAGCCAGTGTAGGAGAAGACAGGGATGATATTGGAGTCTGGGGCTTTGGAGTTCCATTAGCGGAGCTCTTTACAATCGTAAGTTGGGGAGAGGGGAGAGAGAGGGGTGGGGGTCTGTTGCCCTTAACTTGCCCTGGCAGGGTGGGAGATTTAAGAGTGGGGCTTTGTAGTTTGACTGCTTGTTGAGGAACTTGGCCAGCTCGATTCTGGCGAAGTGTTTTCACTTGATTGAAAAGTACCTGGCCCATGTAACCAAAATCTTCCTGATACTTTTGCAGAGTGTCACTAGCTGGTCTCGAATTCATTAGGACTGGTGCACAGTGTTTTTGGAGCAACCCTTGTAATTTGTTCGATGCAACATGCTCTGTCACCCTGCTTGGTTGTCCTTGGGCCAGCCTGATCAGCTCACCTTCCAATTTCAATTTCGGAATAATTAATGATGTGATTGTCTCTTGTCCTAGTTCAATGAGTCCCACCATTGCCCCATAGTGGACTGCAAGACCCTGGGTATTGTTTTTCAAGGCCTGGGAGAAGATGCGAGTCATTCGAGATTGAATATTGTTCACCGAGTTGCTATACTTCTTGCAAATCTCAGCAAGGATCTTTGCTGCAAGTTCTCGCAGGCTCCAATGATCTTCAGCTTCTGGTCTAAGACACACCTGTCTGTTGATCAAACACGTCAAGATAGCAGGAATGAGCTCATGGAGGTACTTCTCCATGGAGAGTGACGAGTTCTCCAAGAGTGATTTCACCATTCTCAGGAGGTGCTTCAAAATAGTCAGCTTCCTCTGGGCTATGTTCAACTTTACTCCCTCTGTGATAAAGCTGGTGAACTGAGGAAGGAGCTGGTAGAGCCCAGGATCACTCGCAAGACTGCTGAGAGCCTCCTGGCGTTTTGAATCTGAGAGACCGATGCATGCGTCTGCAATCTCCTTGTAGTACAACTGCTGCTCCAGTGAAAGAGCATGAGCTTGGAGGGGTTTCAACTTCAGCCATTCGCTGCTGGTAACACCTTCATCCTTCTTTTTACCTTTTTTATCGAACTTGGTCTCTCTCACTGGAGTGATAGATTCGCTGATGTTTGCACGAGGGAGGGAAGCTGCTAAGGCCATTTCTCTTTGATCATCAATGGTTACGGGGGCTGGGTTTTCAGGCACTGAAGGCTGAATACCCTCAACGGAAAGCCAGTGAGCTCTGAGAGTGATGTCATAGGGGAGACGTGGGAGGGGGGAATTAACAAGGTCAATCAAATCAATCTCTTTCTCTTCTTGATAGAACAATTCTTTCCCTCCACCGCTTGTATGCCGGAAGGGGAGATAGTCTGCACAATCGAACCCATAGAGGGGTTCGATATTCTTGGCTCGCAATGCGTGATCTATGTCTGCGGGGACGAGACGTTTCCTCTTTGAATGCCTCATGAATTTGACAGCATCTTGAACTACTTCCTTCAGTCTGTATTCCAGGTCTTCGCCCAGTCTGGCGGTCGCGTCATCGCTCAGATTACTCACTCCAACAGATTCCGCCATGATCTTTATAGATTCCCCCGGGAGAAGGTGGCGAACTGGACCTTCTCCGTCCTGTTCTTCATCGATCTCCATACTTTCCGCCATTTTATCTTAGTCAGTAAGGAGTTAAATATGTCGCGTGATTCTGTTACTATAGCAACACTAAATTACAATGGCGGCCGAACTGGAAGTAGGTTTACCGTTCGTGGCGTCTAGAAGACTGGAGGGGACTCTGGTGGCTCCCAGAACTCAGAAACGTGTGCCTAATCACCTCTCAGATACAAGTATGTGCATGGAACATTGTCATTGCTATATAATATAATACTTTCACCGTGCATAAATTATGTGCATACGTTTAGTGCAACTTGGAGGACTGCAAATTATGCTACCCTTGGTCTACACCACATTGCAATATGAGTGGAAGGAAAATCCGTAACAGTCAGGAACGAGATTACATGGTCATGTAATCTCGTTCCCGGCATCCGGCAGTTACCAATTATCGCCATCAAGAGTGTATAATGAAGAAGAGAGTATCGAACTCGCTACAGGCTAACGTTGAATGTATGTGGAAAGTAACGTGACATCTGGTATGGTCCTAATGTCAAAAACACAATCTTACCTGACATAGACGCCATGGCTACCGTAACACAGCTAGCTAGCCTCTTTGACTCGACGATTAAGGCGTGCGTGCAGCAAGTAAACTCGGGGAGTACAATAGTTGACGGATAGTCAAGTCCGTGTGGATCACGTGCACCATACTGGACGTCATGTTACTTTCTGCATACATTCAACGTTATACACTCTTGTCGCCATGTAATCTTACTCCCGGCTGTTACCAATTATTGTCATGTAATCTCATCAATTCCCGGCTGTTACCAATTTTCCTTCCACTCATATTGCAATGAGGTGCAGACCAAGGGTAGCATAATTTTACTCACATAAGAGGTTCTTCTGGCTCCGAGCTGATTCTGCTTTGGAAATATTTTTTGATGCAGAGATCTTTGCTAAAGTGAGCAAGATTGGTCCACTGCAGACCCAGCCTGGTGTCATTCACTTTGATGGTTACAGTGTGGGAAATGTGCACCTGCAGACACTGGTAAGGAAGTACCAATGTCCAGACTGTTACCTCTGGGTCTTTAGCGTTAACACCATTCATCCTATGCACGGCATGCAGCGGATCATCAACACCTCAAAGGATAACCAGCAGATGCACATTATTCCACCCACCACTCCCTTCTTCACCATCAAATACTCCAAGCAGGTAACTCCGTAACAGAGTAGTGCTGCAATGATATTTGTGTAACAGCTGCTTAGCACAGTTGTCGAAGTTTACACTCTAGCAATATATCTAAGAGAGATTCTAGGTTGGCTATCAATAGTATTATCCAGCCAGTGGAGAGTTTTGGCCTTAATGTCTCGTCAGAACAGGCTAGAGAGCATACTCGGCAGTTTTCAATTCTCACCAGTACAGCTCCAGTGCTGTCTATTGCTTTGGATCACACCATTCCATGTTAACAGATAGAACAGTGCTCAAACTTTGACCCCAGTTTCAGCCTAAACTGGCCTTGTCAGGTGCAGGAATACAGATGGCATCCATCCTGCACCTGGCGTGGCCCGTTTACATTGTTAATTTCTTCCCCATCTCGTTCAGAGGAGCAGTCTCGTCCCAGGACTAAGTCTGGAGGTGACCGTCCAGTTCAAGCCCAATGAGTGGCGATACTACTACGACTGTATACGTATCCACTGTAAGGTATGCTCTTGCAATAACTGGTCTTGTATTGTAATTATAGCTGTAAGATCGCACAGAGTAAAAGGCTTCAATTGTTGCAGTCAACCACGTCAGTACCCTGCGAATCATACGACAAATTTAAAGACAGTTGTTAAAAATCGCACTACAGCTTTAGAGAAAGAGATGGATAGCTGTTCTGCATCCTGCATCCTACATTTTTTGCTCCACTCAATCATATACACACAATGCATCTTATGCTTAATCCAACTGAGGATCATTTTAATTTTCCTCAGGGTGACCAGAACGTGCTGGTCCCCATCCATGCCTACCCAGTGGTGGACACTTCCCAGTTCCCCAGGAGTTTGAAGTTCCCTCCCACTGCCATCGGCCAGAGCAGAAGAAAGACCGTCTCCCTGGAGTGTGACATACCCACAGACTTTGAGTTTCAGTTGTCATATCTCCAGCACCACCCCGCCTTCACTGTTACCCCCATGAAAGGTATTTCTGTTAGGTGCCTTGAGCACATCAGGTTGTTATTGTGATGGAGCTGTCACACACGTTTTTAACTGGCAAAATGCCATATCGTTCACTCAGAAATCACTTACTTGGTGTACGTGATGGCCCTAACAATAGCATATAGTCTCAGACCTAGACCCAAACCAACCCCAGTGTGGATCGCTTCCAGTATCACACACGGGAAGGAGGGTCTGGTTGCTGGGGTTGGTTTGGGTCTGAGGCTGAGACTAGCAATAACTGTGAAATCGTTACGCGCAGACTTGAATGCCTGTTTATGTCAACGAAAGTTGCATCCTTATCAGTGAAGTTGCAATTTTCCGAGTAAGATGGCACTCTTGGTAGTTCAATTTTCACAAACTGGCGATGCCTAATGCCTTGTACTCCATGCATACTTCAGCCAGAATCTGGTATGTCTGCTAGCTTGTATGTATGTATGTGTGCATAGTCACTGCATACCCGGTACATGACATTATATGTACTGCCTACGACAGTCGAAGTGAGCAAGTTAGCGAATGGGAAGACAAAACATAATTCCACCACCTTGCAAGGTGCATGTGCAGGTTTTAGGGAGCAGCCGCGGATGTCCATCTTCCCAGAGTGCAAGGGGTATAATTTCAGGATGGGGAATTAGTACAAATCCTAACAGGGGTGTCAGTAATTTGAGCAGAAGCTTGCGATGTGTAGGTATGTTCCATGTGCTCTTAATGCTAGAATCAACTATACTTGCCTTACTCTGTGTAGGTGTGGTGCCAGCTAATGGCAGAGTCAACATCACTGTCACATTCGCTCCCACAGAATTCAACACTGCTGTCTTAAGGTTACAGGTAATTGTGACACTGCATGTAACTTCAGTTATAGTTCTTCATTTTAGCTTGGTCAGCACATCAGTGTGCCGTTTGTGTGTATGCTGCTCCTCTGCCCGTGGGTTAGAGGTAAGAGCATCTGACTACGTATACGTGTATAGTATTCGGAAGGTCTTGGGTTTGAATATTAATCCCAGAATAACATTCTCCGTGGATTCAATTTCTCTCTCTCTCTTGGCATCACTAAGACTCTTGTCAGCCAACTTGACAATTTTATCAGTGTATTCTTCCCATATAGTTAAGGACAATGCCATGCTAGGTATACAAGTGTGATGCGTAGTTGGATGGTCCTTATATGCATGGGTTTGAACCAGCCAATTCCCCTTTCTTTGTATCAGGATACGAAGGCTATGATAAAGAAAAAGGAATCGGCTGGTTCGAACCTGCTATACAGGGAAAGTTCGTCATGACATATTATGGTATACCAATTAACAACTGTTGATGGATATACACTTCTCTCTAGCTGGAGCTCTCACAGTTCAACTCCTCTCCTCTGGTTTGCACTGTCACTGGAAGCTCAGCTCCTGGCCTTGCAACGTAAGAAGTTAATAATATTGTTTGCAATAAGCATTATTGTATGTACGTTACTTAAATTCAGTGATCACGTGCATGCACAACAACTTATAGTTCAATGAACTCTTGCAGTACACAGTCCATCTGGATTGTCGGGACATTATAGAGTAATTGCATACATGCTCAATTTGTGAGTTAGCAAAAACTTCCCATTGCCTATAACTGAGATGCTATACTCTCCATCACACTTTGGAAGAAAACTGATTGTCCACAAACTGTTCCCAGTGTACTTCACAGTGCAGGGCACATTTGCATGCTGATGCTGACTGGTTCGATAGCCTGAGTGTCGATGCTTGTGGCTGATGGTTAACGTTTTCATGATCACTTCGATAGTTGCACTCGGTATAATAACTGGTAAACATCCAAACTTCGTGCCAACTTTAATCACCATTTCTTCTTTTCGCTGACTATCTCTGCCTAGTTTTGGTAAGTTTGGTGCTTTTACTATTGATACGTTAGCACTCATTGGGTTCAGATCGCCTGCTGCTGTCAGAGAAGACTCTTTTGCACCCTCGAAGGCCAGAGGAGGAGAAAGTTTGAGGTCAGATTCTGGTGTCCACTCGGTCTTCTGTAGATTCTCCAGACCCTCGCTGGCTTTGGTGCTCATGGCAAGCATATGCGTATCACTTGGACAATGGCACAGTCGCTCACTGTAATGGAGAACACTTGTGAGAGTAGCCAAGGTCACTTCGAGGAATTCCTTCTGACCCCATATCTGCTTCAAGTTGGCCATTCTTGTTTCTGCTACGTTTGCAAGTAGATGTTTACGACGAGATTCAAGCATTTTGATGTAGGAATCGAAAGCCATGTTGATTTCAGCCATTAATGCTGTAGAATGTGCATCTTGACCCTTCTCGACATCCTTGACTAAAGCCAGGTGGGCTTCCAGCTCTTGCTGCTTCATTTTGACAGCCTGCATCAACTCACCAATGGCATTCACAATCTTTGGTCGGATTGTCTTGACAAATCCAAAGTCGTGATTGCGGTGGTCAACGATAGTGCAATCTCGACAGATAAGGCTCTTGCATGTTTCACAATACAGCTTCAGTGGCTCGCCTGAATGATTAGAACAGTGATGAGGCCGTTCAAACTGCTTCATGGCTTCGGAGTCCAGTTTGTCCAATGCCACCACCTTATGATCTCGATACTCCAGCATTCGCCCATGTGCTTTTGAACAAAAAGCACACAGGAATTTTCCACAGGTAGGGCAATACATAGTAGCCGGATCGTTTTCTGTGCACATGTTACACGCAACCGCCGCCTTCTTTGGTTCATCTTTGAGCGAGTAAAATTCAAGTGCGCTCTCGAGAAGCATATCCGATGGGAACGCCCCCACTCCACTGCTGGGAACAGCGTGATTGGAGCGGCACTGCGGGCAGACGATCTTTCGTTTCTCCAGTGATTGATGCAGAATCCCGTCTAGGCACCTCTTACAGTAGGCGTGCAGGCATGGAAGTAGCCTCGGGTCTTTCAAACGGTCCAAACACACTGTACAAGTAACATCTTGCTTCGATATTGCGTTCGATGTAGTCGAGGGTACACCTTCGAAGTTGGGATCCCCGAACGACGGGTACGAAGTTACGTGTCCTTCGTTCGGTTGACCTCCGTGGCTGGGCGATGACGCTCCTCCCGAGGCCATTGTGTGAAATCAGCTTTGTCAAGGTAGACCAGCCACACGCGTTCCAACAGTACTGAAGCACAGAGCGCATGCTCAGATTTGACCAATCAGAAGGCCTCATTGGGCATCTGATCTGCAGAACACTATGCACTCCCAAAACGTTCCACGATAACAACAGCTCTAGTGTAGTGTTCCAGAAACATCCCTCCCGCTGTTACACAAGGCTACAACAGAGACAGCTGTAGATTACCAACTTGCCTGGAGAGTGACGCTGTGATGTTGAAGAGATATACATGCATAACGTAATTGTTACACTGACCTACTCAAGGTATATACTTCACATCATTGGCGAGGCTTTACCTAATTTACTGTTTCCACTACTTTCCTCGCTGCAAATGACACTCGATTGACTGATCACTCATCCAGTGAGCAAGTGAAGAAGTCCACTTCGAGTTCAAGGCCTGTCCATACTACCAGGACCCACCCCTTGCCCCCCTTGGAGAGAATCAGACGGAGGAAGGGGGAGGAGGCCTCCAAGTCAAGGAGGTTCCAGTCCAATGCCACTCTCCCAAGCAGAGTAGAGGAGGTACTAAGCGCGAACATTACAAATGAAGTACGTAGTTAGTGGCCCTATACATAAAACCTGCTGAGGTTTTAGCTTCGTTCCCAGGCCCCATCTGAAAATTTTCGGATGGGGCCTGGGAACGAGGCTACTGAGGTTTGCTTGATGAAATTAACCACTTTTCTGCTTCCACCAGCCCAAGCATTGGATCAAGGCTACTGTGGTATATAGTGTAGCTGTGTGGGATTGGCTAAATATAGCATGCTCAGAATATAAGATTCAGAATGGTGTCTGGACATTTTGCTACGCGAACGAGGTACTGGTTGTTTGAACATTGAGTATTCTATTTACCAGCCGTATAGTTCTCTGAAGCTCCCCCCACAGGAAATTAATGGTCACTGGAAATCCTTTTCTGGTCTAGAAGCTAAATGGGTTCTCTGGTTGGCATCTGCTTCTGTCATGGTTCTTCTCCCTCAGGAGATTGTCTACGAGGGTCTCCACTTCCCTGCATTCCTGGACACCCCCAGTGCTGTGGGGAGGATACTGGCACAGCAGCCCGGAAAGATGAGAGCCAGTCAACTCAGACAGGGTAAAGGGGCAAGGAGTACACTCCTGGTGGTGTTGATATTTTCCAAAGGTGTACGTTTATCTCACTCCCAAGCCAGGTTGAGGTTCGCAACACTGTACCTATATCTCCCATTCACAATCTCTACCAAGCTTAGAGTTACTTTAATATTAGGCAGAGCTGATTTTTTTTCAGCCATACCTTTCCTTCTGTACCTGTTACCACACAGTTGCCATGGAGATGGGTGTTGGTGTTGGTGCTCATCAAACGAAGGAGGCTGCGTTCCTGCAGCAGGTGAGGCAGGCAGCGGCAGAGGAGAGGGCCAACCAGCTCAGATGGTGAGGAGAAGAGGACACCAAGAGGATACCTACTTCTGTGTCTGGCTTGTTGGTTTACCAGTGGATAAGTATAGTTGTCTGATTAGTAGCTACGGTTTTGGGTAAATGATGTCATGTGATTATTGGAAGCTTGGTGGTTGCAGAACCTCTTGAATATGTTAGCTGTATCTTGGATACATAATCACAATGTATGTACAGTGGAACCTCTATACTATGGTCGGTCACCTTGGCTGCAATAAAGAGGTTTCTGCATGTATTACATGTATATTATAAGGAGGTGGCTATGAAGTTTCACTGTATTAATAAGTTATTTTACCCTCATCAGGGTGACCCAACTGGGAGGTGTGGCCATGACAGCAGGAGAGAGAGGGGCTGTGCTACAAGCCAGGCAGGATGCAGATAGAGATTACCAGGTATAGATGGCTACGGCTAGATGACTCAGGCTAGTGCAGAGAGCATTGAATTGTATGTACAGTGGCCTGCAAAATTGTAACTCACTGAGAGCATTGAATTGTATGTACAGTGTAGGAACTACATGTACGTAGGCCACTTGCCAGTTACCATGTCCTAGCCTTGTATGATTGTAGCAGGCAATACTGCAGCAGTGCTGAGTGAATTGATGTTCATGTGCTGCAGTGTCACCGCCATGTTGCTGTGCCTGAGGAGGAATACCTCCGCACAGCCACCAGGTGTGTGCACAGGAGAACCAGGAGGGAAGTGAGAAAGGTGAGCGGACTTTACAATGATCTGAAATCTATAATTACGGATGCTGCTACCCTGATGATCAAGGCTATCTTATCTCCCTCATACCCTCCCTTCCCTCCCTCCCTCCCCTCCCCTCCGTCTAGGGCTACCTCCGTCCCTCCCTCCGTCCTTCCCTCCCTCCCTCCCACCCCTCCCAGCAACCCCAAGACATCCCCAAATTTGACTCTTACTCCAATGACTGGTGGCTACGACGCCATCTTGTCCTGCAGCGGTTTATACAGGCAGGCAGGAGGGTGATCCTCCAGCTTAGGTGCCAGCAAAGGCTGGATAAGATGAAAAAAGTGGGGACGGACTTACAGGCTGGGAGACCTCTGGAAGAGTCACTGGGTATGTAGTACGTAGTCATCTATTTTGCTTCAACTGTTGAACAACAGCAATGTGCTCTAGCCTACTTGACATGTCAGTTAGGGTTGTGTATCTGAAAGCTTCTGGGTGAAGAGCTTCTTGCAGTAGAATAGTAAGCAGTTAAAGTGGTAAAGTATCTTGTACCCAGGAACAAGGCTAAACTCCAGTTGCAGCAATTGTAGCGTCTACTGCCAAAAGCAAGTATTACCGTGCATGGATGACTCTCATGTTCTACAGCTGACATGTCGAGGAAGGGCCGTAGCATGATGCCAGTAGTGTCACAGCTGCCCACGTCTCCCGACCACATCCTCCCCTTCTCCTTCCCCAAGTACACCAGCAGGCTTGATGAGGATGTACGTCACACACACCAGTACTACAATTGCACTAGTGACTAAGCAATATCCTCTTCCCATTCATACACAGACCCCTGATGCCCTGGGACCTGTAGAGGTGAAGCCCACCAATGTGGAGGTGAAGAAGGAAGTGCCCTTCATTGATCTGAAGGTATGTGCATCACATTCACAATGGAGAGAGTTGGGAGAGACCTGTCAGATATCGCTATAGCTTACCTTTCAGGATGCATTTTCAATCCAAAGTAAGATACTGTTCAAGGCAGACTCACAACACATTATGTTTACTGTACCATCATTCCTACACCATCTAGGTCCCACAGCAATACAAGCTGCTCGGTTACTCCCCCCACCCTGTCCCCCTGGTGGGCTCCTACATCCCTCCTGGCTTGCCCAGACCCCTGAGGAGTGGGGCACAGGTGAGACATAACAAAGTCAGAATCCAAGGTGTGGATCCCATTTCCAGTGTGTCTACTTTACAATGCCACGATTTAGAGCTACAGCAATACCATGTGATCAGAGGCTAGAAGATGAGTAGATCAAGAGAAGGTGCAATACTAATGAACTAGCCTCGTTCCCAGGCCGTTTCCAGCGCCAGTATTTGATTGCTTCCAGTACTGGAAGCGATGAAATACTGGCGGTGGGAACGGCCTGGGAACGAGGCTACTAATGAACAGCCACTACTGTAATCCAACCTTGCATTGAGAATATCATTGTAGTCTTGTGCATGCTTACAGTAATCTGTTGGTCAAACTTTTATCAGTGAGGGATCAATAACCACACTGGCAGTTCCTGATGAAGACTACCACACAAGTGTTGGCGAAACAATGCATTCTATAATGTTTGGCCAAGCATTAATCTGACCTTCATTTCATGTCCCCTGTGATCCCACAGGATGAGCTTCAGAGCCTGGGCCATATCCCTGGTGTGGATCCTGCCTTCCTCACGCCCACTGCGCTAGCAGGTGGTCCCCCCTCTGTGCCACCGCCAGACACAGCACAAGAGATCAGAGTTGTTGATATGGAGGCAGTTGGGGAGCAAGGAGGAAAGGCAGACAAGAGGGAGCTGGTAGGGGCGGAGGAGGGAGGAGAGGAGTATCTTCCTCTGGTTCCTCCCCCTGCCCTCTTCAAACCACCTCAGAGACACCCACTACACATTTTTGTGAGTCATTGGGTTCACTGAACAAAACTACTAGTACCCAGGCTTTTTCCTGCGCACGATAAGAAGAAATGAGCCATGGGTACAAGCCTACCAAACTACTGTGAAACCCTGTTATAAGCATGACCTCACACCACATTTCTTAACCTATGAATAATGTTGTGCTTTCTTCCAGGCCCCCTGTCCCGGTGTGATTGGCTATGTTCCCATGCTGCCCCATTCTGAGACCACGCTGGGCCACATCCTCCTCCCCCTCCCACCCTACCCCACTGCCAAGCACCCCCAAGTCCGGCTAGACCCACAGGTGAGGACAGCAGGTTAGGAAGTTGTCGAGGGAATGTAGGGGACATTCCATGGTTTCTCCACCTACGTAACACACCCATCAAGTAGACAGATCATCACAAAATACTTCTTTCCTAGGATGTGATTCCAGGAGTGATGCGCTGGAAACAGTTCCCCTCACACTGCCTGGTGGCCCTTGAGGGAGAGAAGAAACTCAGCACCTCCTGGAAGCCAAGATGGTGAGATCTAGGACAACCATCTATCTTGTGCAGAGGGTATCATCCGCATTTGTCTCATCTGCATCTAGTTCTTAATTTAATGGCATGTGAATGAGCCTTCACTTCCACTTTTGTAGTAAATCTTTCTCTCAAGTGGATGACAACAAGATATTAGTATTGCATACCGAGATAATTTGCTTCACTCTCCTGTAGGAGTGACCCATTCTCAGAGGATCTCCTGCCCATTGTGGATCCCCAGCTGCTCTCTGGGCCACAGCCAGATGACTATGTGGATGACAGCAGGTGAGCGAGACAATCCCAAGCTACGTACGTTCTGTAGTGTAGGGCAGGATACTGCTTTCCAAGTTGACTTATGATGAAATCCATACATGGATGCAGGTTTTGTATCATAAGCAGAGCTTTATTCTGCAAACGAAAACCTAGGGGTAGACACAACTTGGAACTCCCCTCCCCCCTCTCCCCAAGTGCTGATTCTTGTCACAAGTGGAGTGGATGCTAGCAGGAACGTGTGAGCACAATGAGAATATATGTATATACCCCTTATATGCAGCTGTGAGGAGATCCCAGTGCCCACCCCAGATATGGTCCGAGCCCAGTTCTACATCCCCGAGACTGGTACAGAACAACAGGATCCAAGGTGGAGCTATATATAGATATATACTCTTCCACATGATACATTTGTCTTCCTGCTGGCTGCCATTGCTCACTCACCCAGGCCTTCTCACCCCAGCATTTATCGCTTGCAGTACTGCAAGCGACAAACGCTGGGGTGGAGGCTAGTAGCATGACACATGTGCATTAATTGGACAGCCATGCTACACACACAATAGCAGCCACTGGTTGAACGGTCAATAAACTTCAACTTCTGGATTGCAGTATAATCCCTAAGCAGTGGCGTAGGAGCGCATCCGCCGCTGGTCCGGCTCTGAAGTGTGGCTTAGTACTAGTAGTGACAGTGCCATGTTTGTTCCTATGGTTCGTCGAAGCTGCGAGAGTGCGTTCGATCGTGAGTTGCCCCCCCCCCCCCCCCCCCCCTCAAAAAAATAAATAAATTCAGCACTGAAAAGTGGTCCGGCTAAAACCGGACCAGCCGGACCGCGTGCTACGCCTATGCTAAGAGAGTTATTGTTTAGACTCTGATTCTTTATTATTTTTAGTCTTGTGATTACTTCTACATTCAGGCTAGCTGCTGGAGAGAAGCTGAAGAGTGAGCAGTCTAAGCAGTTCAACCAGCTGGGTCAGAGGATCACACAGAGGCTGCAAGCAATGCAGTCCCTCCTAACAGACTCTAGACTGAAAACGATCACTGAAGACAACCCAGCATGTCTATAGCTAGGTGGCCATAACACCTTTGTGCATGCGTGCACTTCATTCAAGTGCATGGCAACCTCACTGGAGTATGTATAGGGTACTTCTGCAACTCCGACGACAATCAATTAAATGTTATTGCAGTCATGCATTCAACTTCTACTACACATGTACACAAATAACTTGAGATCAAAAATGCAGGTATTCAATAAGGCACGAGTTCAATGGGGAAACTATGACCCCACTGGTATCGGTTTTTATTTCCGGTATCCCATTGTACATACACGTCATTCCCGTTATCCCATTGCACAATGTCATCCCTGGGCATTAGCTGTTGAGTCGGGTATTGACTTGTAAATGGGCCAACTGTTGATTGTGGAGCCAGATGTTGCTGTGTGAATGGATGGATAACAGTTCCTCTATTACCAATTCCACCATCCTCGGTATTTCCTTGTGGCCAGTTAGGACCTCGACGTACTCGTGCTCCAATGTTAGGGGTTCCTATTACACTGAACGTATACTGTGCAGTACTGAAGTCAATTGCTACAGTGGGAGAGCATGTGGTTTGCGGATCATCAAAATATGTTATATCCCTGCTCTCACTCCTTGCGGGACGCTGTTGAAGACTAGCTGTGACATAATATGTACCGCCATGCAACGGGGTCACTGTAATCATCCATGAACCATCATCCTGATGCGTCAAAACATAGTTGGCTGAAGTGGCTCCATAATACTGAGTGGTCACAGATATGGATGGCATTATCAAGGAGCTACTCACGGAAGCATGGAGATGGCGGCTTGATTGCAGGTGTACAACTAACTGTACTGCTTTTCCCAATTCTACTTGGCTGTTGTGTCCTGCTTGGCCGTTGTATCCTACTTGGTTGGGATATACTGTTGGCATGCCATGGCTGTACCTTCCTTGGCTGCCATATTCATGACCGACAGCATATTCTGCTCGGCTATACACCCCCATTGATGGCCGGCGCCCTGTTTGAAGATCATATTGGACTCCGTGCTGTGGCAAAGTCGACTGGACTGACATGGAGTCTGCTCTAGAAATGGAAACACTAAAATACTGCAGAGATACAGGATTTACGATTCCTATTGCATCCTGGTTCAAGCTGGCTACGGCTGAAAAAACTAACGGGACAGGCAATTGCAGTTGAGATGTTGGGTTCCACTCCACCTCACTAAGATTCGACAATTGCTGTGTGGCTTCAACGCTCATTTCAAGCATATCCAGGTCACTCGGGCAGCTACATAATCGATTCGCATATCGCATGCTACCATCAATACTAGCTAACTTCATCTCAATGAACTCCTTCTGAGCCCATATCTGCTTCAGATCTCTGTCGTTTGCTTTCCTCTCCTGCTCAAGTAGTGTCTTCCTGCGTGATTCCACAGTAGCAATGTACGAGTCGAATGCAGTATTTATTTCTCTTTCAAGACCTTTAGAATGACTGCTTCGAGACTTTTCAATATCGTTCACGAACTTCAAGTGACAGTTAAGCTCCTTTCGTTTTGTGTTCAGCACTTCAACGGAACATTCAACTTGCTTTTGGATATCAGGGCGAATATCCTTTGAAAAACCAAATGTGTGGTTATGATGATCGACAAGTGTACAGTCTCTGCAAATGAGTTTGTGGCAAGTTTTGCAGTATAGCTTCAATAGTTCACCTGAATGGCGAGAACAGCGCCGAGATCGCTCGAATCCCCTGAGGGTTTCAGAATCTAGATCATCCAAGGACACTATTTTGTGATCTCGATAGTCCACTTGGCGTTTATGTGCTTTTGAACAAAATTCACACAGAAATTTGCTGCAGGCAGGGCAATGGGTCGTTACAGGATCGTCTTCCGTGCACATACTGCAGGGAATGGATTGCGTAATATTTTCTTTGTCTTTCAGTGAGTGAAAATCGAGCGCGTTCGCTGACACCATATCGGAGGGAAATTCGTCCACTCCACCGGAAGGAATGGCATGGGTAGAGCGACACTGGGGGCATTTCAAGCTTGATTTCTCTCTCGATTTACGCAGAATCCCCTGCAGGCATCCCTTACAGGGGCAACTATGAAAGCAGGAACGGAATGGAACGCGGAACGGAACGTGGAACGGGAGTAAGATGCGGGCCGCGCGCTAGACTGGACTGGACTCACCCAAAAATCTGTAAAATGCCTTTTTCAGTGGAGGGCAGAAGCTAAGCATACTTATTTATTCACTAAGGTCACTTGCATAGCCTGCTTTCGTGTCTTTCCTCCAGTCGGTAGAGGTCAAAGGTCACGTGCATATTTAATAAGCTTCAATGAAAAGGTTACAAGAGCATTTATTTACAGCAGACACCGAACTCCAGCCTTTTGCTGAAGCATAGAAAACAAAAAGAATATTCCTCTATCATCCCCGACTGACTGAAGCGCGTTTTGCTGAAGCTCATTAAATATGCACGTGACCTTTGACCTCTACCGACTCGTGAAAGACACGAAAGCAGGCTATGCAAGCGACCTTAGTGAATAAATAAGTATGCTTAGCTTCTGTCCTCCACTGAAAAAGGCATGTTACAGATTTTTGGGCGAGTCTAGTCCAGTCAAGCGCGCGGCCCGCATCTTACTCCCGTTCCACGTTCCGTTCCGCGTTCCATTCCGTTCCTGCTTTCATAGTTGCCCCCCTTACAGTACGTGTGGAGGCATGGCAGCAACCTCGGGTCTTTCAATCTCTCCAAACACACCGAGCACATAAGACCCTTCTTTGAAACCTCGTCCTTGGAACTACGTTCGCTTATCTGCTCGCTTCTCTGTTGTTGATCGGTAGGAGACACTACACGTCCCATTCGAATCCGCCTCGGAGTAGCCATCTTTTTCTCCCTTCTCTGCCTCCCCCGGGTCCGATCATGCGCATGCGTACGTCCGTGTGTGTGAAGCGCACTAGTTTCGTGCCCAGACCCGGCCAGATCACCACCCGAGAAAAAGCGGCGATCATGACTGGGAACTGGAACGACCATAAATACGGCACCGGAAGTCTGATCAATAACTTCCGGTGTCGTATATTGATCCGCTTCAGAGCAAAAGAAAACTCAGTGATTTGTGACATGGTTCTCTCTGTACAAATATAAGATGAACAGAAAGATGCTACTAAGTGGTTCTAAATTTCATTACAGCAAGCTCCAGTTGTTGCTTCCATAAACTCAGATCTCCGACTAACTGGCCCTGAAAAGAAGTAGCACATGAAGGGAAGGAAAAAACTATACTGCTTTGAGGGGTAGCTACAGTATGTGACAATGGTATAGACATCTTGAAATAATTATCTTGAAATCATTGATACTCAGATTTTTCTAACTGCAATCCTGCATGGTCATTTTCATTTTAGAGAATGCAAAAACTAATAAAACACTAGGTGTTTTATGCTCAAGAAGGCAGACAGATAATTTCCTTGCAGGCCAATAGGCTCAGGTTGAATACCCACAAAACAGAAACACAACAACGTCTATAGCAGTGTACACATAGCGTACTGAGATGGCTGCAGCAGTGATGCAAACATCCTCCCTGCACTCCCTCAGACTAGCATTGATGGCTGGGTTATCCACGAAGTCCACAAATGTCCTTGCCAGTAATTGCACATCTGTGTCTGTGGCTGTTAGAAGTTAAAGATAAACCTTAGATGGAATCAAGTTCCTCTATAGATGTTTCCTAGACTGCACCAAGTCTATAGGCACTACTTAACAAGTTATTGCCGAGCGAGAAGCGAGGCAACTAATCGTTCAGTGTGGAGGTCGAATCTGGGCTTGTGCGACTATATGCATTGGAATGCAATTATTGTGGCCCTGCATGTAAATTATGCCTTGGACCCCCGCGTGTGCATACAACCCGCACCGTGTGATCTCACGTTTGTCGTTTGCCGCTGCTGTACAAAATGGATGAGTACGAGTTGGTTTCTGACAGGAGATGACGATTGACAAGGCAAAGAGTGCAGCGACATCAAGGGAGAACTGACGAGGCGAGGAGGGAGACTGTCAGAGCAGCTGACCGCAAGAGAGAGAGACTTGGCAGGTAGAATGAAGTTGACGTTCGCCATTCACAGAGACTCGCCATTGCTCGTGATTATGTTCTGCAGCTGCCAAAACTATATCAAAGCTTCCTGCGAGGTCTGCGTGGTCAACCACGTATGCAAATATAAGATGGGGGTGCCAGCTGCTTGCACACCTGTAACATATTCTTGAAACTTGTGGATCATAGCCAGTATGACTGGCTGGCTGAGAGTAAGCATCTGATTGGTCAGTTCTGTGAAGGCAACATCCGTAGAGGAACCATAATCGGAGGTTTCTATGGCAACCAAACTGGAGAAGCACAGGTGGCTAAACACTGGAACCAATGGCTCAGGAACACCATGTTCTGGAGCCAGACTACAATCGTGTAGGTGGGTGGGTGGGTGGGTGTGGGGTGTGGGTGGTATGGGGTGTGGGTGGTATGGGGTGTGGGTGTGCATGGGTGTGTGTGAGGGTGTGGGTGGGTGTAGGAGAAAGTGGAGGGTAAATAGTTTTCCACATAGTCTTAGCCTTGTTCCCAGGCCTTCTCACCCCAGCGTTGGTCACTTGCAGTTCTGCAAGCGACAAACGCTGGGAAGAAGGCCTGGGAACAAGGCTACTCTAGTCTCACCAGCAGCCAAGTTTCAAGATTCCCATTGCTGCGCGTGCTGATAACTTCGGGAGTCTCTCCTGTGGTTATCACCAGCAACAATTGACATCCATACCAATGCTAAATTCTGTACCACACAACGCACCAGAAGAATCTGAATTGCTGGGTGCAATAGCTCTAGCACTTGACTGGAGAACTCTGTTGCCAGCAGACACTCACACACCGCCTGCATGAGAGGTAAGAGCAGTGTGTTGAATGGCTTTGCACAAGAAAACCTGTCAACTCCAGAGCATCATCAGTCATGTGATCCATGAAAGACACTCGCACTCCGGTAATAAATGTCATGTGAAAATGTACCAGGCCCTCTTCTCCTCTCAGTGTTTTAGAGAGTGTGGAACCGAGGCTAGGAATGGTCTGGGAACATCTGTTGCTGATCGCAATAGGTAAGCAACACGGTCCTCGTTCACTAACCTCCGCAATCTTCAAGTGGTAGGCCACATTAGCAGGATCTGTTGGCTTCGGCAGTTCACTTGGAACACAGCTACAGAGATTGGAATACATTCTGACCGACCAACACAGGACCAGAATTGTCCTCTCTCTCCACTGTTCCTACTACCTGTCTGATTCTGGTGAAGGCCGGGACTCCAATGACCTCAGTTCTTCCCAGGTAGAGCCTGTACCAGGTGTGTACATGGCAAGAAAGTATTTGGTGAACGTCATGTGAGTACCGTATATTGGGTTATTTTCGTTGTTAAAATATTTTCGCGAATGCCTCCAATCGCGAAAATTTATCTCGCAAATTTTTTTTGGTAATGTGTCCTGATGATGCTGTCCTTCAACACTGCCACGGCGTGTCAATCAGTACGGTTTCTTGGTTCTCGGTCACAAACAGTTGCCTCCCAGATCTCCTGATACACATGGTAGCCTCGAACGCAGCATTCTCGTTCGTACTCCTCATCGCTATGGCTTGACACGTATTCGCGAGTTCACTTTGCTTGAGTTCGCGAAAATTTTTCAACACGAATAATTATTACGCGAACGTTATTCAACACGAAAATAAACCAATATACGGTATTTTCCTTATGTGAGCATAATACAGTGAAACCTGTCTATAGTGGTCACTGTTAAAAGGCAGCCACCTGTCTATTATGGTCACCACTGCTGGTCCCAGTTGTGCTAATCCTGTACAAGACAACCAGCGCAGCCATGGTCACCACTGCTAGGCCCAGTTGTGCTAATCCTGTATAAAACAACCTGCTTAATTAACCCTTTCCCACCTAATGACGCCTTAAGGTGTCATGAGACTTTCAGCTTCATGATGTCACATCCGGCAATGTCCTTGGGAGATAGGCTCTGCGACAGCAGAAAGGGCGGGACAGGGGGAGGTGGGTGGGTGTACCCGGAGGGTGCAAACAGCATGGCCGTGTCTGGGCTCCGCGATAGAAAGGTCTTGGTCGGCACTGGGAGGGCCATTTCCGCCGTTTTTGGCATAAATGGACTTAGAAAGTAGCTGTCTTACCTTGTAAGGCCTCCATTTCCAGCATACATCGCCCGTTTTTCAGCTACGGCAGGTTGGCATTTCTCAGGAGGCTTGATTGCAAGCTCGTTAATTGGTGGGTGTGGTTAAGTCACGTATATGCTCAGTATAGCTGAAATTACCTGTGTGAGCAGTTTCGAGCCCAGCAATGCCAGGGAACAGAAATTAGGGTATGTTTGAGTGTTCTATAGACTGAAAATGACCTAGAGAAAGAATTTGGGCCCTAAAGAGTTAATTAAGGCAGCCACCTGTCTATAGTGGCCAAAAATATTGGGGTCCTATGGTGACCAGGTTCCACTGTATGAGTAATTGGGAAGTATAATTCCTAAATCACGAGGCTGTGCAAATCGTGCATCCTCTCCCTCCCCTCTCCCTTCCTTCCTCCCCCACTATGCTGGTGCTGAATCTAACGAGAACTCACCCACAATCAGTGCAAACATGAAGCTGAGATAGTGTGCTACTGTTGTCTCCAGAGGGGTTGCCGTGGTGGACCTGTGGTGGTCACCAATTGGCAGAGGACAAACATGAATCTAGCTTGAGACATGGACTAGTCTCCTCAGTGGACAGTTGTGCAATAATGCTCCTACATCACGATAATGAATGGTAAAATTTCACAATAACGACCAATAAAATATGAGCAGACTAATTACACTCCTGGTAGGGGGAATTTTGTTCTGCTTACCATAATCAAACATCATAACATCCACGAAAGGCATACGAAATTCTGACCACACTGTTGTGATCGTCATCATGCACTAACTCAAACATAATAATGAGAAACTTACCTTAGTGGTGGAGTTATGAACTATTTTGATCTTGTCTTCTCCTCGGCCACTATATTGCTCGCTTGACAGTATGTGACATCACATAACGTGTGTATTAATTGCACGGGGTGAGCCACAAGTGGGCTACAATCAAGCAGAGTAAGTACAAGCTGGTGGATACAATCAGAGTCCGCTGAACTATCCGCAAGGTGAGAGTAGGAATGAGGCACAAGTCTGAAAGGTAAGTTCGGCTCCGGAAAATACTTATACACATCTCGCCATATAGCCCTCTTGCCCATACATACACACATGTACTGGAGGTGCCTTATTTGGTAGTAGTGTGACTATTACCTGTGGTGAATGATCTGTATGAGGTAGGCCATCAGGTGGGCGTCGTACCTCCCCGAGATGATGCTCTCAGTCAGCAGAGAGAGGATAGGTGTCTCCAACTGGGGAAGGTGCCACAGCAGCTCAAACACTCTTCTCTGTGTGGGGGGAGGCAGCCTGGGAACAATACTCTCTGGACCTGGGGGCAACGCGTGAGTGTGTGTTTTGAGAGATGGGAGGTACAGTAGATGGATGACAGGATTTGGTTAGCCTCGTTCTCAGGCTCCCCCTTGTGTTTTGTTGCTGTGCAGGAGGGAGGTGTCTCATGGGGCCCCCAGGGATCCCATGGGGACCATGGGGGTCCCATGGGGATCACAGGGGTCCTGTGCGGACCACTGCGGTCCCGTGAGGACCGGCATTATGGGAGTCAGCATCAAACAGAAGGATGGGAAAACAGGAAAATACCAGCTTCTGTCTCATGCATCTTGCAATTGAATTGGTCGGACTCACCAAGTGCTACACCAAGCTACACACATGTACTAAAGATTATAAGCTGAGTAAGTACTTACTAGCCCCATTCCCAGGCCCGTGCCATGGGGCCTGGGAACGAGGCTAGGTACTTACCAAGAATGGAGCTGATATTCTCCTGTAGTCCATGTAGACAGGATGACTCTCTGTGCATTGCGGCCAGTGCAATGGACTCCACCACTTGAGTTGACGTCTCCAGGTTGGAGTCACTCAACTGCACAAGCAGGTTGAACAGGGTTTGTTGCCATGGCAACAAGAGCTCCAAGTGTAACAGGGACCTAGAGATGAATGTCCACAATAAAAGACCACTAGTATGACATCATCACTCCAGAGCTCATTAAGCATTACCATGGTAACACACATAGCATAACAAGTTCACTGGAATGAGCAATGGAGTGTACATGCAAGTGATCTATAATGACGTTACATTTACAATCTGCATTTGTGAAATCCTAACCTGCAACCACTGCGTACTTCATTCTTGAAGACTTTGGCATGGAGGTCACTGAAGCACCGAATCAGCATCTTTTTCGCACTAGAATGGGGGTGACACATGCCGTAGATATTCCAAACCCCAGCAAACAACTGTCTTTGGGAATCGTCTGGAATCTCGTATGAGCTGGTGAGCAGATGAGGAAGAACTTCAACCATGATTTGCACACAGGACGTGAGAACTTGAGAAGCAGCTGCGATGCTTTTCTTACCGCTGTCTAAGTTCGCATAAAATTCACAGATCGCTGAAACTGTGTTTTGGACAGCAGTCGAATGTCCCTTACTGGAAGTGGCGCTCAAGAGTAGCAACATGATCTGGGACACGGTGAAATCCATTGCATAGAACTGCTTTTTGGGTGACTGAAAGTTGGAGAACGGAAAGTAAGTCATGAAATGCCTCTGGAACTCTGTTTGGAATCTCTTGCACAAAACAGACATGAGGGTGGGCTCTTGCTTGAGTCCAGTTTGCATCGAAGTACCGTCCAACTGAACCTGATCAACCTGAAAAACCAGTTTCAAAAGCAAGGACAACAAGTTCAAGATGTTCTCCATTACAGAAAGGGTGTCTTGCTTGACAGAGCCTCCGCTAATGAGCTCAGAAGGGGAGCACTCCATCCAGCATTCTAAGAGCAGGGAGACCAGGGTTTTGGAAAACTCAAGAAATTTACCTCCTTCTGGAAAAATGGGCTTCCCGCTCATTCTTTGGTGAGGAATGCGAGCTGATCCTGGGGTGCTCAGGAATGCAGTTTCTGGAATCATGATTCCGTAGGTTTGAACCACAGCAACACAGGGGGTTGGAGTGGAGAGATTGCAGAAAGCAGAATGTGTCGCATGACCTTGGCTTACAAGCACTTCTCTGTTCTGGAGGTCAACTACAGGAGCTTGTGAGAAGTTGGGACCAACACTAGCACCGCATGTTTCAAGCAAAACTTGTAAAAACTTACAGAGCTGGGTAAAAATCTCTAACCTAGAGGTCTGTCGAGATAGCTTGCTACTTGGATTGCTCGCAAGAGTATGTTGAACTTTCACCGCTTTGCTGGCAGTAGCATACCGAGCTTCATGTCTGGATATCATCCCCACAAGGAGAGGAAGAAGCTCCTGCGCATAAGGTACCAAGAGTCTTGGAAAATTAGCCAAGACCAAGTCGAAGATCTTGAGCGAGTCTAGCTGAATCCGATCATCAATGTGAGTAAACCCACAGGTCAGGTGTGCCACAAGAACTGCAAAGAAAGGTTGAAGCTGCTCTGGTGTGATGCTAGAGAAAACAAGCTTTAAAAGCCTAAAAAGGCCATGTCGGACGCTAGCCTCTTGGTCAATGAGTACAACAAAGACATGGTCAACAATCTTTGCAAGGTTCGGGAGTAGAAGTTCGGGGTGCTCCTGAAAGATTTCTCTCAGGCCCATCAATGCATCCTGCCTCACTGACACCCTGTAGTGCTTGAGATGATTTATCAAGGTCTACACAAGGAGAGAGAGGAACAGCTTTGAAAATTATTCACACAAGGAAGGTTCGCTCCCATAAGGGATGTAATACCGTTGTATTTTGGCTACAACTAGGGTGTGACCTGCTGATGACTACGGCAGATAAACTGCTAGTCTCGTTCCCAGACCCTCTGGTGGGTCTGGGAACGAGACTAATAAACTGCCAGTGATCCCCTAGTAACAATACCGTGGCTTTGTGAATTTTTGATAGTAGAAGCAGAACACAATGAACTATGTAAAAGGTTGTGCTGTCATTCCATGGACAGCCCCCCCCCCCCCCCCCCCGGACTGTCTACAGGAGAATAATCAGTCCCCCTTGGGCAAATTATTGTAGCCATATACCTGGTCACTTGCTGGGACGCTCATGCAATACGTATAGGTTACATGTGTATATCCCTGGCCAGCGGGATATAAGACCCGTTATATCCCGCGGGAGAGGTCAGTGCTTGAGTGGAGCCGAGGAAGTGCCGAGGGCGAAGCCCGAGGCACTTCCAAGGCGGAACGAAAGCACTGACATCTCCCAAAGGATGTAACGGGTCTTACCGTATTTCCGCAAATAGATGCCACGGCGTTTATTTATTTCCTTGGTCAGTTTGGTGCGGCCACTATTCGAGGGCGGCGTTTATTCGAGGGCGGCGTTTATTACTTTCAGCAGTATGACAGCGCCACGTACACAGCTAGCTCCCCGTCGAATTGCGTCAACAAGCAGGTGAGAAAGTCGAATTTTCGGTCGAGAAACACAAAACAACAAAGATTCGGCAAGTGCCGTCCATGATCGGCGGCTGGAACACTGCCTTTGATTAGCCGTCGCTTTGCGTCAAAGCCACTGTACACACGGGACGAGAACGACGGTGAAGATGCCTTCGCGGGATGCATATGGACTATTATGGAGGGGGATGACGACGAGCTGAGGACTCAGACTGTCTTCCACGACTGTTGGAAGACGTACAAATTGTTCCACGTTGTATCGCCATACTTTGCGCATGCTAAACCGCTGCGGCGTTTATTCGAGGGCGGCGTTTATTTCACTCAGTGCCTCCAATTGTGCGGCGTTTATTCGAGGGCGGCGTCTATTCGCGGAAATACGGTACATCCCGCTGGCCAGGGATACAACTAACTTATACTATGCTTAGGCTATTCTAAGGTGAGTACACTGTGTAGACATAGGGTGGAATTCTTCGCGAAGCAATTCAGGTCTCACGAACAAATCAGGTATCGTATGAGCAACATCTACAAGCACAGCTTGAAGATATCCTCAACCGCTTGGGATGTCGAGAACTTCCCACTCCACAGAACGTGCAGCGTTTAATTCTTGGTGTTGCAAGGCATGAATTCTTCCTGGGAGCATTGTATGCTCTTCATGCGGGTGTTCCTGAAGTCCACCGTGACTTTTGGGCTGGGTTTTCTGTTCAGGACCTCTGATCTTTACATGTCACTCAATGCCACACCGGCAGCTGTCATTGGAAGGATCGAAGAACCAGAAGAGCTAAATTGGAATCAGTTAAGGGTGTTTGGGTACTTGACCCGCTTTATAGGTAACATGACACAGGATGAATTGAGACGTTTCCTGCGATTCGTAACAGGCAGTTCTGTACTGATAGATAAGGCAATCTATGTTACCTTTAACAACCTTCATGACTTTGCCAGACGACCAATTGCCCACACTAGTTCATGTACTGTGGAGCTCCCCACGTCTTACGCTACCTATCTGGAATTTTGGCAAGATTTTCCAAGGATTCTCTTAAGCGAAGCTGCGTGGGCCATAGATGCTCTTTAAACTGGACGGTTATGATTGTTTCTGACTGATATCATCCTGTGTTCACACTGCAGCTACCAGGTGTCCGAACTTGGTCCTATATTTCGTGTCTCCTTTACTGCCCACTGATGTTTTGTTGTTTGGTATCATGATCTCCCATAAACACATGGGAATTTACATGCATGGGAAGGACAGAGGGTAACGGCATTACTGCTTAATTAATTCTTTTATGCTTATGCATTTTCAGGGTTAAGGGTTAATTAAGTCCAGCTGAGCTCCTTGAACATTGATGTACCCACCAAAGTTCATTGCAGCTTTTACCAAAGAAATACACACAGTTGAGACAGAATTAGTTACATCAAAGATAGTATATGCACGTGATATTTAGCTAGCTACAGCTTCAATAAACTCTAAACTATGTATGTACAAGTCAATTCCAAACTCCTCACTGTCTCTGAGTGGGTTTACTGCAGCTTGCAGCTCCCTCAACTGCTCCTCTGTCAATCCAAAGTCAAGAGGTGGTACTACAACCCCTTCCTCATCACTCCCAGGTGAACCGACACCTTCCTCGTCTATGCCGTAAGTATCTTGTACTGCATCAAATGAGACTAACTCTGCATTACGAAGACGTAGAGCTCCTGCTGTGAAGAGCTGATTGGGAGTTTGGCCCCGCTCAGTTCGCAGACCATGATTATTCCAGGCTTCTTGAAAGTGATTCAGTGCTCTGTTAATTCGAGGGATGTACACATACTGAAGAGCTTAGAATCAAGTGGATTGAGTAGCTCATGATTTTCAAGGTAGTAACACAAACGATAGAATGTTGAAGTGACACATCGATGCATGTCTCTCCACAGCCTTTCAATTCTTTGATTATGCACTGAGCTACCCACCAGTACTGACCCTCCTTCCTCTCCACGGTGATATAGCATATGCCTAGCTACATCAACAATCTGATCACATCGGACTCTTGATGGAAGCCCATAGCTCTGTGTAGCTTCTAGGAATAAATCATAATTATACTGTTGCTGCTCGATTGTTGTTAGAACACTTTATATAACCACAAGCCTGCTAAATCCATCAGTGGCAGAGTGGGTCACCATTCCCCACCTTATAAGTTGGTGGTGGCCATCTATTATGGGAGCAGCAAAGTGTGTGTGTTACATGTACATGTAAGAGAAAGGGGGACAATAGCCATCCTGCCTATAGAAATCTCACCAATGTGCCACAGTGAGTTGGGTCCTGGCACAGAATACGGACAACGACGTACAAGCTCACATCTCCAACGCAAAGCTGTTTGGATAGGATCAATGTCATGAATAGCACGTCAAACTCTTTCACGTGTAACAAAAAAACCATTGACCCCAGTCTTCCCCAAACCATTGTTTGTCCAAGTGCAGGCAGTTCTGTTTGCATACGATGGACAACAATATGCAGTTCAGCATCAGTTAATGTGCCATTAGGAGTGCGAGCCATTCCGTATTCCTGTTGCCTACGATATATGGTGATACAGGAGACACCCAGTATCTCTGGTGAGGGATGCAGGAAAACCCGGAACGGTCAGGAACGGAACGGAACGGAACGGAACAGAACGGAACAGAACCGGAAGTAATTTTCACCAGAAGCATCTTTCCCGCGTGCACGCTTTTTGCTTAGAGCGCAAATCAATCGAGTCTGGAGAGACGGTGACAGAGCCTGGACTCTCTCTCGCATCTGTCGTCTCTCTCGCATCTGTCATCTCTCTTGCATCTGTCGTCTCTCTCGCATCTGCCGTCTCTCTCGCATCTGCCGTCTCTCTCGCATCTGCCGTCTCTCGCATCTGCCGTCTCTCATATCTGCCGCCGGCGCCTAAAGACATGGAACCCGAAGTGATAGTCATCGACAGTGCTAGTTCTGATGGTGAGGACCTGCCATCTCCTTTGGCAAAGCGTCCCAGAGGACATGACCCTAGGTATGAACTTGTACTGAACATGCAACCCCTATCCTCAAAGTACTTCCTCTCCTCCAAATATGCCATATGTCCCTCATCCTTTCAGCATGCCCTATCTCCCAAGTATGCCCTATCCTTCAGGTGCACCCTACCGCCATTGGGATAATGCTGTACCAGTACAGGGTGGTGAGTGCAGCTACCGATGGAACCCTAACTCTCCATACCCTGTGTGCTATCCTTACAACAGCCCAAGCACCTCAGCCCTCGACACTCAACGGCCCGGCCCCTCTACACTCAACAGCCCACCTCAGCCCTCTACACTCCATGATAAGAACAGTCAATTCCAATCATTTTATTTACGTCAGTTACAGGGGTCTCGAATTCGTCAGTGTTATGGATGCAACTCAGCAATTCGTCGAGATCTAACTTTTGTTCCATCCCAGCCCCATGACATAGTAATTTGTCATAAGGAATGTCGCTATTACAGAGATGGGGATTGCATGAAACTAACAGGAAGTGACCAACCGGTTCACTACCATTTCATGCAGCAGTGTGTTAAGAATAAGCACCCCTCCTTCATCCCAACCATGTTGTACATATCACCAGAAATTAAGCCACTTCTCACAGCCACTCACATTGCTCATCTTTGTGATGAATTTGGTATAATCTTGTAATTTGGTTCATTAACTGTGCCTTTTTCTCCAGTTATGCTATAATCTTGTATATAATTCGGTTCATTTTCTCATGTTATGCTCAGTGGTTCACAAAAGAAAAACACTGAAAAGGACAAACAGTACGTGCAGTCTAATGTTGATACTATGGCATCATGATGATCGGCTGCGCGTGCGCTGCTGGCAATGATGCACGTGATAATGCGGGGGTGGACGGACATGTCCGTCCCGGATCCCGATCTGCTGCGAGGAGCGTCTCCATCTAGATCTACCGTGAGATCGACTGAAGTTGCAGCATCACTGTGTCCAAACTATCGCATCAACTCTCGCGACCTTTGTCCGAGTGTCGTTGTCGGTCAAGTTGGCGTTTCACGGTGCTAGCTCAGAGAACTGGGCCAAGCGAGAGTTTTCTAGGCTCGCCCCCTAGCCTGCTCTGCTTACAAGCTTGACATAAATGCAATGCTAAGTACAGATCCAGTAGCGATACAGACAGTACCTTTGCCACGAAACTGATCCAGCAGTTGCCGGTCTAAAGTGCTACTAGTCGCAGAATAATAATTATAATTACTTCCGGTTCCGTTCCGTTCCGTTCCGTTCCTGACCGTTCCGGGTTTTCCTGCATCCCCTCTGGTGATGAGCAGCTCACTAAGCTTGGGGTCAGTTGCCTGGGGATGGGATTCTCCTCAAGAAGATGTGCTCCACTACTTCCCGTAAGTATATTAGTTGCGGAATGCCTTCGCACGAGGCAACTAATCTGTCCTGTCCGTGTACTAGGGTTTGTATATAATTATGTGACAATAGTCACGCTTATGAACTGTTTAACCCACGAAAAGGACATTGATCGAAGGTACTCAAGTTGATAAGAAACCTAGGCTTTCCAATTTGACTTCTGGGAATCACAGGTGCCATGTATGAAGTGGTGACCACATCCAGCTGGTCAAGATATGATTCCCATTCCTGAGAAAGTCTTCGCAGGCACTCGCACAGTTCGGCAGAGTAACGTGCGGCAGTTGTTGCCGCCTCCTGATTACCAGTAGCTGCCCTAAGACGCTCGACTAGAACATTCCAAATACACGTTTCCAAACGCTCTACGACGTATTCGGCAAACGACTGGTTGGCTGTGCCTTCTCGCCGCTCTGCAAGGCTAATAAATGCACAATATTCATAATTCTCAAAAAAATCCCTCCCAGCCCCACGGCTGGTCTGACGTGCCTACCATATATAGTACTTGCAACGCTCACGATGGGCTTTAAATACAACGTAGACGAGTAGATTTACAAAATTAATCCAGTTCCAATATTCCAGATAGTACAGGCTCATACTGATTCTTATCAAGAACTAATGCTCCCAATAATCCATTCCCAATACGCCTTCTAGAAACTCCAAGCCGACTTGAGGAACTCGAAGTCGATTTGTGAAACTAGAAGCCGACTTGAGAAACTCCAAACCGACTTGAGAAACTCGAAGGCAACTTCAAGGAACTCGAAGTTGACTTGAGAAACTCGAAGTCAACTTCACGGAACTCCAAGCCGACTTCACGGAACTCCAAGCCGACTTCAGTGAAGTAAGTCGTATTCTGAATTTTGTTATGAACAGCGTTCCATAAATGGTATATACGCGGTGGGGAGAAGCACCAAAATATGCTATCTGCGATTTTGTGCACGCTTGCAGAGAGCCTCATACACTACACCAATATGTAGTAACATTAATGCAAACCTGGATAGGGAGCTTCTTCTTAGTGGTAGGTTCTTGCGACTCCTCGAGCTGTGCTGGGACCACCACTGCTCCGGTCTTGAAGCTTATGGCTGTAGCATTGTCTGGAGCCCGCTTCCCTTTACCCACTTTGCGCCTTTTCTTTGGGAAGTCCTTCGCTCTGGCGCTCTTTGTCGATTTCCCTCGCTTCATCATGCTTCATGCTATTCCTTCTATATAAAAGCGCACCGATAATTTTTATAGTTCAAAGTTCAAAAAGAGAAGCTAGCATGGCCTTGAGCGCGCATGCGCAAACCGAATTCGTACAACAGTAAACTTTCCACAATCAATGTCATAATTAGCTATGAATGATACAAGTTTGAATTATCAAAGGACTAAACTCTTCATATATGGCATGAGAAATAGCTACTTTAAAGTTCTGAATGAATGAAAATGAGCAAACAACTGTACCCCGGGTACAGGAAACTAGGTTAGAGATTTGGCAGTTCCTCATACTACTTTCCATAAATTGGATTTTTGTATTCCTTCTGTGCACTTCGGTACAGTGGATTCTCATTCTGGGGGTAGATGTGTGTGGTGCAATGGGGGAAGGGGAAGCTTTAACACATAATATTATATTATGGTGTTACCATAATATTATGCTCGCAGGCTAGAGAGATGGAGGAGAGAAAAGTCACTGTATCTAAGTATGTGAATGAGATATGGAGCCGGGGATTATGTCATTGTGATCAGCATAAAACGAGCTTTCAAATGATGTCCTAAAAGTGAATTTTGATGTTGATCACATTTTTACCAAAAATCACACTCGACCAAAGGCGTGATTTTCGGTCAAAATTCAACCTACAGCAAAATGGACATCATTCGAAAGCTCCAATCGTGCTGATCACAATGGTGCAAGTCCCAGCCTTGTATCTCATTCCTAGCCCAAGATACCTAGCATAAAGTACATCATGTAGCTCAAATATACAATACTCATGCACAGTAACGTATTACAGCACCAATCAAGACTATAAAAGAGCTTGACTGTATATCACATATTTCAACGCTTAACAACGACATCTGGAAACCCTTCTCCAAACTCCTCTCTCCCCCTCCTCTCTGCTCTCCCTCGGATCCATCCCTCTCCAGCCCATTCTCCTCTCTAGATCTCACCTTTGAATGCTTGGTCCTGGCAACTTCTTCCTCAAATTTGCGCACTTCAATTGCATCCTATATACAACAAAGACGCAAAGACAGTAAGAACAGACAGTGGCGTAGCCAGGATTATTGAATTGGTAGGGCACTGTTTATGCACGCTGCCGAAGGCAGTGCATAGAGGCGCGGAGCGCTGATCAGTCCGCGCGAAGCGCAGAAAATTATTTTCACGTTAACTTTTCAGGATGGGCTCTCGTGGCACCTCAAGTTCAATATGTACGAGGATCGATGCTGCAGAGAGACGTTTTGTCCAGTGAAGGGGGGCCTGAACCGGAACACCCGTAGTCGCAATATCAGCTGGTGGACCGCTGGGCCAGGACGAGTCGCTCCGGATGTCTCTTCACAACTGACACGAGGTTTTTTTTAGTAGCTGCTCATCATCATCTGACTGATTATCATCAGAACCAGACTCACTGTTACTCTTGCTGCATTCGAATACCGTCAGTTGCCTCACTTGCCATCGACTTACTAGTACTACTAGCTATATCCTATGGCCTACGACGCTAGACACAGACAGCCCATGCCATGTGCTCATGTATTAATAATTATATTAACCTTTCGGAACGTTTATTGCCCGGGCCCAGAACCGAGTTGCCCGGGCCCGTGCCCGGGGGGGCCCGTGCCCGGGGAGGCCCGGGTGTGGCTACGCCACTGAGAACAGAGAAGCTTTTCCTACCAGTTGCCTTGCCAGAAGTGCAGTTGCCACTCGATCATAATTATTGCCACATGAAGATCCTTCCTATGGTAGCTATCCTACTGGTGGTGTTGTCCTACTGGTGTTGTTGTCCTACTGGTGTTGTTGTCCTACTGGTGTTGTTGTCCTACTGGTGTTGTTGTCCTACTGGTGTTGTTGTCCTACTGGTGTTGTTGTCCTACTGGTGTTGTTGTCCTACTGGTGTTGTTGTCATAGCTGGTGCACATTTAAACAACATGTGATGGTCAGACAGGTCACACCAGTCTTACCAGTATCAGCAGGAGGATCTTGAGCAGCAGCAGCGCCAGCAGTCCGAGTATCAGCAGCACGATGATGATGATCAGGGCAATGCCCCATGGGGGGACTGGCAGAGTGGCTGGCTGGGGGCACACTGGGAGGGAAGGAAGGAGGGTCACTATGGTTTCTGGCCACAAAAAGAGGAGTTCTCAGTTGGCATGCTAACAATTGACGAAGGTTATTCATTTCCGACCATAAAATACATGCTATTGTAGTGTAGCCTCCTAATGTACCTGATGAGGCCGTATAAGGACAAAACAGCTGTTTGGTCACAGCCATACATGCCTTCATCTGGAGACTGATATAGCGCCCTCACTCTATAAAGTTACGTATATACACGGTTGGAAGTCAATTGTACAGCTCAACTAAAATTGCAAGAATCCTTTCTGCACATTTTTGGGCCGGGTCAGAAGTACCTATCTCCCCCTTTAAAATCCACCTAGCCTCGTGGCGCACTGGGCTCAGAACATCAAGGAGAGCTAAGGTACCAGGTAACTTACCACACGTAGTCATGTATCTACATGTAGCTAGCGGGGGCGACTGTCATACACACCTCGTTCCCAGGCCCCCACCAAGCTTTTGGGTGCTTGCAGTGTGGAAAAGTGGCATGGGGGGAGCCTGGTATGTTTCCTCACGTGATCTCCTTGCTGTTCTGAGCCCCAGTGCGCCACGTTCAATAAGTCCTTGACGCATGTGAGATACCATGCAGGCGTTCTTTGTGCAACCGAAAATGGCACGAGCATGGGAATGAGGCTACATCCTCCATCACACACACACACACACCTCACTCACACACCATCACACACACACCACACTCACCTCCCACATACTCTACATGGATCGCAGCAACAGACTGGTCTTGTGTGCTGACGGCCACATAGTACCGATACAGACATCCGTCACGGTCCGTATTGCAGGGAGTTGTACGGATAGCTGCAGGGAGAAAATGGCACACATGGTATTCAGGGCTGAGCATCCTTAATTGTGAGTGTATAGGCACTCATATATTATAGGGCTGTCATACTTGCTACAATTCTATTCAGCTGCAGGTGAGTTGCATTCTGAATCCTCTTCAGAAATCAAAAAATAGTTTCACATTAATTTTGACACTTACAGTTTATTTCATATTCAACTTGGTCTGTGCCATTGATGAGCACAATCTGGGAGCAGTTTGCACAGCGACTGGCTGGTAGCTGGAATCCAATAGTGTTGCCATCCAGTCCTGTGAGCAGCTGGGAACCGTTAGGCAACTGGCCCCCCATTAGTGTCCCCGCGGTGAAGAAATCAGCAGCCTCTACACCATCAAACTGAGTGACAACATCGAGGGCACATTGTGCACACCGTTGATTGGTGTCACACGTGAACTGGGCGCATCCTGAGGTCACGTTCCCAGAGCACACCTCGCAGTACGTGCCAATGTAAGGTGGGTCACACTGGCATTGACCCTGGCACGTGCAGCTGCCATGACCATTGCATGGGTCCTGTATCAGATAAGCATGCAGAGGGATGGAGGGAGGGAGGGAGGGAGGGAGGGAGGGAGGGAGGGAGTTAATTAAATTTGTTAATGAGTTTAATTATAGGCACCCACTCGAATAGCGGCATACTATTGACCTATACAACTCCTAATGACTCACAGTGCTGTTTCTAGGATCAACACAGTCAGTATCAGGAGTGCACTCGCAGGCGGCAGCTGTCTGGCTGAAGTACGGCATTCTGGTGTTGGGCTCAATCCCACACTGGCAACCTTCGCAGGTGCACGTCCCCCTCCCTGAGCAAATGGCATTTCCGATCCCCCTCCCACATCGAGAGTCATCACACTCGCATGCTGGCCCATAGAACAAAGGGACGCCCTGTAGGGTAGAGTGAGAGAGAAAAGTAAGTTGTTGGTGGCCGCAGGGGGGGGGGGGGGGGGGGGGGGGGGGGGGGGGGTGATTCGGACTATAACCCACATAAATACCTTTGGAATACTCAGGCAGTATTAATCGGTATCGGACTGCGTCCTCGACCAATTAACACTGCCCATGGTTCCCAGGATGTTAATGTGGGATAATGCACTCATGTAGGGGCCCTGTCCTATACTTCTCTAACAAGGGGCTGGGTTGGCTTAATTCAATGGTGGTCAAAGTATCAGGAGATTATAGGCGTGCTCGTACATTTGAGTCTCTCCGGCACTGGCACTCTCCACATATGCACGTTCCTCTGTCCGTACTGGTACACTGGATCCCAGATGGACCACGCCTGTGTGTGTGTGTGTGTGTGTGTGTGTGTGGGGGGGGGGGGGGGGGGGGGGGAGACAATATATAAGTACCTATGTATACTCACATATCACGCATGTACTATTCACACCATAGAACACAAATTATTAAAGCAATTGTTTAATATTAGCTAACTATATGTAGGAATATATATGTACGTATCATGTAAGCAGCTTATTATCTCGTCACATAACCTCAAGCCCCGATACTTCAAGAGGTACACTATTATGACCCATCAAGTACCTATATCTACACACTACAGTACATACAACTGTATGCATCAAGTGCCTATATGTATCTATGCCCTACAACACTACAGTACATACAACTGTATGCATCAAGTGCCTATATGTATCTATGCCCTACAACACTACAGTACATACAACTGTATGCATCATGTCTGTATACCCTACATAGTTGTTCTTACGGGCATTCCAGTATCTGTCCACCTGTCTGCCCTGTCTGGTCACACTGGCAAAATTCACCAAAACTAGTGTGTGTGTGTGTGTGTGTGTGTGTGTGTGTGTGTGTGTGTGTGTGTGCATGGAAGAGGCAGTGTGGCTCAAGATGGTCTGGCAGCTAGGCGCTCACTATATTAATATTCTTACGAGTCTATAAACCTCTAGCTGTTTGGGAACACAGTGTGAATCTCACTGCAAGCAAGAGCTCACTGCCAGGTCTGTTGCACAAACACTGTGTTAGTGTACCATGCAGTCCCCACGACAACAACAACAAAGATGGCTATACAACAGCAGAGCCCACTAGGCTAGAGAAAGGCAGCACCGATACCAAGGAGCAGATCGGGACAGCAATCATACAAACTGGAAAGAACGAAACATTATTTGAGCAAGGGAACATCAGAGACACATGATGACAGAGAAATCAGGCTGGGACGTGAACGAAGGGTGTCACAGAAGGCTGGCTCCAGGCTGGGAGATGGAACGGAAGTGTCAAACCATGTCTGCTCCCTGCTATTGTTTTTTTTTGATAAGTCAATGGCACTGAGGCAAAGGATATACTCGAGGCCTCACAGCTTTCAGTAATTGGTTGTGTGTGGATTTTTGCAATTATATGCTGTGTGTCCGTTGTGGTCCAGCGAGATTCCCTGGAACCAGGTCAATGGCAGCTCACTTCAGGCTTGTCCCATGCCATTATGCTCTACATGCTCCAGCTGTTACTGAAATGCTCACTTTCCAGTGTCGCACTGACAGATGCCACACGATAGTGTACCATTTCCACCACATTCATCACTGCTCGGAACCTGTGGACGTGTGGTTGTGAAGGTGGGGGGAAAAGGAGGAAGAGGAGGGAGGGTGTGGGGAGGGGGGAAGGAGGAAGAGGAGGGAAGGAGGAAGAGGAGGAAGAGGAGGGAGGGTGTGGGGAGGGGGGAAGGAGGAAGAGGAGGGAGGGTGTGGGGAGGGGGGAAGGAGGAAGAGGAGGAAGAGGAGGGAGGGTGTGGGGAGGGGGGAAGGAGGAAGAGGAGGAAGAGGAGGGAGGGTGTGGGGAGGGGGGAAGGAGGAAGAGGAGGGAGGGTGTGGGGAGGGGGGAAGGAGGAAGAGGAGGGAGGGTTGTGAGAATCAAGGGAGGGTGAGGGAGGGAAGGAGGAGGAGGGGGCCAGAAAAGGAAGAAAGATGTGAGGGGGAGAGAGGGGTCAGATGAGTGAATCCTACTTACATCCAATTGTTCATCCAATTGTCATTGGCAATAATGGCCGTACGTATACTCTGTATGCTGTTGTTTACGGGTAAGCTGACACACAATGTTGTAACTGGAAAGATTAGAGTAATAGGACTGTTTTGGGAATAGCATGCAAACAATTTGGCCTGAACCACCCCTCCCCCACACACATCCTTAGGCATTTGTGTACAGATCAGATTGGGTGTCAACGCCTATTGACTACAGTATACTGAGTTATACTGACTACAGTTTACTGACTACATGCAGTATACTGATTTATACTGACCACAGAGTTATTCGGACTACACAGTAAACTGAAGTTTTCAGGTTGCTCGATCGTCTAAGATCCATTTCAGATGTTGGTACGTGTGCACTGTGTAGGCCTTGTGTACAGGTCACACGTATGTAAAAAACAAAACAAAAAAGTGTAGGCCTTTGCCGTTCACTTGGCGTCCTGTCTGTGAACACGCATACAATCAAACGAACAAACACACAATAATTTGTAATTTCTGGCTTAGAATACTACAAAGGTCCTTTCCATGCATACGCCGTATATACTTACGTGCATATGTGCCAATTTTCTGAATGTATCTTGGACGAGCGACCTGAAACCTCAGTATCAGTATACTGACTACAGAGTTACAGTATACTGACTACAGAGTCACAGTATACTGACTACAGAGTCACAGTATACTGACTACAGAGTTACAGTATACTGACTAAGTTATTACCTCCTGATCTTCACAGGGGCAACGACAAATGGCTGACAGTTCCACCTGAAAGGTACCAAACCCAACGACACGTACAGGGACGCTAAAGGGGGGGAAAGCAATTCCATGGTCAGGGGTCTGCATGGCCTGACTATTTGCACACGACACCTACACTCTGGGTCCTGCAGCAAGTTCTGCGGTACACTCCTGCAGTGTCACAGAGGCCGTAAAGTTAGCAACTCGACCAATCTCGACACCAGTACAGCTGCCATCCTGAGCAATTCTATTGGATATGATACTTTCATCACAAGATATCATACATACGTATAGGTATTGGAATTAGATGCTCGAAGGCATAATAATACGGTGAGCAGAGTAGTTCTTGAATGCACTTCAAGATTAACTAGCAATTCGTGCATTGGGTTATATATGGCAGCACAAAAAAAGATGTCACAATTAAATGTTTTAGCCTACTAGAGGGATGCCTTCGCAAGCATGGCCGATCAAGCTATGTTAATCACTTACGGTCCAGGACAAAGGCTTGGTGAGATATTAATAGTGACGCCTGGAACTGGCTCAGGATCAAACACGATGCGCTGGGAGATTTCCTGTGGGGGACAAATAATATCAGAGGCTGTATGATACCTTGCTTAGTAGTCGTAGGTTGTGCTCCGAATGGAAATGTTGTTCTGACTGCGTACACGTCATTCTCGATCACTTTCAGGAAGAGCCAGCTGCCTAGCCTCGTTCCCAGGCCCGGTCAGACGGGGCCTGAGAACGAGGCTACCAGCTACAGTGGCGGATCTAGAAATTTTGAAAGGGGGGTTCGTTGGCACATACATGCCGCACCGCCGACGGCGGTGCGCAGAGCCGCTTTTTAGCGATCAGGAAGCGCTCTCGTAGCATCTCTGCACATTCTGGACATGTTCCCAGACGCAAAGAAGATTGACTAAGTAACCAGTAAGTATCGATGTGTGGGGCTGTTAGCTTCCTTCTTTTCATCGTCAACGGATTACAACCACGAACGTGGACAGCCGATTGAACGTTAACACTGCGTTGTTGCTTTATTTTCTAATTATACGTATATTATACAGAAACAAAAATAATTGATGTAAAATTAAAATTGTGTAGCAGCGCAGCTAGCTAGCTCAAGACTATGTCTGCCTTCAGGCTTTCAGCCCGCGAACGGTCAAGGTATTACCAACCACAGCTACAATAATACAAGTAGTTTATGTTAACAAGGGTCAAAAGGGGGGTTCGCTCGCACCCCTAGATCCCCCCTAGATCCGCCACTGAGCTATCATGCAAGTGTGTGTGTACTCACATTATACAGCTGCTCCACAAGATCCACCACGTTGCTGGAATCACCGGCCAGGGTACCGGAGAACGCCCCCTCCCCGAGCTCCTCCACTAGCGCCTGGCAACAGATAAATCCGATGACACACGAGTTGGGTTGGTTACCCATGCTCCCAAATCACCCTATTGCTGGGCTCAAATTCTGCAATTTTGTCACTGTATAAGTGTTCAATCTACTGCTAACTTTTGCCATATCAGTTTAGATGTACCATACACTACAATTCTGCAAGAAATTTCATTTCCACGTACATCGTAGAAAGGCTTGGCTCCAGCTTCTGCTGCAAAGATTGGGATAATGTCAAACTCTCGAAGCTTCTCTGCAATCTGACCAACAGAAGGATAGTCCTGCACAGAGAGAGGAGGATGGGGAGGAAGTGGGAGGTGGTGGTGAAGGAGAGAGGGAGAGGAGGAGGGAGGGGAGGGATCATGCAGCTCCTGAATTATGAGTAACATACAGTAACAGGTGTGACAGCTGGTGTGCAAACATTTCACTGTGGTGTGAGAGACCACAGGTAAACTTTGAGTACCATCAGCTGCCCCTAGGAAGAGATTTCTTCCCAAGCAAGGTTTGAATATAATTAACCATTAGCGTGCCTCCTGCCCAATCCTCCTATACAACACAAACAAGGTCTGTGAGTCTGTAGGTTAAATAGCGGGAGTTATTGAGCTAATTCGCAGTACAGGTTTATTTCAATCAGTACAGCTCACTAGTGTGTCCCATTCCTGGTAGTCTATGTTCCGTCCGACAGGAGCAGGACCTGGGATCTTACAGAGCCCATCATGGGGAATTATTACACCACCCAGCTGTGGGGGGGGGGGGGGGGGGGGAGAGTGGGAGAGGAGAGGGGGAGTGGGAGAGGGGGGGAGGGGGGGGGAGGGGAGTGGGAGACGAGAGGGGGGAGTGGGAGAGAAGGGGGAGTGGGAGAGGAGAGAGTGAGAGAGGAGAGGGGAGAGTAAGAGGGGAGAGGAGAGATGAAGAAGGTGGTGATAAATGTACAAGGAATGATAAATTCACAAACACTTTCAATTCAGCTCAATTTGTATTTCTCCTTCCTTTCTATTACATATGTACGTATATGCAACGTCATAAAAAAGCAATAATTTTGTGTGATCATGCCTCCCACCGGTCAGGAAAGGGTTTCACGCCTCACCATGCACTCATTTGGAAAAGATCACATTTCTCTTGGTCATTATTCAAGACAACACTACAACACAAACAAACCCTATAGGCTTCTGTTTGTTTGTTTGTCCTTCTTAAGTAATTTGAAAGGTTGAGAGAGTTCTCCTACTCAGTGGCTTCAAAAGTGTACAGTGTTCACCTTATTTGGAAGGTTAGTGAAAGCAAACGTTCCTTCTTTCTTCCAAGATTGTGATACATGTACGCATGATTCACACCTCAATATTATACTGGCTTCACTGCTCTCTGCCTCACACATACACATGGCATGCACACAATGTCATGATCTGATTACAAGTTATTTCACACTAAAAAGTACAAGATGTAGTGCTTTGTGTATGTCACAGGGGTATAGCAACCCACCACCTTCTTTTTCCTCTACCATCCCCTCCCCGAACCCCATTCCCCCTCTCTCTCTTTCCCCACCCCATCCTCTCCTTCCCCACCCCTTCCTTCCTCCCTCCTCCTCCCCTCCCTCCTCCCCTCCCCCTCCTCTCCCTTTCCTTCCCCACCCCATCCTCTCCCTCTCTCCTTCCCCACCCCCTCCTTCCTCCCTCTCTCCTCCCCCACCCCCACCCCCTCCCTCCTCCCCTTCCCTACCTTCCCGTCTCCAGCATAGTGAAAGCCAGCATCAGTGATGAAGAGTAGCAGCTTCCGAGAAATTGGTCTCCAACCAATCAACTGTACACGCAAACAAAAGGCAAAATAAATGCACAACTATTTCTCATACAAGTTTACTTTCATATACGCGTATGTTATACTTCATTTGCCATATTGGAGGACAATGTCTACTGGAGATGACGACAGCAGACGTACAAGAGAACTCTGCAGGTTCACATTTAACTCACAAAGCAGTGACATAACGTACGTCGGTGCAAACGATGGACTGCAGCAATCCATCGAAGCCTCCTTCAGGGGAGTCCTGGTTCCCGGAGATTACCTGGGCTTGAACTCTTTCCTATTTGAGTTAAGAGGGAGGGACAGATGATGGACAAGTCAATGAACTAGTGGAAATGCAGGGCATTGGGGGGCGAGCCTGAGTGAAGTGCATGCATACGCAGGACATGGAGCAGTTGCATGCACAGGACTGTCATCAGAATAATTATTGTGACTTAATGAACATAGTAGCTATAGCATCAGGCCCAAATTTCCGGTAAGTGGTCGGTCCAAGCAAACACAACACACACACCGTGCAATGAAGTGACACTAGTGTGGGGCTCGCCCCAACAACTGCCTATGACAACTGCCTGTCATATGCTTTGTTTCGTATTTCTAGTGAGTGGATAGCTGGAAACTGAAGCGCTCAAAATTTAAAGCTCATGAGGCGAAGACTAGCTATACCGATTCTTGACCCTTGCCAACATGAAGATCTTCAAACTTTGTATTACCGTTGCTACCCAACCCTGACAGTTGAAGAGGTCAAGATCAGCAGAGAAGATGAAGACAGGGAGAAACAGTGGGTCCGTGAGGTTTGAAGGGTTATGCCGCGCCAGTGCACATGGTACGTATTTTGCGATGATGGAAGTTCTCTTTGAGGTTCTGTTGAAAACTTAGCTAGAAGGTGAACCTGTGCTATTGACGTGAAAGATTCTGCTTTCACCATGGAAAGTTACTCACTCTTCCTCCTCTGCCACAATGATGATGATGTCATCATGTGGTCTTGGGCCACACAACTTACATTGAACAGTGTCTGATTGGTAGTGAGGGAGACGACATGTCTGTAGCTGTAGGGAGGTTGGCATCCTTCAGGGACTTCAGTACTGCCCAAACAGGGGTTCCTTAGCCTTTCCGGGTTGACATTCACGTAGGGGGACAGCTGCTTGTCAACAAAAGACCCGAAGCCGATGGTGAAGTTTGTGGAGATACCAACAATTCTTTGGGCTGTGTGTGTGTGCGTGTGTGTGTGTGTGTGTGTGTGTGTGTGCGTGTGTGTGCGTGTGTGTGTGTGTGTGCGTGTGTGTGTGTGTGTGTGTGTGCGTGTGTGTGTGTGTGTGTGTGTGTGTGTGTGTGTGTATGTGTGTGTGTGTGTGCGTGTATGTGTGTGTGTGTGTGTGTGTGTGTGTGCGTGTGTGTGTGTGTATGTGTGTGTGTGTGTGTGTGTGTGTGTGTGCGGTTGTGTGTGTGTGTATGTGTGTGTGTGTGTGTGTGTGTGTGTGTGTGTGTGTGCGTGTGTGATACCATGGTGTGTGTATATGTGAGATGGTATCAAAGCTACTGAGGGAGAGTATGGTGCATGTGAGGATGTAGTGTTCGAGTGCAGCATACAGAGGGTGGCGGTGTGACTCGTACTTACCAATCAAACCTCCCAGCGTCTTGAGGTTGTTCAGGTCATCTCTCATGGAGAAGGAGAGATCCATGAGCAGGTAGAGGTCGATTGGGAAGTTGTTGGCAGGCCGCACTGCCAAGGGAAATGTGACAGGCTCACCTGTGTGTGTTGGGGGGGTGGTGTATGTGTGTGTGTGTGTGTGGGGGGGGGGGGGGGGGGGGGGGGGGGGGGGGGGTGTATATGTGTGTATGTGTGTGGGGGGGTGTATGTGTGTATGTGTGTGGGGGGTGTATGTGTGTGTGTGTGTGTGTGTGTGTGGGGGGGGGGGGGGGGGGGGGGGGGACAGTGCTTGCTAGGCAAATGCAGGGAATTGTGGGTGGGGAGAGTACAAGCAAGCTGCATGCATTTTGAGGATGATAATATTATCATAGAGAATTAGTTGTTGAGTGCTAGTAAATTTAAGCCAGAATATATACATGTAGTTGCCTGACGTATGACAAAGGTATAACTTTACAGCTGGCCGACGCCGATCTCATTTGTTTGCTCTGTGCTGGGACCTGCACCTTTGGTACCTTCTCAGCGTTGTTGCTAGCCTCGTTCCCAGGACGCGTGCACACAGCCTGGGAACAAGGCTACCTCGTTTCCTGCTCTCCAGTGAGTCTGCACATCACTGAACTTAGAATTGACACGTTTCGTACATTATATTGCATGCGCCAGATTACGGTCCAGACAGTGACTCCGGAGCTAATGTGGGGAGTCTCATCCAGGGTCTGTTCTGTCCATCTGTCCGGCTGTCCATCTGTTTGTCAGTCAGTATATCTGACTACCCGAGGCACTTAGAAGCACTTGTTAGGCTAGTCGGAAAAACTTGGTGGATTGTTGGTGGATGTTGGTGGATTGTACCACATGATCACTGGATGATATCCAACAGTTTGTTTGCCAACACACGTAAACTGGTCACAACCCTGCCAAACACAGTAACTTACAGTGCCCCCCAAAATCATCACGCCTATGCAATCATCCCTATTAGTCTAGCCTCATTCCCAGTCCGTTTCTCCTACACGGCCTGGAATGAGGCTACCATGACTCTGGCCAACAGACCCGAGGGTCACATTCAGTATTTCTAAATCGGAGTGTAGTTGCTACCTTTAATGCTGGCAATCAGGTTTGCAAGAGCACTACTATCATGCTTGGTTCGTTTGTCCTGCACATGTAAACCAGGAAACCGGTCAAAGACATGCCAAACAAAACGGTACGTACCCAAACGTCATCATACTAGGCCTATGCGATTATCTCTGTTGCGTCACACTACATACAAGACAATGCTGGCCAAGGATTGACAGATCCGTGAGTATAGTGTGTGCTATTTGTAGTAGGTTCAAAACAAGCATTGAAAAAGCACTACTATGTGTGTCCATTGCGGACTGAATAACTATGGAAAGTTCTCTCCTATAAGGGCACAGTAAAGTATCAGCTAGGGATGACATAATCACAATGCTGTTCAAGAGAATGAATGGACTGAGCAACAGGTGGCTGCTTAGTAGATTCGCCTTATTTGGTGTTGATGATGACTGCTTGTTCTCTTATGCGCACTACCTTATGGATCATGAAAGTGGATTCCAGGACAAACATGGCCACCAGATTCAGTTGTTACTGGTTCATTGTCCAAATGTAATATATGCATGCACAGTAAACCCACATAGCACACAACTACAAATCATGGTAGAATTCTTGCCTCAACGGCTCCCCTATACTCGACGGATCTCTGGTGGAGAGGGTTATTGCTCGTTCAGCAACTTACTGTTCTTGGCACATACCAGAGAGAATTTGGCAACTGGGTCAATGTTTCGTAAAATAAAACTTTCATCTAAAGCGAAAAATTTTACAACCACAAAAATTTCCAGTGTGTGAAGAGCCCATATTCAAACATACGGTGAATAGCATCTGCATGTTGCTCAACAGATGGTGACTCACTTACCAGGTCGGACATTGACGCTTAGTCTGCTCGGGCTGATCTGGTTCAAGCCTTCAAAATTTTCCTGCATGTAGGAAGAGGGAAATATAGGTATTTATTTATTCAGCATGTGGTTTATACATGTCATTCTGATTTCCAGGTTGTTTTCACAGGAAAAACGATAATACAGGATTGGACGGGCACAGATTTGCTCCGTGAATGCACACACGGTCCACTCGCCCGTTCAAGTCTGTGGTGACAACACTTCATTTTTGAATATTACATTATTCCTGCCAGTAGACCATGCACATGTGCCTACAGGCACTCAACTTCCGGTGTTCCCACCACGGACTCGAACGGGCAACCGGACGGTGTTGAACTGGAGCAGCTCTGACAGTTACGGTGGCTGCAATGTCCCGTATCTACAAGTACATGTAGTTTTAACAGTGTTTATTGTTTACACATAAACATTGGTCATACACTGCCTAGGGGGTGAACGTGGTCCTCTGATTGGTTGAATCTTTGCCAACTATGGTTTATTAAGAATGCTGTTTGTCATGTGACAAACAATTATTTCTTCTCACTATTTTCGACCAAATAAGGAAATAGATCAGCGGTATATTGGAAGAGTTGGCTGAATGAACCATCTACAGCCAAGCCATGCCTACACACAAGTTTGTGTTTTGTCTAGAAGCACTTCTCTTCTTGAGCAGAGCACAAACTGCTCCCATAAGCAGTCAACTCGTCCAACCCAACTATCCAAATTTAGTGTGGATATCATCACTCAACCAACCATTGGGGTGGTACACAAACACTGGACCATCATGAGTTCAACTCGTGACGCAGTCCACCCACCGAGTGTGGTATCAAAAAGCAAGTTCGGTTGACTCCATGTAGTCACATGACCAGATTGATTCCTTGCTCACAAGTTATCAAGTACACACATAGAGTATTTACAATAAGTGTCTCCCCCCCCCCCCCCCCCCCCCCCCTCATATGCATATGTGCACACATATAAGAACAATCATGCATATACATAACACAAACTGCACACAGCTTCCGCATCAACTCACCATCACACACACACACACACACACATACCCACACACACTTCACACACACACCCACACGCACCGGTGCTGCTTCACTGACTCCTCCCATCGGGTTTTGCGTATCATTCCCCGGACAAGGATCAGGGTCGACAATGCGGTAGCACCGGGAGGTACCATTGTAGTTCTGAGGGAGAATAAATCAAATTCACAACTTAAGGCTGGTGAAGCCACAAAGTACAGAAAACGCAAAGAGAGTAGATAGTAAACCAGCATCAATTTAAACGCCTAATTGCTTCCTGAAGAATAACACTATAGGCTACATGCCAAACATTCTACACCATTGACAACTGCTGTGCTGTATTTTACAGATGCTGCAATACAATCCTCAATTAGCAAAAACGACCCTCGAAACAGAGTGCATGCAGCCACTGACAGTCATGTAATGTGCAATAGCGACGGCTCGCGGTCAACTAGCTAATCCAATAATGAACTCACCAAAGAGGCGCACCATGAACACATCGGGGACGCGAGAATACACTCTCTGCATAGCGTCGCCGCATTGCAGAGTCGCGAAATGGCCACTTCTGCTTCCGTCTCTTGCGAGTGAACTGCAATAGAAACAACAATTGATACTGCAACAAAAATTAATCTCGCTAGCTAGCAATGCACGCGATCCAGTAGACGTCTACTACATACATGTAAAACTATACGAATGGAATCTGTATCGTCTGAAAAGGTGCAATCGTGCCACTCACCTCTCGTTAATGATGCTGCACACAGCAGTAATACCACCAATCTCAACTCCATCTCGCGCTAGGTATACCTTACAGCTAGCCGTTACTCCGCAGAAAGCATAAACTAGGCCTACAGACTATTGAAATCTTACTGCTTCTGAGAACGTCTCTATTTAGTATTGCTTTGATATGGCTTGCCGACAATTACGTATACAAAAGAAATCCTTTTGCGGTTTGGCACCTTGCAAGATTGGTATGGGACCAAGACGAATATCTGAAAACGCTTCCCATAATTCCAGTCCGATCCGGTCCCCGAGTTGGAGTCGTGATCCCCCATCTCAGATTTGTGGAATCAAACCCTTCACCTGGCCGGCCGGAAGTAAGTTCAAATGTAGTAAGCGGGAAAATTATACAAATTACCCTCAGCATCAGCAATAGAGAAGGTCATGGTTCTGGCGTTCATTGAATAGCGTTGATTGCATGTATATCAGACTTTCTGATTCCACGGTTAACGTTGTGACATAGATAAGGAAGTATATTATCTATGGCTGTGATTACTGCTGACTCAACAATAAATAATCTGTTAGGATAATTGAAGGGCTGAGAACCAGAGTGGCCTAACCCACAAACACTGAACCCCCCTAAACTTGAGAATACTGTTAAAATGTGTTTCAGGAGCTGCTGAAATTTCAAGAATTTCAAAATTTCGGTCATATGCTCATACCCATTGCATATTTTCTACTCCATTTTTGTGCAATTCATGCAATTTCCAGTACTTGATTTGGGGTTAGGCCACTCTGGTTCTCAGCCCTTAAATTGTTCAGATACTCAACATGGTTGAGAGTTGAGCATTAGTGTTTCAATATTTGCGCACTCATTGTGGTCGATTAGTTATTGTAAGTCCTATCCTATCTATATGTTCATGTGAGTATTCTGCTATCTATGGCCGGCCCCACCATGCAGGAGTATGTGTGATCAATTGCCACTTGATATACTTTGAAGTACCTATAATATCAATGTACAAAATAGGATTGGAAAAAGAAACAAAAAACACACACATCCTATATGATGCAAGCTAGCTGATCGATAAACTACAGCATTTAGTCTCAATACATACAACACTTAATGCTATACATGTATTATGGTGTGTGCATAGGATTACAATAACTGCTGGTACAAATTCATATGAAGTTCAAAGTTTCCTATGTCTGGGATAATAACACAGTGTTTATTCCCGTCCGTACGCCACATTTTCATACTTCATCTCAGGACTCTGGTAGAGGGGGTTCTGATTCTGTGGTTTGGAGGAGGAGGGAGGGAAAAGTTTGCACATGCAATACTCACATTGCTAGTCACAAAACAAACTGACAACAGATGCACTCTAGCCTAGTTCCAACTTCCCAGGCCGGGGCCTGGGAACGAGGCTAGCTGCACTCACCTTGGAGAAGTCTGCCTCCCTGGCTTCCTTCTCCCATCTCTTCACTTCCAGGTAATCCTGGGAGGTGAACACAAAAGCAGTGAAGGAAATGCATACACATTTGCCGATCAGCACTTCAAAAGTTGGTTTCACTCAAGCACTGAGCTTACCCGGGGATACAGCACAACGGTTGTGAAAAAATTTCTCAAGGAAGTGAAGGAGTGAGGATGACGAGTGAGGAGTGGTTGGTGAGGTGACGGAAATATCAGATGACTGAGGGGGCTGATCAGAGGGACCACATGAGCGTGAAGGAGGGGGGAATGGGGGAGTAACTGTGAAGGGTATGTGAGGGGTGAAGACATGACTTACCAGGATCAAGAAGATGATCTTGATGATGAACAGGATAAAGATACCCAACAACAGCAGTCCCCCGAGAATGATGAGGGCAATGGCCCAGATAGGAATCAGCAGCTGGATTGTTGGTGTTGTTACCATCGGAATCGAACATACTGGAGACAGAGAGGACAGGGACAATCCTAATGTTATGTTCTAGCGGCAAGTGATGTAATTGGAGATGCATTGAAATGAGGGTATCATGACATTCTTAAGGGTCGTTGACCACAGCAACTACAATGTTGGTGGATGATTACCTAGAGGAGGGTGCAGCCATTAGCATCTTACCTGGTGGGTCATTGACCACGGCAACTACTACTACTTCACTTTGATTGTTAGATAGGAGGAAATAGCCGTGGGTGCAGCCATCGGCATCTCTAGCAGTACATTCGCCAACAGAACTGATGGTGTAGCGTGTACTGTCATCTGAGGAGAGATGGAGCAATATTATTATATAGCACCAAATAAGGCATGCACGTATAGGTCATGTCATCTCCCTCCCACTTGCCCCTCTCCTTCCACCTTCCCATTTCACTTTCCCCTCCTTCCCCTCTTCCCTCCTCCCTCCTTCCCTTCTTTCCATAGCATACTCACAGGCATACATGCACACTAACACGATAAACTCACTGATTTCCATATTGACAATATTCACAATTTGTGTCACATCGTCGTCATCTGACACACGTGAGGGGTCGATCAGCACAATTGGCCGGTTATCACGTGGGCAATCGTTGCAGTTGTTCAACTGTATCTCCTTCCGACACAGAACACATGTCGTATCTTCAGTCAGATTGCACAGACTAGAACTCTAGTGTGTGTGTGTGTGTGTGTGTGTGTGTGTGTGTGTGTGTGTACATACAAGATGCATGTGTGTGGTATGTGTGGCGGTGGTATGTGTTAGCTTACCTGTGTAGTGCTAATATAGGTCAGGTCATAACTATATGTAACAGCTAGTCATGTGACAGTCATACAAGATTATGCAACAGTCATGTAAGGGCCACGTAACTTACCAGCCTATCACAGCATCGTCCCACAAAGCCAGGATTGCACGAACAGTTGTTGCAGTTACAACGACCATTTCCGTTGCACACCATACCAGCTGACTATGGGGATAGGAGCAAAAATGGGTCAAAATGCAGCCCTCGATTGGAATAGCAAAGTGGTGGGAGACTAAACTAGTGGACTCCATCCATGCTACAGCTTAACCCACTAACTGATAAATCATTTTCGCGGGAGGTCACCTTAGCCTATGCATAAAACATACCTGATTTCTAGTTCTCTCTATTTTCCAGCCCCCAAACTTCACACACGTGACCGTAGAGCCACCCTGACTACACTGTAGATGCATATCTTAACCCACTAACCGATAAATTACTTTCGCTGGAGGTCACTTTTAGCCTATACCGGCACTCGAACTGTATTATATTTCTAGTTCCAGCCCCCAAACTCGTATGTGCCCATGCAGCCATCCTGCACTTTGAAATCTCTAAGGGGGGGGGGGGGGGGGGGGGGGGTAGAAAGGACTGAATTGAACGTGGGCGATCTGGGGCTCAGGACAGCAAGAAGAGCTAAGGTGCCAGGTAACTTACCATGTGTATCTAGCTAGCGAGGGGCAACTGTCATACACATCAAGTGTTGAACGTGCAGTTGGTTGAACAATACGTGAAACTTTGCCTTTTCATTCCGAATTTTTTTTTTCATTTGTCGATTACGTCACGCTTGAGAAAAGATACCAGGCTCTCCCCACTTTTCCATACTGCAAGCGACGAAAAGCCCGGCGGCACAGGCCTGGGAATGAGGCTAGGTGCCAACTATAAGTAAGTGCCCACCCTGGTTTGAGTTCCAAGGTGAAGGTATAACACATATACATACCTCTCTGCAGCAGGCAAAGGACTCCGGAGGGCATTCACAGTCCCCAGGTACGTTAGGAGTTCTCGGAGCATGGTACGTCTCATCGGTGCCATTAAAGACATTGCAACGGCATTGTCTGTTGCAGCATTCCCCATTTCCTGGAGGTTCAAGAGAGGCACCATACGATTAAGGGAGCAAGTCACAAAACTCCGAGTACATAATTAATCAGGTGTAGAGTGTACCACCTTCGCATGAAGCACACACACACACACACACGCACACCACGTACAGACACACATGCATGCATGTGCACATGCACACACTCACTCACATACACACACTCACACTCACATACACACACTCACACTCACATATGCACGCGCGTGCGCGCACGCGCACACACAAACACACAAACACACAACACACAAACACACATATGCACGCGCGTGCGCGCACACACACAAACACACACACACACACAAACACACAACACACAAACACACACAAACACAAACACACACACACACACACACACACACACACACACACACACACACACACACACACACTCACCACTGCAGCTCAGGCCATTTGGTCCTAAGCCACATCTGAAGTTGTCGCACTCACAAGCACGCTCAGCACCACTGAAGACTACAGCTTCGTATTGAGGATTCTGCAAAAACAGTGAGGGGTATTATTTTGTCAGGAGTAACAAAATTTTCTCAAAAAAACTACATTCCTTCCCTCCCTCCCTGACTTCTTACCGCTGCCAGAATTGTACTCAGTTCTGGTTCACTGGCAGGATCTGGGGCGCTACACATACAGGTACAGTCACACACACCCCTGCCTGAACAGTTGAGTCTGAGTGATGTGAAGAGTGGGAGGATGCGGGAGAGCAGAGGGAGGAAGGGAGGATGCGGGAGAGTGGAGGAGTAGGAAGGGATAGAGAGGGGAGGATGTGGGAGAGTGGAGGGAGTAGGAAGGGACAGAGAGGGGAGGATGTGGGAGAGCAGAGGGAGGAAGGGATGGAGAGGGGAGGATGTGGGAGAGTGGAGGGAGTAGGAAGGGATAGAGAGGGGAGGATGCGGGAGAGCAGAGGGAGGAAGGGATGGAGAGGGGAGGATGTGGTAGGAGGAAGGGGAAGAAAGGATGGAGAGGGGAAGATGTGGGAGGGGAGGAAGGGACGGACAGAGGAGGAGGAGGAACAAGGTGGGATAGGGTGGAAAGGGAGAGGGATAGGGTAGGAGGAGAGAATGGGAGGAAGTAGGAGGTGTTTATTTGGGAACCACATCTTATCACATGCCCAGAAGTTGAGCAGTGACTTACGGGCAGTCCTGGGCAGCACGATTCCCAATCACAATGGCACAGGTCGGACCACAGCTAGAGGGTGGGATAGCAGTGCACACAGAAACGGAGAAGAAGATGATTAAAGTACATGTACTACTCGCGTGACCCTCAACAAATTCGACGCCTCAGAATCGATCACATGACGGAGCATTAAATCGCTTATTGCACACTATAGTGTGCATTATCTAGATAATGCACACTTTTCAAAGATCAACAGCTGTTTCGGGTCAGTGAGTAGTTTAGATACCAGTTTGCAGTGCATTACGGGCTTTAGTGCACTCGGGCAATCTATATCTATAGTTAACGGCCTAATGCACTCGCCTTCGACTCGTGAATTATCTCGCCCTCGACCGTTAACTAGATTGCCCTCGTGCATTAAAACCCGTATTGCACTGCAAAACTGGTGTTTAAATATTACTCATTCTTACAATCCAGGATTGCACTCGCAAACGCCACACACGAAGCTGCCATTTCCAGAACACATTGGGCTGTTAAGCACCTGTGAAAAGAAGGAGAGTGTCACTTTTGGTCTCTCACCATTCCAGATTGAATTGGTACAGGAACTGAAGTCATGTGCTCACCGGACCCGGATCCTGTTCACAATCACAGTTACACGTTCCAGTATACGTGATATCAAACTCCCCAAAGCTAGGCACATTGACACGGGCTCTGAAATAAAGGACCAAGAAGATTTTAGTGTATAATGTGTGTGAGTAACATAATGAGGGGTGTTCAGGAGGCGGTGATGCACAACCTTCGTGCTTTCCTGACCTCGAGCTTGCCCCAACATGGTACAAAATAGTTACAGAAAATGGCTACGGGATGGAATTGGCTGGTTCAAGTTCTTACACTCTTCTGGCTCCGTTTGTGACTTGATTACAAGATGTGAGGGTGACGGTGACGTTAAAATTTACTTGAGACTCCAGAGGTACATTATCACATGAACGATCTGCACGTAAGGTAGCCCTAGGGAGGGAGGGAGGGAGGGAGGGAGGGAGGGAGGGAGGGAGGGAGGGAGGGAGGGAGGGAGGGAGGGAGGGAGGGAGGGAGGGAGGGAGGGGAGGGAGGGAGGGAGGGAGGGAGGGAGGGAGAGGGAGGGAGGGAGGGAGGGAGGGAGGGAGGGAGGGAAGGGAGGGAGGGAGGGAGGGAGGGAGGGAGGGAGGGAGGGAGGGAGGGAGGGAGGGAGGGAGAGGGAGGGAGGGAGGGAGGGAAGGAGGGAGTGGGAGGGAGGGAGGGAGGGAGGGAGGGAGGGAGGGAGGGAGGGGAGGGAGGGAGGGAGGGAGGGAGGGAGGGAGGGAGGGAGGGAGGGAGGGAGGGAGGGAGGGAGGGAGGGAGGGAGGGAGAGGGAGGGAGGGAGGGAGGGAGGGAAGGAGGGAGGGAGGGAGGGAGGGAGAGGGAGGGAGGGAGGGAGGGAGGGAAGGAGGGAAGGAAGGAGGGAGACATACATGAATCTCATGTGAAGACACCATTACAGACTACCTTCACTTAGATCAGAAAGCAATGCTATAGAATAAGCAAGATATACCGCAATGATCAGCAAATTACCCCGCTGGGCATGTGGCTTCAATGGAGAAGGTGAGATCATTAGTGACTGGTGGTAGCAGGCTAACAGCCTGAAGAATCGCCTGTAGTATAAATATGGTTACCATGAATAAATCCATTATTTGGCACCATTCTTATGTATTCGCATACAGTCTCATTCTGGCGATCCTCATGGGCTGAGAATGAGGCTATCGGCAGCTGCATGCGACTCACCCGATACTCTGTGTCAATGAGATTCAAGATGTCAGCTGAGTTGTTTGTAAGAACCGCAGCACTTGCACGATACTTCTGGTTCACCAGGTCACGCAGGTTCTATGAACAGGAATATATGCTCTAATTAAACCACACCAATAGATATGTATTAGAATACTGTGAAGCTGCCTATGTTAGCGGCTACATGTAAATCTGAAGAGCACACAGCAACGTTCAAATAATTATACAGCAAGTACGGTATACCCAGTATTAGAGTTTATAGTATATATGATTGCATGCAGTACCTGATAGGTCGGCAGTTTATCTTGAGCGACAGCAAATATTGTCACCACTTCATACTGAGTCAGCATAGAGACAATCTGACCCACTGATGGGTAGTCCTGTGTGTGAGAGAACGTTACCTGATGTGCTAGCCCCACACACGGTGTTGCTGGGCAGGGGGAAGCCTGGGGATGTGGCTAATAGCGTGTAAAATTAGCATCCGACCACTCTGCTTGGAGGGATGTACAGCGGTCAGTCCCAGGGTACTGGTTTATTGGGATTCAGTTGCTAGTTCCAGCCACTCATATGGAGGTTTCTCACAAAGAGAAGAAATACTTACAAACTCGTTCCATCTAGTGTACTCAATAGGTAGCACTGTACTGTCGTCCCTCTCCAAGTAGCACTGCCCATCATACGGTTTCAGGATGCCAGCCAACTGGATGTGTGCATGTGCGAACATGTGATTCTCTCAGACAGGGTGTAGCTATAGCAACGACAACTGAGTTTACAGAAGCCAACAGTTTTAAAAAACACGCTCACCTTCAAAATAAACCCACACAAACAAAAATTATCGGTCACCCCAGTACGTGCCGTAATTACAGCTACGACCGGTCACAGCCTGTGACCGTCCAAAAACTGCATGGGACTGTGCACGCTGCTAAAGCACCAGCGACTCTGTGACCACCGCAAAATGTCACGTGACTTTTGCATAAATTTTTGGCAGTATTCGGAGTAATATGGTATGCCACACCTACATCTGCGGTCGCAATCCACAGTCGCAGCTCTAAGTACGGTGCTTGTTGGAATGACCATACCTTGCAGTACCATAGTCGCATGCTACTAAGCACAGCTCAGTTATAAGCACTCATTCACAGTTAGGCACAGGTTCAACTCTAGTCTCAGTGCCAGACCCTCGCATGCATGCGAGGGTCTGGTACCGAGACTAGGTCAACTCTCGTCCCAAGCTACTCATTTTACTACTCCCCTACAATGTGCGTGTCACATGTTCCGGATAGTTGCATGTGGGATCTTAGCAGAGGAAGTACATGTATGAGAGGATGATGCTTCATCTGCACATGCTCTAATGACAGTCATCTGAGTCCATCGTCCAAAGGCAGCCAGATACATGTAGTTGGTGAGGACACTTACCCTCCCCTCCCCGGCGTAGTGAAACTGGTCATCAGTGAGGAACAGCACAACACGGGTAAGACCGCGCTCAGGCCCTGTTGCACCACGTGACCGCCAGCGAATGATTCTCTCGCAGCTGACTACCTGTGCCAGGCCCTCCAGCCCATTCTCAGGGTTGTCAACATTCGTAGTGGTTCTCACACTATTGATGGCACTCTGTGGGGGAGGGAGGGAGGGAGGGAGGGAGGGAGGGAGGGAGGGAGAGAGGGAGGGAGGGAGGGAGGGAGGGAGGGAGGGAGGGAGGGAGGGAGGGAGGGAGGGAGATTACAGCTAGTTGCATGCTTAAGCTAAGATTTAAATTTGACAGTTTAAACTTGTGTGTATGGTATAAACTTAGCTGGTTTCTCATCAATACAAAAAGATAACATTTGAGTGATGACCAGTTAACAATATTAAATCCTTACACTGAATGTGGGAGCATCAGCGATGAGATCAATCTGATGCCGGAAGGCATAGAGCGGACAACCGGTGCGGTCAGTACCACAAGTGTCTCTGGAGGAGAGAAATGGTTTAGCTTCCTGCTTTGTGCCAAGTAAGCTTTATTTTACTTGTTTGAGAAAAATGGGGTTGATCAAATTATCGGACACACCCACCGTGCGACGAATTTAACTCCACCATGTGTACATGTACATTCTCACCTTAGCCTCATTCCCAGGCCACGTGGAATAATAGGAAATGAGGCTAACTCTCACCTGGTGAACGGCCTTGTCACTTTGTCACTGAACGATCCAAATCCAAGACGTACGTTTCTTGTGACATTAACAATACGTATAGCTGTAGTGTGTGTGTGTGTGTGTGTGTGTGTGTGTGTGTGTGTGTGTGTGTGTGTGTGTGTGTGTGTGTGTGTGTGTGTGTGCATGTGTGGGTGGGTGTGTAGGTGTGTGGGTGTGTGGGTGGGTGTGGGTGTGTGGGGTGGATGTGTGTGCATACAGTGGTGTGATTACAAATAAGTGATGTACAGGTGTATGGCCAGGGGATGCATCTGTGAGGGTGTGGAGTGTGTGTGGGGATGCAGCTGTGAGGGTGTGGAGTGTGTGGGGATACAGTTGTGAGGGTGTGGAGTGTGTGTGGGGATGCAGCTGTGAGGGTGTGGAGTGTGTGGGGGGTGCATCTGTGAGGGTGTGGAGTGTGTGTGGGGATGCAGCTGTGAGGGTGTGGAGTGTGTGGGGGGTGCATCTGTGAGGGTGTGGAGTGTGTGGGGGGATGCATCTGTGAGGGTGTGGAGTGTGCAAGTATGGGGATGCATCAGTGAGGGTGTGGAGTATGGGGATGCAGCTGTGAGGGTGGGGAGTGTGTGGGGATGCAGCTGTGAGGATAGGGAGTATGGGGATGCAGCTGTGAGGGTGTGGAGTATGGGGATGCATCAGTGAGGGTGTGGAGTATGGGGATGCATCTGTGAGGGTGTGGAGTATGGGGATGCATCTGTGAGGGTGGGGAGTATGGGGATGCAGTTGTGAGGGTGTGGAGTATGGGGATGCATCTGTGAGGGTGGGGAGTATGGGGATGCAGCTGTGGAGTGTGCAAGTATGGGGATGCAGCTGTGGAGTGTGCAAGTATGGGGATGCAGCTGTGAGGGTGGGGAGTATGGGGATGCATCGGTGAGGGTGTGGCAGTGAACAGATGGACGTGTGAGAGCTCACCAATCTGATCTGCGATGGCTTGCACGCTCCGCAGCTCGTCACTCATGGAGTTTGACAGGTCCATGAGGATATAGAGGTCAAGGGGAAGGTCACGCAGGGGGGTCACCTGTACTGGGAATGTCTGGGGCTGACCTAGGAGATTGAAACAAGTCAACAGTGAAAGAGGGAGGGTGCAGTGCTAATGTGGTGCAGTATAATAATAAGTTACAGGACATACTTCCAATGATATCGACACCGGTACCAGAAACCTCAAATCACTGGCCTCACCCAGAAATCACGGTAGGACTTGATCACTGGCACCATTCCCAGATGCATGTATACTGAGGGTATAGCTTCACTGTACTTAGTTAGTCCCATTCCCAGATGCATGTATACTGAGGGTATAGCTTCACTGTACTTAGTTAGTCCCATTCCCAGGCCTCTCCTATGTGGCCTGGGAACGAGTCTACACTGTGCACTGCATTCTTTGCATCATAGGCTTCTTACATTTGCTAATGTGAACAGAGACCTAGTACAGTGGAAGTATATACATTGTAGTAATTACCCTGTGCGCATGCGCAGCAGGGGGTAGAGTGATCTGTCCGTCCAAGCGGTTTGAGCAGTGAAGGCCTTGTTGAAGGCTTATTTCAGCATAGAAATGCCAGAATTCAGAAAATACTAGCGTCTACATAACTCACAGACCAGAGATCTACTCGAGAGGCTGAGAAAAGCTGCGTGAAAGTCGTGCTTCTAATTTATACAACTTGACCACACCCTATTTCTAACATTACTGCCACAACTTATGGTATCTCGTTCTGCATGCTGACATCACTGTAAATCGTGGCCTAGCCAGCTCATTGTGCATGCTGTATGAATAATCGGTGGTAGGCCTATAGCTGTCAAGTCAAAGTTGCGCACGGGGTACGTGCTCTGTTCAGCACCTCTAGTTAGTAGCAGTATTCATGTATGTAACCTCAAGTACCTACCAACTCGAAGGGTGAGGTTGATATTTTGAATGGATACTGGGTTAGTTGCGCCTGAAGCTGCCTGTAGAGGAGGAACAGAACATTCAGAACATGAGAGCTGGCAACCAGGGATTACTGGGAGGGAGAACCCGCAGTTAGCACTAGACGGAGCTCAACCAGAACCCCTGGAGCTCCTAACCAGGGTTTCATTGCGAGAAGGGAGAACCTCCACTGAGAACTAGCTTCACAGTAATGAAACCCTCCTCACTGCAGGTTCCCCCTTGTCAGAAATCCTGGTTAGGAGCTCCAGCTAGTTCTCACTAACCGGGGTTCATTACAAACTAGCTGGAGCTCTAACCACCAAAGTGAAGTGGTGAGCACTAGCTGGAATTCCTAACCCATCATGAAACCATGGTTACCACAAGCATGCCACACAGGAAGTCACACATACCAGTGTCAATGCACTGTTGCCACACAATTCATCAGCGCCAAAACAGGCAACAATTAGTTGGCACTTACTCCACTTATGCTAATAACATCACATAGATTAGTGATATGACCTAATAAGGACTGAATGGAAGCTGATATTCTACACATGTGCACACACACACACACACACACACACACAGATGTCAAATGTGGCCTTGGATTGGTCAAACCTTTGGCCCTCTGAAGAAGCACAATGCACTAGTGGCCATAAGCTCCTCATTTGGATGACCATTAAAATCACAGATTCTCTAGCCCTGACAAGGTTCATTGCACTCCCTCAAAATAGTGAGCCATTGCTTTCAGTATGGCATTGGTCATACCCCAGTCTAATTTAGCCTTGTCCCGAGGCCAGGAGAAACGCCCTGGCAATTTACGGTTCATAGGGTAACACCACTGCATTGATTACAGCACGTGATAGTTCCAACTGCTGAGAAGTGGGTATTCTTGCACGTGAAAGTAACTGCTTTGATCGCTGCAGGTTTGGCAACAGATGTTAAACAAGCACACCTGAGCAACTGACCGAATGCACAATTGGGTGTATTTGAGGCGTTCACCACAACACATTTGCCTTTACAATAATTGTCATGTGATGATGTTCTGAAATTGATTGGAGCTGCCAACTGTCTGGCAGTGGAAGTAAACAGTTCATATTCATGAGGCCATTTCTCCTCCTGCACACATGAGGCTAAGTCCGACTTCTGGATACATGACTCTCCCAAAGCTCGGAGAACACAAGCTGAACCATCACTTACAATGTTCCCAATGAATCCACTGGGGTTCTGCAGGGAGCTACATCCCGATATGGAGGGACCCCTCTGGCATCTTGTACCAGCACCACTCTGCAGAGAAATAGAAAAAGAGTCAAAGTGGCAGTATAATACCTGGAGGGAGGGAAAGAGGGCCTAGGTGAGGAGGGTGAGGAGAGGAGAATAACCGTCTTCTCTCCTCCCTCCTCTCCCTTCCCTCAGCCCTTGGTGAAACCAGATCAAGTGGCAAGAATGACACAGGGAATACCTGCCCTGGCCTTACATACCTAACCACTGCTAATACAGCTAATCAGTGCATTTACTGAGATTAATACAATGTTGGCAAGTCTTTGGACAGGGAGCAGAGACAGGGAAGATGGGGAGGGGGAGGGGGAGGGGAGGGGGAGGGGGAGGGGGAGGGAGGGGGAGGGGAGGGGGAGGGGGAGGGGGAGGGGGAGGGGGAGGGGGAGGGGAGGGGGAGGGGAGGGGGAGGGGAGGGGGAGGGGAGGGGGAGGGGGAGGGGGAGGGGGAGGAGGGGAGGGGAGGGGGAGGGGGAGGGGGAGGAGGGGAGGGGAGGGGGAGGGGGAGGGGAGGGGGAGGGGAGGGGGAGGGGGAGGGGAGGGGGAGGGGAGGGGGAGGGGGGAAGGGATGGGAGGGGAGGGGAGGGGAGGGGAGGGGGGAAGGGATGGGAGGGGAGGGGAGGGGAGGGGAGGGGGGGGGGGGGAAGGAATGGGAGGGGAGGGGAGGGGAGGGGAGGGGAGGGGGGAAGGGATGGGAGGAGGACAAACAAGAGGAGGGTGTCTTAATGCCTCATCACAGATTGCAATGGCAACAAGTTATGCCTCATCAACTGCCCAATCAGATCAAAGGCAGCAGGTACTACCTGTCACGTCACAACGCTACACAGGAATCTCGGGAATACAATACACTATGGACATCAGTAACTTCTTGTAGTCGTTGAGTCTCAAGCCAGTGTGTTGGCTTGTACATTTATGTCCTGACGTATATACAGGTATGACATCAGACTCCACACCCAGATGGGAAGTGAAGTAATTAGTGAGGTCATTAGCAGGGAAGTGAAGTCATTAGGATGTGATTACATATAGGATGGTGTACATACACGTTTGTGTACATGTATATATGGCCTGCCACACATATACATGCACATAATTGCACATCCAGTATTGTTTACAGTATCTAATATGACATCATTCATATACGAGTACCTACATGTATAATACCTCCTCCAATTGCTGAGAATTATAAGTTACCACTAGCCTCGTTCCCAGGCTCTGCGAGTGCAGGGGGGAGCCTGGGAACGAGGCTACGTATGCTACACAACCTGTGCTCTGAGTCAGAGACACCAACACCAAGGTACCCCTAATTAGCTCCAGGTGGGTGACTAATTGGTTCAAGTGCTTTTGTTAAACTTGCTCCTAGACACAAGGGGCTCTTAATTAGTCACCATCTGGAGTCAATCAGTCACCATCTGGAATCCTGGATGCCACAAACAAAAATGGGAGCCCAGGATCAGCTACCCTCGTTCCCAGGCTATACTCCCCTCCTTCTTTGTGGCCCCGGAATGAGGCTAAGGATCAGCTATACCAAAATGTCCACACGTCATAATCATTGCGTAGTACGTAACACATGCAACAGCCTCATTCACAAGCAATTCCAAGGCTACGAACATACTAGCCTCATTCCAAGCACGAGGCTATGAACGTACCAGCCTCATTCCAAGCACGAGGCTACGAACGTACCAGCCTCATTCACAAGCAATTCCAAGGCTACGAACGTACTAGCCTCATTCCAAGCACGAGGCTATGAACGTACCAGCCTCATTCCAAGCACGAGGCTACGAACGTACCAGCCTCATTCCAAGCACGAGGCTATGAACGTACCAGCCTCATTCCAAGCACGAGGCTACGAACGTACCAGCCTCATTCCAAGCACGAGGCTATGAACGTACCAGCCTCATTCCAAGCACGAGGCTATGAACGTACCAGCCTCATTCCAAGCACGAGGCTATGAACGTACCAGCCTCATTCTCAAGCCCATGACCTTGAGACAAAGGATGAGTTTACAACCAAAGGCAGTACTAGGTAAATGTACACACAGTACAAGCACGTACTAGTTCTACATCAGCACACCACACGCATCCTGCTGTTCCAATGCAATCCCTGCATATCGTCTGACTTTCACAATTCTGTGCAGTAACTGCATGTGTGTGTGTGTGTGTGGTGTGTTGGTGCATGTGTGTGTGTGTGTGGGGGGGGGGGGGGGGGGGGGGGGTGTGGTATGTGTGTGTGTGGTGTGTGTGGTGTGTGTGGTGTGTGTGTGGTGCATGTGTGGTGCATG